>CM042564.1:3498741-3761241 GCA_023630585.1 Cranoglanis bouderius | reverse complement strand
AGTTCCCGAGTAGGAATTCGTACAAGGTTACGGCTTTTAGTCCAATGCAGCGTATCACCATCAGCACGAAAGCAATGGAGGAACAAACAAGAAGCGATACCTCCCGGAAAAAATAAATAAAAATGAAGTTCACGGTTGCTTTTGCGCCGTATCCTGAGAGTTGTTAGCGACTTAGTTTGGCTGAGGCGGTGAAACCCTCTGATTTTGGACTCGGGAGAAGATCGCAAAAATAAATAAATAAATAAATGAATAAATAAAACAAATATCAAACTTAACGTTCAGGATTTATCCCAGGGGTTGGTGTGGAGGACCCAGTACTCATACTGAGTATCATTACACAGCAGGAACCGCCAATACGTTAAAAAAAAAGGAAGCTTTCCACCAACTGATTTAAAGCTCTGACTTTAGGAACCATCAGCATGGTTCACTGAATATTTAAGTAAGGAATAAACCACTGTGTGTTGTACAGTTATAGGAAAATAATCACCGATGGGGAGGTGTGATGAAGCAGAGTTACTCTTAACATCTAAAAGCTTTTTATTTTCCCAACAACAGGACGTTTCCACAAAGTGTTTTATTCCCTTTTACACCACAGCAATTTGCCATTGTTTAATTATTAAGGAATGAAACGGGATACTTTTTAACCATTTATATTTACGTTCGCATAGACAGCGACCGGAGACCGTTCATTTTCAATGAGAGCTGGCGACTTCCGGTGACATGAGCGACAGCGAGCGTTGGCGACTAGGTGTGGGCGTGTCTCGTGACGCGACAAAGATGAGAACAGTTTAACTTAAATGCAAATTTGGAGTGACTTGCTGCAGCGACTTTCAATGGCAGTGAAGACAGTAGAGCGCACGTGATCCACAGCCCCACCCCCCCGTGCTCGCTAGCAGAAAGAGCGAGGATCTGAGGCCAAGCCGGACTTTTGCCGCGGTGGCAAAGAGCTCACACTGCTTCTCCTTCATCGCTCTCCCTCCAGAACGTTTCATTTTAGCGGCAAGAAAACCGGTTTGTCGTCAAAAGTGGAATGCTAGTTGCGCCACCCAATGAGAAGCATTACTATGGCAACCAGTAGTAGGAACTACTAGTGACTGAATACTACAGTGACTGGTGCCTTGCATGTGTGAACATAGCTTTATAGTTACATAGTTAACGTTGGGTGACAAGTTAGTTCCTGGTCTTACTAACGTTACAGCAGCTATAAACAGTCGTTCCCTCACCAGCATCTCTTTTTTTTCCCCCCTCTAAAAACCGAGAAACCGCAAAGAATACGTCAGAAAACGTAAAAGGTACAGCGGTTACTGGAGACTCCTTCCATGAATGTTAAATAAACGTCTACTAACAGAGAACTTCGCCACATCAACGAGTACATGGGTTTTATATCCGTTTATGTGGAGTGTCCCCGTGGATGATTGGTTACTATAGAAACGATAGCGTATTAGAGCGAGTCTCTACAGACGCCACGGCAAAAAACGTGCTCGCGAGCCGCTCCTCCGACTGCACGGACAGGTCTGAGAACTTGGTGAACGTGCTGAACGTGAAAGTTTTTGTAATCGTTGGCAAATTGCTGTGGTTTAAAGAGGAGTTAAACACTTCAGGACGTCCTGTTACATTAAAAAAAAAAACCATCGACTCCGACCACTACACAACACCCCGGCGTTGATTAGTTTCCTATTACAGCGCAACAACCTTGGTGGATATGACACGACGATATGATATCGACATACTTATAAATCTTAAATCTTTTAAGATTCATAACTCTTTTCTTAAATGTTGTGAATAATGTGATTATTTCTGTTGATTGTTCGTTTACTTACTTGAGTACATTTATTTATTCAAAAAATGTTTTTAAATAATTTGATAAATTCTCGTACTCGTATCTTTTAAACTGTAAAATGTCAAAATGTTTACAGATTTTTTTTATTTTTCATTCTCCTTTTCGTTTTTTTAAAAAATATTTTTATTTTTTTTTTCCAAATATAGAAAATAAAATAATTAATTAAATAAATAAATGAAATAATTATTGCTTGTAGACATTAATACAGATTATCAAACAGTTTTTTGTTGTGTTTTGGTTTAAAAATGTCAAGATTTATATCAATTTCTATTTTTATTATTCTCCTTTTCAGTGTTTTTAAAAGAAATTTTATGAAAGAATAACAAAAAAAAATGAACAGGGCATAAAAGACAAATTTGATTGTAGACATTAATATTTGTTTTAAACGCAGCAGTAATGCATTGAGGCAGTTTGTGAGCAACCCTACTGTATATAACGTGATGCACGTCATGTAGCTTACAGTAGAAATGGCTTGGAGAATCGTGACATGATATTTTTAGCGCCCCTTCTCCTGCCCATACAGTCCTGTGTAAAAATAAGTACACCCCATGGAGATTATTGGCTTTTTTTGACATATTTGGACAAGTAAACATTTGATCATCATTAACAGGCACTGTTTCAAAGAAGTTGATGTACTTGGGAAAAAAAAAAAAAAAACAAGGAAAATGAGCTTTTTCAATCATTTATTCAACAGAAATATCAATAGATGTGAGGTTCTTCTGTGGAAAAAGTAAGTACACCCTTGGCCTCACAAACTAGTATTACCCCCTTTAGCAGAAATAACTTCTTGCAGGTGTTTTGCATAATTGCCCACCAGGCTTACTGGAATCTTCCGTGCAATATTCTTTCAGTTGCAAGATGTCTGAGGGTTTTTTTTTGCATGTTCTGCACGTTAGAAATCCCCCCCACAACATTTCAATGGGATTCAAATCCGGGCTTTGACTGGGCCGTTCCGTAACCCTCCATTTTGTGCAATTCCTTGGTGGATTTGCTAGTGTGCTTAGGATCATTATCCTGTTGAAAGGTCCACTTTAGGTTCAACTTCAACTTTCGGAGACCAAACAGATGGCCTCACATTATCTTCAAGCGCTCTTTGATATGATTCAGAATTCAATTCAGAATCAATGAATACAAGCGGTCCAGTCCCCGAGGCAGCGAAGCAACCCCAAACTGTAACATTTCCACCACCGTGTTTCACAGTTGTTGCGAGGTGCTTCTCCTGAAAAGCAGTTTTTGGTCAGAGCCAACAGTTGCAAGACTTACCAGTGGTAGCTCAGTGGTTAAGATGTTGGACTACTGATCAGAAGGTTGTGAGTTCAAACCCCAGCACTGCCAAGCTGCCACTGTGGGCCCTTGAGCAAGGCCCTTAACCCTCAACTGCTCAGATATATAAATGCCATAAATGTAAGTCGCTCTGGATAAGGGCGTCTGCCAAATGCCGTAAATGTACTAGCAGATCCTGTGATGAAATGTTGGGGTTCTTGGAGACAACTTTTTGCATCAGACGGTCTGCTCTTGGGCTGAATTTGCTCGGACGGCCAGTCCTGGACAAACTGGCAGTCGTTTGAAATCTGCGCCATTAGTAGATCATTTTCCTTACAGTGGAATGATGTATTTCAAATAATTTGGAGATCTTTTTAAATCCCTTGCCAGACTCAGGCATCCACAACCTTTTTTCTGAAGGCCTTATAGAACTCTTTAGATCTTGGCATGATGACACCACACATCTCAATAGCAAAGGGAACACCAGACACTAGATATGAGAGGGGTATAAATACGACGGGTTCCACCTGCACTCCCTAAACGGGTTCTAATCACTGGCACCCGGTCTTCAACACCCGATTCTAATTTTATGGATTTGAAGGTGTGATAAATGTAGGGGTGTACTTACTTTTTCCATGTGACTGATCTGTTTTTTGTTCATTTAAATTGTGAAAATTACTACAAAGTACTACTGTCAGTTGATAGAGTGTATCACCTTTATTAATTGGCACTGTTTCAAAGAGGATCAAATGTTTGCGTTTCCAAATATGTCAAAAAACAAGAATTTCCATGGGGTGTACTTATTTTTTCACACGACTGTAGGTTTGTTCCTGACTTATAGCGCATAAAATAAGAAAAAAATAAAATAAATAAATCGAACAGCAGACGGGACGGAACAGCTACTGAATGAGTAGGAAGTCTCGCGAGACGCTCATCGATGCAATTAATAAAGGAAGAGTGCGAGTTAAATATATAAACATCTGGAATCCGTGGAGATATCGCAGTTTTCTACCATTTTGGAGCTGTTCAATTTAGACACGCACGACATGTTTTTATGCCCGGAACGCATGCCGTGTGTTGTGTAACCCCGCCCGAGTTGTCTGTGATGCTCGGATTTCGTACTCCAATCCCATTCGGCCGTTTACGTTTCAATAAGAGAGTCGTCTGTGGTGTGGTCTGGGATTTTTACAGCAGTATCAGTGAACCCTGGCCTGTGTAAACTTCTGTGGTAATGCTAAGAGCCAAACCTCAGTTGCCACAGGAGAGTGTGTGTGTGTGTGTGTGTGTGTGTGCCAAAAGCACAAGGTCAGCGGTTCTCTAGGTATAATTCCCAACTAAAAAGGTCAAGGGATGGATAAATAAAGAGGGGAGCTTGGCCCAGTTTAAGGCAGAGCTGAGTGACTGAACATTCCATGCTCCACGCGAGGTCTGGAATGAAAACTACGGCTTTGTCGATCCCAGTGATGAAAGAGAACACAAGTCTCTGAAAGTCCGAGATGGGTGCTCCGACGCTGAAAATTACAGGAGGACAGGATCACAAATCGGATGGTCGGTTAATTGTTTCGAGCACGCTCGATAAAACGGTCGCTCCCCTGTCATTTTCGTTCGTGGCACAGCGGTGAGGATTTCCAAACCCAGAGCGCTTTTCCTGTTTCACATTTCTTCAGACTTCGATTTCCTCATCTCAGAAATTTCTCAAATAAAGCCACCATTCTGTTCATCTCCTTCATCCATGCCTTTCTGCTGCAGCGCTTTTCCACCACATGGTGCAACTCGGTGCAGGAAAATTACCCGCGATTCTCCATTTCCACCACAAAAGCCGTATTCGGTTTCTGACGACATTTACATCTTCGCTGGGTATGTGCTAGCCGAGACTAGTGGTGCGTCTCAATCAGCTCCCTAGGTGGTGAATCAGTATATGGTGTACACGAGTTGGGGCACTTGTAAGGACCCTGGCTGACATCACAGTGGGACACCGATGACTCGATTTACGGCCACATGACTACGTAGTCGCGTTGTGAAACGTCACCACTGGCAATTACGAACAACGGGTAGGACCGATATCTTTCTGACATTATATGTCTTACAAATCTGTTAGCTTAATCACACACGTTTCTGTCATGGTACTTCAAGCAGGATCGTGGGCTTGCGGGCTAACGGAGCTGCGAGGCTTCAGAAAACGTGACGTCATTTCCGGTAAGGGGACATAATGAGCATCGATGCTTCCTGGTTTTTTGTGGTACATTGTGGGATTTTTTTGAGACGGATTTGTCGTCCGTCATGCTCGTGGCTTTAACGAGTCTAAGACTGTTTATAAAAGCCATAATAGATAGAATCAGATGCGAGCTAAGTTATCAAAAATGCTATAAAGTGACCGGTTTGAACACAGATTGCTGTCAATTAATAGTTACTTTTAATGAATCCCTAGTTAATTGGTGCCGTGTTCATTTATGCAAACTGGCTAGCTAGTCAAGTGGGAAAAATGTAGTAAAACGGTAGTAAAATAAACAAAACAAAAAAACAGGTTAAACTGAGTTTCACGATACGTTTCTTTAATGCCTACAAAGACAAAGTTTAGAAGGGTTACGTCAACTCAACGGCATCCATTCTGTACCATTTAATTTTTAATTATTAAAAACGAAAAAAAATTTTTTTTAAAAACACATCACCATACCAACGATATCTCAGAAAAGTGTATCGCGTAATTATATCATGATATCGATATTACATCGATATATCGCCCGGCCCTATGTACAGATAGACAGGAATATGGTGGTTAGTATATGTAGCTGTATCGAGAGTGCACACTGTACACACACAGTTCTTTCCACACACACACACACACACACACTTCCTTGAACGCTGGAAACATTAAGATTATCACGAGAGTCCTGAAAGTGTGTATCCCGATCTCTATGCCATCTCTAAGTATTTAATACTGTTCAGTGCTGTTTGAAATGAAATGCAGCAATGAAATAAAACAAAAAAAACAGGAGTGCTATAAAGGCTAGAATTACGTTTAATTCCTGTTTAACGGCGGCGGTAAAAATGCTGTCATTAGTCCCAGGGGTTCATTTTTTTCTTTTTTTACAAACGTGGACGCGTTCAATTCAATTCAGCGCAACAGCGAGGTGGGAAAATACGGCGTAAATACGCCAAAGATTCAGATTCTAATCAATACATGGGTCACAGTGAAGGAGGCGTGGCCTATGTGTGACTGTCAGTCTAAGTAGAAGAGGTGTGCGTGGCCTAAGATTCGCTAATACTGAATTTTACACTGCATTAAATATAGTGCCGTGTGTTTCAGGAAAGCGCCGGAATTCGGTGGAATTTCACATTTCCACGTCTCACGTCCGTGTAGGTTTCCTCCGGGTTCTCCACCTCCTAAACGCACACCTGGAAATGGATCGGCTGTGATACTGTAAATTGCCCCCTAGCTGTAAAAGTATGCGTATGTTGTGCGCTGTGATTGACTGACATTCAATCCAGGGCAGATTTCCAACCTAAAGTGATCCCGGAACAGACTCCGGATCCACTGTTTATCCCTGATCAGGATAAACGGCGCACCGAAGATGAATGAATGATTCATTCTGAAATGGCACGGATCCATTTCTAAAATGGACGTTCCTCTTTTTGCCAGCACCAAGCCAGTCCACGAACGGTAACGAGTGATGTACAGTTTTTAAACTGTATAATCTATAAGCGTTATAGATTTAACAAGTAAATATATCTGTATGCTGATTGGTCTAAAGATAATAATATTCAGCGTACTATAACGTATATACAGCGTAACTCGTTTATAGTGAGCAGCCATGTTGATTTGTCGTCGATTGCTGAACTCGGGGCTGAGGAGACCGTCTGAGTAGAAGGGGCATTTTATTTGGAATTACGGGAACTACTGTGGCTTTTAAAAAAAATTTGCGATGCAACTTTGAGCTCTTTCTTGAAAGAAATCGCAATCGCGCAAAATAGTTTTGCACGGCCTTCTGCGGAGTTGTCCGTCATTAAATGGGACCTTTTAGCTGTATTCGTGTTCGACGCACGTGGATCGAAGAGGGCTTCGGCCGAATGCGCGTCGTGATGACGTCACGTGACGCATCTCGACCCAAATCCACGGAAAACCTGCGGTAATTTTGAAAAATCGCGAGCTCCTCCGAATATTGCGGACTTGTTTGTTTTTCTTAGTTACGTTAGATTTGAATGATATATATATATATATATATATATAATATAAAACTTTAAATGGTCTTGTACTGAAGTGGAAACTGGAGACGCACACCACTAGAAAGTCCTAAGAATTAAATAATAATAATAATAATAATAATAATAATAACAATAACAACAACAAGCAACATAATTGTTACAGACGCATGAACCCACATAAATTTGACCTACTGCTGTATAACCTCCTGAAGGAGCACAAATGAAACAATAAATGTATTTGAGTATTGTTGACTCCCACATGTCACACGTTTTATATGCATCACGACAGCACGAATCAGCTGTTAAATCGGCTTACGATCGTATCTGCTGCCAATTCGGCATCGTGCCGATTTAATAATAAACGTGATGAGTTTAGTGATCTCACTTTGCTGTATGGTTAGGAAGTGAACAGGCTGCATGTGGTAAATCAAGATCTACTTCCCCTTTACCTACATGTGACACGGTCACAACAAGCGCTACAACCTTCTTTTACCCCCCCGCCCAAACATTCAAAGACATCTGAACGTGACCAAAATTGACATTACAAAATCGACCAACCGCTGTAATGTCTGTCAGAGTGTGCTGCCAACTTTCTGAAAGTAAACTGTCCGTTTTGCTGAGCAGTCGATTAAACTTCCGACCACACGGACATGGCGACGAAACAACAGTAAAATGTTTACAAACAAAGGTCCAAAAAAATACATTTTTTTAAATAATTTTTTTTTGTATTTAATATTTTATAAAAACCAAATTAAAAGATAAATACAAAATATATAACAACGAACATTAGAAAAAATACATCTGTAAAAAATGTGTAAAAAAAAATCTGCAAAAAAAACGTACATGTTACTATTTTAAAATCGGCCATGAACTTATCACGTTAGTGTTGTGGGGTTTTTTAAAAATCTGGAGAAAAGCGCTTGAAGTCAGCAGACCTCGTAAAGCTGAGGTGCGAGTTCACAGTGACAGCACTGCAGTTTTAACACTCATTTAACGCACCTGATTCACATTATCCACTAATGACCAGCACCTTCTCGAGACAAATTCAGCGTGTTAAAGGGGGAGAACACACACTGTAACATCACAACACACCATCCTCTCCATCCACACCATCCTCTCCATCCACATCCGCCCCATCCTCTCCATCCACACCATCCTCTCCATCCACACCATCCTCTCCATCCACATCCGCCCCATCCTCTCCATCCACACCATCCTCTCCATCCACACCATCCTCTCCATCCACACCATCCTCTCCATCCACAAACACACCATCCTCTCCATCCACATCCTCTCCATCCACACCCTCTCCATCCACACCCTCTCCATCCTCTCCATCAACACCATCCACATCCACACCATCCTCTGTATCCTCACCCACACCATCCTCACCCACACCATCCTCACCCACACCATCCTCTCCATCCACACCATCCTCTCCATCCACACCACCCTCTCCATCCACACCACCCTCTCCATCCACATCCTCTCCATCCACATCCTCTCCATCCACTCCATCCACATCCACTCCATCCACACCCTCTCCATCCACACCCTCTCCATCCTCTCCATCCACACCCTCTCCATCCTCTCCATCCACATCCTCTCCATCCTCTCCATCCACATCCTCTCCATCCACATCCTCTCCATCCACATCCTCTCCATCCACATCCTCTCCATCCTCTCCATCCACACCCACACCATCCACACCCTCCACACCCACACCACCAACACCCTCCACACCCACACCACCAACACCCTCCACACCCACACCACCCACACCCACACCACCAACACCCTCCACACCATCCACATCCTCCACACCCACACCATCCACATCCTCCACACCCACACCATCCACATCCTCCACACCCACACCATCCACATCCTCCACACCCACACCATCCACATCCTCCACACCCACACCATCCACATCCTCCACATCCACATCCTCCACACCCTCTCCATCCACACCCTCTCCATCCACATCCTCTCCATCCACACCCACACCATCCTCTCCATCCACATCCTCTCCATCCACACCCACACCATCCTCTCCATCCACATCCTTTCCATCCTCTCCATCCACATCCTTTCCATCCACACCCACACCATCCTCTCCATCCACATCCTCTCCATCCACACCCACACCATCCACATCCTCCACACCCACACCACCAACACCCTCCACACCCACATCACCCACATCCTCCACACCCACACCACCAACACCCTCCACACCCACACCATCCACATCCTCCACACCCACACCATCCACACCCTCTCCATCCACATCCTCTCCATCCACATCCTCTCCATCCACATCCTCTCCATCCACATCCTCTCCATCCACACCCACACCATCCTCTCCATCCACATCCTCTCCATCCACACCCACACCATCCTCTCCATCCACATGCTTTCCATCCACACCCACACCATCCTCTCCATCCACATCCTCTCCATCCACACCCACACCATCCACATCCTCCACACCCACACCACCAACACCCTCCACACCCACATCACCCACATCCTCCACACCCACACCACCAACACCCTCCACACCCACACCACCAACACCCTCCACACCCACACCATCCACATCCTCCACACCCACACCATCCACACCCTCTCCATCCACATCCTCTCCATCCACATCCTCTCCATCCACACCCACACCATCCTCTCCATCCACATCCTCTCCATCCACACCCACACCATCCTCTCCATCCACATCCTCTCCATCCACACCCACACCATCCTCTCCATCCACATCCTCTCCATCCACATCCTCTCCATCCACACCCACACCATCCTCTCCATCCACACCCACACCATCCTCTCCATCCACACCCACACCATCCTCTCCATCCACACCCACACCATCCTCTCCATCCACACCCACACCATCCTCTCCATCCACACCCACACCATCCTCTCCATCCACACCCACACCATCCTCTCCATCCACACCCACACCATCCTCTCCATCCACACCCACACCATCCATCCACACCCACACCCACACCATCCATCCACACCCACATCCACACCATCCATCCACACCCACATCCACACCATCCTCTCCATCCACACCCACACCATCCTCTCCATCCACACCCACACCATCCACATCCTCCACACCCACACCATCCACACCCTCTCCATCCACATCCTCTCCATCCACATCCTCTCCATCCACATCCTCTCCATCCACACCCACACCATCCTCTCCATCCACATCCTCTCCATCCACACCCACACCATCCTCTCCATCCACATCCTTTCCATCCACACCCACACCATCCTCTCCGTCCACACCCACACCATCCTCTCCGTCCACACCCACACCATCCTCTCCGTCCACACCCACACCATCCTCTCCGTCCACACCCACACCATCCTCTCCGTCCACACCCACACCATCCACCCACACCCACACCATCCATCCACACCCACACCATCCATCCACACCCACACCATCCATCCACACCCACACCCACACCATCCTCTCCATCCACACCCACACCATCCTCTCCATCCACACCCACACCATCCTCTCCATCCACACCCACACCATCCTCTCCATCCACACCCACACCATCCTCTCCATCCACACCCACACCATCCTCTCCATCCACACCCACACCCACACCATCCTCTCCATCCACACCCACACCCACACCATCCTCTCCATCCACACCCACACCCACACCATCCTCTCCATCCACACCCACACCCACACCATCCTCTCCATCCACACCCACACCATCCTCTCCATCCACACCCACACCATCCTCTCCATCCACACCCACACCATCCTCTCCATCCACACCCACACCATCCTCTCCATCCACACCCACACCCACACCACCCTCTCCATCCACACCCACACCCACACCACCCTCTCCATCCACACCCACACCCACCTCTCCATCCACACCCACACCCACACCACCCTCTCAATCCACACCCACACCCACACCATCCTCTCCATCCACACCCACACCATCCTCTCCATCCACACCCACACCATCCTCTCCATCCACACCCACACCATCCTCTCCATCCACACCCACACCATCCTCTCCATCCACACCCACACCCACACCATCCTCTCCATCCACATCCTCTCCATCCACATCCTCTCCATCCACATCCTCTCCATCCACATCCTCTCCATCCACATCCTCTCCATCCACATCCTCTCCATCCACATCCACACCCACGCCATCCTCTCCATCCACATCCTCTCCATCCACACCCACGCCATCCACATCCTCTCCATCCACATCCACACCCACGCCATCCTCTCCATCCACACCCACGCCATCCTCTCCATCCGCACCCACGCCATCCTCTCCATCGCCATCCTCTCCATCCACACCCACACCCACACCATCCTCTCCATCCACATCCACGCCATCCTCTCCATCCACATCCGCACCCACGCCATCCTCTCCATCCACATCCGCACCCACGCCATCCTCTCCATCCACATCCGCACCCACGCCATCCTCTCCATCCACATCCGCACCCACGCCATCCTCTCCATCCACATCCGCACCCACGCCATCCTCTCCATCCGCACCCACGCCATCCTCTCCGTCGCCGTCCTCTCCATCCGCACCCACACCCACACCCACGCCGTCCTCTCCATCCACACCCACACCCACGCCGTCCTCTCCATCCACACCCACACCCACGCCGTCCTCTCCATCCACACCCACACCCACGCCGTCCTCTCCATCCACACCCACACCCACGCCGTCCTCTCCATCCACACCCACACCCACGCCGTCCTCTCCATCCACACCCACACCCACGCCGTCCTCTCCATCCACACCCACACCCACGCCGTCCTCTCCATCCACACCCACACCCACGCCGTCCTCTCCATCCACACCCACACCCACGCCGTCCTCTCCATCCACACCCACACCCACGCCGTCCTCTCCATCCACACCCACACCCACGCCGTCCTCTCCATCCACACCCACGCCATCCACACCCACGCCATCCACACCCACGCCATCCACACCCACGCCATCCACACCCACGCCATCCACACCCACGCCATCCACACCCACGCCATCTCCATCCACATCCACACCATCCACATCCACACCATCTCCATCCACATCCACGCCGTCCTCTCCATCCACACCCACGCCGTCCTCTCCATCCACACCCACGCCGTCCTCTCCATCCACACCCACGCCGTCCTCTCCATCCACACCCACGCCGTCCTCTCCATCCACACCCACGCCATCCACATCCTCTCCATCCACACCCACGCCATCCACATCCTCTCCATCCACACCCACGCCATCCACATCCTCTCCATCCACACCCACGCCATCCACATCCTCTCCATCCACACCCACGCCATCCACATCCTCTCCATCCACACCCACGCCATCCACATCCTCTCCATCCACACCCACGCCATCCACATCCTCTCCATCCACACCCACGCCATCCACATCCTCTCCATCCACATCCTCTCCATCCACATCCTCTCCATCCACACCCTCTCCATCCACATCCTCTCCATCCACACCCACGCCATCCACACCCACGCCATCCACATCCTCTCCATCCACACCCACGCCATCCACATCCTCTCCATCCACACCCACGCCATCCACATCCTCTCCATCCACACCCACGCCATCCACATCCTCTCCATCCACACCCACGCCATCCACACCCTCTCCATCCACACCCACGCCATCCACACCCACGCCATCCACACCCACGCCATCCACACCCTCTCCATCCACACCCATGCCATCCACACCCACGCCATCCACACCCTCTCCATCCACACCCACGCCATCCACACCCTCTCCATCCACACCCACGCCATCCAAATCCTCTCCATCCACACCCACGCCATCCAAATCCTCTCCATCCACACCCACGCCATCCAAATCCTCTCCATCCACAGCCACGCCATCCACAGCCACGCCATCCACAGCCACGCCATCCACAGCCACGCCATCCTCTCCATCCACAGCCACGCCATCCTCTCCATCCACAGCCACGCCATCCTCTCCATCCACACCCACGCCATCCTCTCCATCCACACCCACGCCATCCTCTCCATCCACACCCACGCCATCCTCTCCATCCACACCCACGCCATCCACACCCACGCCATCCACACCCTCTCCATCCACACCCACGCCATCCAAATCCTCTCCATCCACAGCCACGCCATCCACAGCCACGCCATCCACAGCCACGCCATCCACAGCCACGCCATCCACAGCCACGCCATCCTCTCCATCCACAGCCACGCCATCCTCTCCATCCACACCCACGCCATCCTCTCCATCCACACCCACGCCATCCTCTCCATCCACACCCACGCCATCCTCTCCATCCACACCCACGCCATCCTCTCCATCCACACCCACGCCATCCACACCCTCTCCATCCACACCCACGCCATCCAAATCCTCTCCATCCACACCCACGCCATCCACAGCCACGCCATCCACAGCCACGCCATCCACAGCCACGCCATCCTCTCCATCCACACCCACGCCATCCTCTCCATCCCCAGCCACGCCATCCCCTCCATCCACACCCACGCCATCCTCTCCCTCCACACCCACGCCATCCTCTCCATCCACACCCACGCCATCCTCTCCATCCACACCCACGCCATCCTCTCCATCCACACCCACGCCATCCTCTCCATCCACACCCACGCCATCCTCTCCATCCACACCCTCTCCATCCACACCCTCTCCATCCACACCCACGCCATCCACACCCACGCCATCCACACCCACGCCATCCACACCCACGCCATCCACACCCACGCCATCCACACCCACGCCATCCACACCCACGCCATCCACACCCTCGCCATCCACACCCACGCCATCCACACCCTCGCCATCCACACCCACGCCATCCACACCCACGCCATCCACACCCACGCCATCCACACCCACGCCATCCACACCCTCTCCATCCACACCCACGCCATCCACACCCACGCCATCCACACCCACGCCATCCACACCCTCTCCATCCACACCCACGCCATCCACACCCTCTCCATCCACACCCACACCATCCTCTCCATCCACACCCACACCATCCTCTCCATCCACACCATCCTCTCCATCCACACCATCCTCTCCATCCACACCATCCTCTCCATCCACACCATCCTCTCCATCCACACCATCCTCTCCATCCACACCAACCTCTCCATCCACACCAACCTCTCCATCCACACCATCCTCTCCATCCACACCATCCTCTCCATCCACACCATCCTCTCCATCCACACCATCCTCTCCATCCACACCATCCTCTCCATCCTCATCCACACCATCCTCTCCATCCACATCCACACCATCCTCTGTATCCTCACCCACATCATCCACACCATCCTCACCTACACCATCCTCACCTACACCATCCTCACCTACACCATCCTCACCTACACCATCCTCACCTACACCATCCTCACCTACACCATCCTCACCTACACCATCCTCACCTACACCATCCTCACCATCCACACCATCCTCTCCATTAACACCAAACCTGTCCAAAACTTTCCCAATATATGTTCCCGTTGCACATCTTTAACATGCGGTTATAAACCTCGGCACTTAAAAGAGTTACAGAGAGCGTCTTTATAGACAGACATCCGGAGGACAAATCAGTCTTGAAGATGTTTCGATTTTCTCTTCATGGTTTCTTTATAAGAACTTAAGAGAACACGCAGGAAAATGATCAGAGTGATGGATCCATGATGTATTGGGATTGGGGAGAAACTCGTCTGTGCTAGTCGGCTAGCTGACTCTAGCTCCCCTTACTGCAACACGCAGGAAGCACCTTGAACTTTCGCTGTGATAGAAATTTAACTGGGACACATTTCCGGACAGGCGAAATCTACTTCACGTAGCTCGAAGCGTCTGATACAGAGGCTTACAGAAAAGAGATACTAATCAAACACTTGTAGATAGAAAAACACACACACACACACACACACACACACACACACACACACACACACACACACAATGAAGTAAACCACCATTGTATCACGAGCGTGAGTCAAATGAAAACCTTGAGGGTTTATTTATTTATTTGTTCTGCGTCGTTTATGACTAGTGCATCAGGCTCAAGGCAGCAGTACATGAGGTGGATTAGAACAATAGTGTAGGAGTACATTTTCACTTCTACAACTACAAATTTAATTCACGCTGTACACACGTACGGCTCGTCTACTGCATTGACCATTACGGCCGATACGCTCTGCACCTTGAAACCTTGGAAATAAATAAATAAAGTCTACAGAATTAAATTCAATAACATCCAGAGAAGCCAAACACATTCTGCACTCCTCGACAGCTAGTCCAGGCCTGAAGCCTTCACGCAATTAAATACAGAGGTTACTTTTTCACCTCCTGCTATGCTGACATATTTGGTACACTTTTAGCAAAAACTGTACCCTTCCTGGTCGGTTTCTCAAAGAGGAATAATAAACAGTCCTATCAGGAAAGTAACAACAGAAAGCACCATTTTTGACCAGTTTTCATTTAATAAATCCCTAATACAGATTTGATGCTAAGTAGTGCTGCGTTCGAGGTGAAGTTGTAACTTGTAATTCTCCGCCTACAACCTTCCCTGTTTACGGAGTGACGGCTAATCAACATGGCCGCCCCGGTGTAAAGTCCCGCTTTTCTACTTTTACACTGGTTTATAGCAATACTGGCTGTATATCAGTTAATATACGGACACGGTGCTTGGTTAAATCTATAACACTGACCGTACCGATCACTGTTTTGAGAAGATCGACATTACTAATGTTAATAAGGTTAGCTTGCTGCCAGAGCTACACGTTATTGTCCGCCAGGGGATTAAAGATTTTATTTCTTAAACCCTGAATGATTGTCCACTCGGAGCGGTTCGTCACTGCGTAACTGAACGTCAGTAAAAGAAGACGGCGGTGTTATAATTTTGTATCTTCAGTGAACGGAGGCGAGACCAATCAGACAGGGTTTACAGGAAAATACGTGGAAATACTGCTGTCTTATTGGCTGACAGGTCTCAATTCTACCAAACGCTAGCTCACACAGTCGGTTAGTGTGAGGGGGGGGACATGGATATACGCTGATTTTTACCAGTAAAGGAGTTGAAACTGAAACACATCACTGTAATATCCTCTGATGCTGAGCAGGAAATCAAGGTGTGTAAATGTCTATACGAGTTCCAGGTCACGTGAACACGATATGAGCAGAGCATAAGGACAGATAACGCACTCTTCTAGCTGCTGAACCTGTCCGCTGTTGTACATGTGCTGCGATTTCAGCCCAAAATGTTGCATTAGTGTTTGAGAGTTCGCTACAGTAGAACTGCACCAATAGCCACTCAGGCCTGTAACTGTAAAAGTGCGGTTATCGTAGCTTGTGATTGTGCTTTACGTGTCGAAAGTGTCGACGTGGGAAATGGCGTTATAGCAACCCGCAAATTACCGCTTACAAGGCATCACGAACGCAGCATAAATGCTTGTGTAACGTTAGCTAAAGTCAAATATACACTCGCACATGGCAGAAAGCATCAGCAGGAGATATCTGGTGTGTCTGAGTGGTAGATAAATTTATATTACTGACTCTTACTAATAAAAAATTTTTTTTTTTTAAACCTTGAAGGTGTATAACAGACAAAATCGACATTTCAGCCAAAAACATACCGACAAACCATGTTTACTGCTAACAAGCTGCTACTGTAGAGCAACACCCCTCCCCACGGGCAGAACGTAATCAGTATACAGTACTTCCTACAGAGCATTTCACTGGATCAACACAGGACTAGTGCAGGATGAGTCATCAGACTATTTTTATCATTTTCCCCACAAGTGTCCTAGATACACTGACGTATTGGTGGCTGTAACACCAAGGCACAAAAATCTCCCAAACACCTATTCTGAGTTCAGGGGTAGTTTAAGGTCCACTTATCCAGGCACCTGAAATTATTTTATAAAGTTTCTGGGTAAAATATTACACAAAGGTACAAAACATTTCCCCTTGATGGTAGCACACAAGTAAAAGTACAGGCTGGTACCTTTATTCCTGAGAGTGTACAGACACATATTATTTGAGCCAATATTTATTTACTCCCTATTTTATTTATTTATTTTCAGTAGGCTATAAACACTGCTCTCTATATGCTAAAGCAATGGAAATCACAATGTACTAGTGTCAACATTGTGCTTTGTAGTACAGCACAGACAGACAGACAGACATTATAGTCTTACTCAAGCCTATATTTAGTCCTTATTTTATCATTTATCTTATCAGTTGTAGTATAAACTCCACTCTCTACACGCTAAAGCAAATTAGAAAGCTGCCTTGAAAACCACAATGTACTAAAGAGTGTGTCAATATTATAAGTAGTTTACGGTACAAGACAGGATAGGATAGGATAGACAGACAGATAGACAGACAGACAGGCCGGTCTTACTGGAGTCTGTATTTGGTCCTTATTTTATTTGGTCCTTATTTTATTTGGAGTTTAAGCTCCACTCTCTATACGCTAAAGCAAAGTAAAGCTGTGTTCAAAACCACAACGGACTAAACAATGTGTCAACATAAGCAGTTTAGAGTATAGTATAGTATAGTATAGTATAGTACATAATAAACTCTCTCCATAGGATAAAACAACATAAAGGCCCTTAAGGCTGTGTTCAAAACAACAACAACGTACTAAACAGATTTCAACATTGTAAGTAGTTTATAGCATAGTATAGTATAGTATAGACAGACAGACAGATAGATAGATAGAGAGACCTTACTCAAGCCTATATTCAGTCCATGTTTTATTTGGAGTTTAAACGCCACTCTCGATAAGTTAAAGCGAATTAAAGCTACATTCAAAACCACAACGTACTAAACACTGTGTCAACATTATAAGTAGTTTACAGTATAGTATAATATTAGATAGATAGATAGATAGATAGATAGATAGATAGATAGATAGATAGATAGATAGATAGAAAGACAGACCTTACTCAAGCCTATATTCAGTCCCTGTTTTATTTGGAGTTTAAATGCCACTCTCTATATGTTAAAGCAACGTAAAGCTGCGTTCAAAACCACAACATACTAAACAGTGTGTCAACATTATAAGTATAGTATAAGATAGATAGAGAGATAGAGAGATAGATAGATAGATAGATAGATAGATAGATAGATAGACAAACAGATAGACAGACAAACAGATAGACTAGTTTTACTGGAGCCAGTATTCGGTCCTTGTTTTATTTGGAGTATAAACTCAACTCTCTAGATGATATAACATCATAAGGCTGCGTTCAAAACCACAACGTTCTAAACAGTGTGTCAACATTATAAGTGGTTTATAGTATAGTATAGATAGATAGATAGACAGACAGATAGATAGACAGACAGATAGACAGACAGATAGACAGACCTTACTCAAGCCTATATTCAGTCCCTGTTTTATTTGGAGTTTAAACGTCACTCTCTATATGTTAAAGCAACGTAAAGCTGCGTTCAAAACCACAGCGTACTAAACAGTGTGTCAACATTATAAGTATAGTATAGTATAGTATAGTATAGTATAGTATAGTACAGTATAGATAGACAGACACTAGTTTTACTGGAACCTACATGCGGTCCTTATTTTATTTGGAGTATAAACGCCACTCTCTATACACAACATAAGGCTGCTTTCAAAACCACAACGTACTAAACCAATGTGTCCACATTATAAGTAGTTTGTGAACCATTAGCACTACATCCAAACAGAAACCAAAAATACGGTCCCACACCGCATACTGTAGTGTGTCCAGCTGTAGATATTATGATAAAGCCACAGTGTTGTTATCTAAGCCTGTCATTATTTTCTTCCTAAACACGTCGTACCTGTAGGCCTGCACTTGAACGCGCACTGTGTACAGTTAAAGTGCACTTTCATGCACATCCAGTGTTGAACTTTGATCTAAATATCGGCCCGGGTCCGTGTTTAAAGCTGACTTTTGTGTTTCTACAGCGTTGCGGAGACATTAATGTAACAACACGGTGTGTCCAGATGTCATGTGGTGTGTGTTCGGGTTGTTACTTTACACTTTACACTACTATCACTTTGCCTGCGCTGAGAAAATGTTCATGCAACGCAATAAAAAAGGTGTTTGTTTGCATTCGTGCTGAATAAACACCCATCTGTTCCTGTAATAAACAGCAAGCCTGTTTACTCACAAATATCCCGTGAAACATAACAAATAAACAAACACCTCCGAGTAATCGAGAGAGGAGAAAAATTGCTTACGGAATCGATGCGATTCTTTTTTTTCGCCTTCTTTCCTTTCCAACTTAATTCAGCAGGTAATCCGAGAACAAACTTTTCCCAAAGCTTTCACATGGACCGGATGTTCGGTGAGATGTTTCGAGATGAAACATTCCTCGTCTGGGTGAGACAGGGAGAGAAAAAAACTCCAAAAAAACAAAAATCAGAATAGTAAAGTTGTAGCGTTTACTCCATCATGGTGGCCATGTTTAAGAGGGACCGAAGCACCGCCTGTCATCGCCTCGGACAAATAGGTCCACGCGGAAAGGTTTCACAACAAAATGGCTGGTTTTAAAGTTAAACGATGCTCGAGCACAGCGTCGGTTGAGTGAATATAACCAAGAGAAACGACCAGAAAAACAGGAAACGCCGAGGAACACCGTTAAACGGATAACGAAAAAGTCTGAGTGACCCTGCGGATGGATACACGAGGGCGCACTCGAGGTAAAGAGGCCTTTCAGTCATCACTCGGAGGAGTGCTCCAAAACACGGAAGTGGAGTTTAGAAACCGGATCTGCTTCTTCTGCTGACACACAGGAACGCTTAAAGGTGCGTTATGTAAGATTTGTTTAAAAAAATAAACAAGTTTTTGTTTTTTGTTTTTTGTTTTTTTAAAAGTCTCTAATAGTTAAATGGGTGGATTTGAATAAGAGTTGAATTATTGTTGTTGTTTTTTTACTCACTGACCCCGCCCCTATTTCCACCCACATACACAAAGCTCCACCCCCAAAACTTATTGTGGATAAACTAGATTTATTTTTATTGGTTTTTAATGATTGACAAGTACAGCCAGGCGACTGTTCAGTCCGTACAGGATTTCACAGAGTTTTCTGTGATTGTTGCGGCCGAAAATGCTTGATTTTGCTGCGGCTCTTTTCAAAATTTGAGATTTCGCAGAATTTTTTGTTGTTTTTTTTGGGGGGGGGGGAGGGGGGGGGGTGGGAAGAAAACTACTTGAATTGGCAAAATCACAATTGCATGAAATTGTTTTACAACTGTTTTGGTAAATGAGACCTTTTAGCTGGACTCACGTTCAACGCACGTGAATCGAAGAGGGCTTCGACTGAATGCGTGATGTGATGACGTCACGTGACGCGTCTTGGCCCAAATCGGAAACATACACTTACATAGTTTACATACTCTCGATTCTTAATACTGTGTGTCGTTACCTGGATGATCAACGACCGTTTTTATGTTGTGTGATGGTTGTTCATGAGTCCCTTGTTTGTCCTGAGCAGTTAAACCGCCCGCTGTTCTTCAGGAAAATCCTCCAGGTCCGGAACATTCTCTGCTTTTCCAGCATCTTCTGCATATTTGACTCCTTTCCAACAGCGACTATATGATGTCGAGATCCATCTTTTCACACCGAGGACAACTGAGGGACTCGTACTATTAAAAACTATTACAAAAGGTGTAAACATTCACTGATGCTCAACAAGGCGACACGATACATTAAGGGCAGGAGGGGTGTGTAAACTTTTGAACAGGATGGTTGGTGTAAATGTTTATTATTTTGTTTAAAGATATATATATATATATATATATATATATATATATATATATATATATATATATATATATATATATATATATATTTTTTTTTTTTCTATTTAGTACTGCCCTTCATAAGCTACATAAGATATCCACATGTTCCCTCGAAGCTGAAATAATAACCATTTACACCAATCCTTTTGTTCAAAAGTTTACACCCCTCTGGCTCTAAAATATAAAATATATAATTGTAGACACTATGTATGAAAGGTTTAATGATGATGACCAACATTATGTTTGTTTGTTTATTTAAATCTCATTTTCCAACCAAATTTAGTGATCTTCTTTGACATGTAAAAACTTTAAACAGTGTCCTGTAGCTGATTTTGTAATTAAAAAATCTTAAGTGTGGTTTTAATAAAATGGCCGGTCAATATATACTACCAAAGGCTGGTTGTATACACTGCACCTTTAGTGTGTACATCAGTGGTCCAATTACTGTATATCCCTTTAATCCTTTAATCACTTTTTAAAGGTACATTACGTACTGTATATTCACATTTCCAGATACTAATCTAAAGGTGCAAAACATGTTCCTTTGATGGTACCACATCAGTGACGAGTAAAAAGTACAGTCTGGTACCTTTAATCCTGAAAGTATAGAGTTACATTTAAATGTAACGGTAAATGGATAAAAAGTACATATCATTCTTTAATAGTTCTTTAGAATTAGCAAATTGCCGTATTTTAAGGCAAATAAAACACTTCAGGACCTGCAGTTATCGGAGAATAATCAGTAACAGCAACTCCACATCATCAACTCCAAGCCCTTTGTTGATTATTTTCCCAGCACAGCATGCGCCCAAGTGGTTTATTCCTTACTCGACTCTTTTGAGGGAGAAGAGATGAGAGGGGCACCAAGCTCACAATCCTGACGCTCATCTGAGTGTTATCATTCCTTGTGTTTTCACATTCACTAACACACACACACACACACACACACACACACACACACAAACACATAGAGGGATCTGTAAAAAGGGTCAAAGGAAATGGGTGGAAACAGTGAGATGGTGTTTTTTTTTCCCACACACTGCTCTCTCTTTCACTCCCTTCTGCACCTGGACTGCTCTACAAATCCTCGCTAACATCCGTCACCTTTAATGAACCCTTTATTTTACATTTCCAGGCTAATACCAATACCGTCCTCAGTGTCAGGTTAATTAGCATGAAAAACTCTTTTGTGTGTGTATGTAAAAGAGAGAGACAAAGGTGGGGGTGGGGGGGGGGGGGGTTGTCGTCTGAATGAAACGCAACAGTGTCGGTTGTATTTTATCAGTGAGATGAATGAAAACACACACAGCCTATAATCAGCTCTCATTTAACGCAAATGCCTGGTGATTGATTCAATTATCTCGCGGATAAGTAAATCCATTTTTTTCCCATATATTCTATGTATCCATGCTACACGTTGTGCTCTAAATTTATTACTTAATCACCATAAAACAAGTACAATGGATATATATATATATATATATATATATATATATATATATATTTAAAAAAAAACACCCGTTTTTTGTGATGTAAAAAAAAAATGAAATCAAGATCCAAAATCATGTCAGAACTTTTTCCACCCTCAGTGTGAAATTCCAATATATAAACATTAAATGAAAAAAAAAAAAAATAGGGGGGAAGAAACATCATACAGCTGTCATCAATGAAATTTTTCTGATTAACCCCAAATAAAGATCAGCTGTTTCTGTAGGATTTTCTTCACATCTTCAGAGCATCTGACTGCTGAAGCCACGGTCTGAAAAGATTTTACTTACAAAGCCTGTGCCGTATCTCACTTGTCGAAAGATATCGATCAGGAGACGGCTATAAAAGAATTTCCAAAACATTAGATTAGTGCCATGGAACAACGTGAAGGCCATCATCAACAAGTGGAGAAAATGGGGCACCGTAGTGACATCACCAAGAACAGGACATCCCTGCAAACTTTACAAAAGGAGAAGACAAAATCTTACCAGGGAGGCTTCCAAGAGACCTACGGCAACATTAAAGGAGCAGCAGGAAAAGTGAGATGTTACCAAATGACAACAAGACATGACGTTTATTCAATTCAATTCAATTTTATTTGTATAGCGCTTTTAACAGCAGACATCGTCACAAATCAGCTTTACAGAGATACATAAATTTTGGATCTAAATTTTAAATCGATAAATTTATCCCCGATGAGCAAGCCAGTGGCGACGGTGGCGAGGAAAAACTCCCTGAGGCGACATGAGGGAGAAACCTTGAGAGGAACCAGACTCAAAAGGGAACCCATCCTCATCTGGGTGACACTGGATAGTGTGATTAGAAGTAAATCTCTTCTATAACCGTATGATACTTGATATAAAGTTAAACTGTGTAGTCAGGAGATTCGACACAGTCTCAACATGAAGTCTATTCTGCTGAAATCATGAAGTGTCCACCGATGGAGACCCGAGCGCAAAGTCTGTTTGTGAATTGTTTGTGGAGGCTGTCCATACGGGCCCATCCTTAGCAAGAGCGAGCGACCCCCAGCGATGAGAAGCCCAGAAGCAGGGCACCAGGATGAAGTTTAGAAAAAGTGTGTTTTTTTTTTTTTTTATTATTATTATTTATTTTTTTTATAGTGTTTAGATTTAAGCTCTTTTGCATGAAATAAATATTGTTTTGATTGTTTTATTTATGCAATACATGACCATTTAAATCAAGTTACATAAAGTGACAAAATTGATTTATTTAAAAAATAAACGCAAATAGTTACAATTTTTAATAGGAATTTTTACTGACTATTTTTCCGGTGTAATGCGTCTAGACTTAATCATCACAGTTATCTGTGATGGAACATGATTAGATGGAGCTGGAATTACTCACTTGAAGTAAAGTCTACTTGATATAATTAAGCTAATATAACTTTTTTAAAAAAAAACAAAAAAAAACAATGAGTAATTGTTACTTCAGATATATCTCTGCATATATGTATGAAATAAATTTGTGCAACTACTTGACATTTTATTTTAAAAAATTAAACGAGTCATTTTTTTCAGTGCATATATCACAGTAAAATGCAACGTTAATAATGAGTTATTCACATAATTACTTTTATTTAACTAGGTAAAATCTTGTTGAGATTGTTAAGATAGCCCTGGCCAAGAGGACAGCATACAAAGTTTCAGAACACAAACGGAAAAAAAAGCAAACATACGATACAGTTAGCATAACATCATAAAAATAGTGCAGAGAAGCAATTATATATTACATATCCATTTCCTTTAGAAATCTTTTAACATCCATGCTGAAGGGGAAGCACTTTAAAAATATTTAAATCCTTTCACACCCAGTTCTGTCGTGACATACGGAACAACCAAATGAAACCACATATCAACTGTGTATTTCGAAGATATGAATAAAGGTAGCAGGGAACAAGTCTTAGAGATTTTTAACTAAAAGTGAACCAGTGAGTCTATCTATATACTGTATGTCCAGTGATGGCAACTGATCTCTGTAGTATAGTTCACAGTGGTGTGTAGAGTATTTGTGGTCAGTAATAAAATGTAAACCACATTGATATACAGTCCCCTATGAAAATATTGAAACGGCAAGGAAAATTCAATTGTTTTTGCTGTAGACTGAAGACATTTACCAATAAATAACTCCGAACATCTACTATTGGTTTGAGCCTTCAGTTTCACCTGTGAAGACTGCATTTGTTGGATAAGCCAGCATGAAGATCAGAGAGCTGTCTATGGGAGAAAAGCAAGCCATTTTGAAGCTGAGAAAAGAGTGAGAAGCAATCGGAGGCATTGCACAAACATTGGGCATAGCCAATACAACAATTCAGAATGTTCTGAAAAAGAAAGAAACCACTGGTGTACTGAGCAACAGACACCGAATGGGTCGGCCAAGGAAAACAACAACAGCTGATGGCAGAAACAATGTGAGAACTGTGAAGAAAAATCCAAAAAGTTATTTACTTTAATTTACTTCAAGACTGTTCCGATACTTTTACTCCCCTGAAAATTGGGTGGTCTGATACACAAGGTTCTATGTTTTATGTTGTTTAACACATCTAGATGTAAATACCAGTAAATAAAAGCTGAAATCCTAAACTGTCATCTCGTATCCATCTTTTTATCTCAAACCCAAATGTCTTTGGTGTATAACAAAAAATTTAATTGGCCTTGCCGTTACAGTAGTTTCGGAGGGGACTGTACACTGTCTAGCTAATCACCTTCTCAATGGCACAGAAAGCCATTTGACTTTCAACTGTGATCAGCTGTGGTCATTTTGATTAGCTCAGCATGAAAAGAACTTTCCTGGAGCATTTTGTAGTGCAACTGAAGCAATCAATCAACTATGGGTGGCAAGGCACTGTCAAAAGATCTCTGGGATAAAGTTGTGGACAGGCACAAGTCAGGAGACGGATACAAAACAATTTCAAAGGCTTTATCAATGCCTAGAAGCACAGTGAAGTCTATTATTAAGAAGTGGAAGGTATTTGGTACAACACAGATCCTCCCTGGATCAGGACGTCGCTCCAAACTGGATGAAAGAGCCAGGTGGAAACTGGTCAGAGAGGCTACCAAGAGGCCTACAGCAACTCTGAAGCAGTTGCAGGAATTTATGACAAAGAGTGGTCATTGCGTGCATGTGACAACAATATCACAAATTCTCCACAAATGTGGCTTGTATGGGAGGGTTGCAAGAAAAAAGCCACCCACGACTGAGCTTTGCCAAAACACACGAATATTTGTCCCCTCACTGGTCGCCCCTAAGACGATCGATAAAAATGTACAGGAAACCATGCAGTCGAGTACAAAATGAAAAAAATGGGAAAAAGACATGCACAGAAATGTAATATACAGTATATCAACCGATTGTTTAGTGTGTTACAGTTCACAGATGATCCTTTATCACAGGCAACATAAATGATTTAAAAGGATGTAGACTCTGAGACCACAAAGTGTTGCAGATCATGCGAATAGTTCATGTGAATGCACCTAGCACAACCTGTCTTCACGTTCATCTCAGATTTGAGTTAAAAGTTCATTGAAAGAACACTGAAGAACATCAAGATCTGATCAAATCTAAAGGAAAAGCTATCCCCTATTGTAGTGCAGTTATGTTGAATTCTCTAATCTGACTGGTCAGAAGATGTTGATTAACACTATCTGCACTTGGGGGTGTGCTGTTATGGTAAAATAACCAATGACGGAGTGATGAAGTTATTAATTTTCCTATAAGAGCGCACTGCAAAGGATTTTTTCCCCTCTTATACCACAGCAATTTGCCAATGATTCAAATTTCATTTATTTCTTAATGAACAATACACCATACTTTTTATGCATTTATAGTTACACTTAATATTGTGAAACATCCACGAGATAATTTCCTATACTGATTATAACAGCCAAGTTAATGGGACAAAAAAGTGTCATGTTACCGAGAAACCACAAAGAAGTGTAAACTCCTCTGTCTTGAAGATGTCGGAAAACATAAAGTTACAGCTTTACCTCTGACTGTTACACCAACACTGTAGACTCCTTCCATAAATGTTAAATAAACGTCTCCTTACAGTAAACTTCACTGTATCCGTGCTTATATTTGCTAAACAACAGCAAGCCATTTATTATTAGTTTTAAATGATGTGGAGCCATTAAAGTTTAATCGTTTACACTTTACCATGAAAGTGTAAATCGTTCCTAGAATCAGCACATTAATATAAAACTGTGATTTGCAGCTACACTTCGGTTACAGAAAATGAATCAACACCTTCTGACCAATCAGAATCCAGGATTCAACAGTGCTGTGGTAAAAACATTTAATAATACACATTATCAATTATCTTGTACCTATTTTTTTGGTTATATTTTCAGAATTTAGAGTATTTAAAATTAGGTAGTTTAAACAAAGATGATAAAATATACAGGGTTCAAAAACGCTTCACTGGCAACCTCTAAATAATTTTAAAATGATCCCAGTCTGACAGTTTGCACGTCTTTGCAACATCTTTCATATCGTCTGTGCAGCATCCTGATTAATTGTGCCCTAGTCCTTGGCCAATCTTTGTCTAATCTTCTTGACATTTCTGTTTTAACTGCCAGATGTCACACTGCCTTTTTTTTTTTTTTTTTAGATCGGATCTGAAGACCAAGAGGAGATGACTGCAGGTTAAAACTCAATAAAAATGAGTTTATTGGAACAAAACCAAACAAAACAGCAGGCAAGAAAGTGATCACAGATGAAGTAATAAATAAATAAATAAATAAATAAATAAAGGTCAAAATCATAGAATGTTTATATAAACCAATAGCATGTAAGGAAAATGACAAAACAGGACAATAAACGGGAAAAACATAACCAACAGGCAAATGACAAGAGGTTTTGAACTGTAGGCACAAATAGGTGAAGAAATGGACTGAAAGAAGTGAGTATATACAGAAGCTAATGAAGCTAATGTACTTTATTGCACATGTCCGTTAAGTAATGATCCTGGAGGTAGCAATTATAACTGATTTGCACAGGATGAGCACCTGGTCTATATGCCTGGTCTAAGTATACTACATGAAAGTCATATTACAACCTCAATTCCAAAAAAGTTGGGACACTGTGTAAAATGTAAATAAAATCAGAATGCAACGATTTGCAAATCTCATAAACACATATGTTATTCACAATAAAAAACATATCAAATGTTTAAACTGAGGAAAGGTACAATTTTAAGGAAAAAATAAGGTAATTTTGAATTTGATGGCAGCAACACGTCTCAAAAAAGCTTGGACAGGGCCATGTTTACCACTGTGTAGCATCCCCTCCTCTTTTAACAACAGTCCGTATACGTCTGGGAACTGAGGAGATCAGTTGCTGGAGTTTTGGGAGAGGAATGTTGTCCCATTCGTGTCTGATACAGGATTCTAGCTGCTCAACAGTCCTGGGTCTTCTTCGTCATATTTTTCGTTTCATGATGCGCCAAATGTTTTCAATTGGTGAAAGTTCTGGATTGCAGGCAGGTCGGTTCAGCACCCGGACTCTTCTACTACGAAGCCATGCTGTTGTAATAGATGCAGTATGTGGTTTAGCATTGTCTTGCTGAAATATGCAAGGCCTTCCCTGAAAAAGACATCTGGATGGAAGCATATGTTGCTCTAAAACCTGTATATACCTTTCAGCATTGATGGTGCCTTTCCAGATGTGAAAGCTGCCCATTCCATGGGCACTAATGCACCCCCATACCATCACATATGCAGGCTTTTGAACTGAGCGCTGATAAAAAGCCGGATGGTCCCTCTCCTCTTTAGTCCTCTTTAGTTTAGAGGACCCTGCGTCTGACCACAGAACAGTTTTCCACTTTGCCTCAGTCCATTTTAAATGAGCTTTGGCCCAGAGAAGACGGTGGCATTTCTGGATCATGTTCACATATGTCTTCTTCTTTGCATGATAGAGCTTTAACCAGCATTTGTGGACGGCACGGCGAACTGTGTTCACAGACATTGAGTTCTGGAGGTGTTTCTGAGCCCATGCAGTGATTTCCATTATAGAATCGTGCCTGTTTTTAATGCAGTGCCACCTGAGGGCCTGATGATCATGGGCATGCAATATTGATTTTCACCCTTGACCCTTGCACACAGAGATTTCTCCAGATTCTCGGAATCTTTTGATGATATTATGTACTGTAGATGATGAGATATTCAAAGTCTTTACGTTGAGGAACAATATTCTGAAATTGTTCCACAATTTGTAGACGCAGTTTTTCGCAGATTGGTGAACCTCTGCCCATCTTTACTCCTGAGAGACTCTCCAAGATACTCTTTTTATACCCAATCACGTTACTGACCTGTTGCCAATTAATCTAATTAGTTGCAAAATATTCCTCCAGCTGTTTCTTTTTAGTAACACTTTTCTAGTCTTTTGTGGCCCCCATCCCAACTTTTTTGAGACGTGTCAAATTTAAAATTACCTTATTTTTTTCTTAAAATAGTACATTTCCTCAGCTTAAACATTTGATATGTTTTCTATGTTGCATTGTAAATAACATATGGGTTTATGAGATTTGCAAATCATTGCATTCTGTTTTATTTACACACAGCATTTTTGGAATTGGGGTTGTAACACAAACTGTTTTGACCTTATTATAAGTGGCAGTGGGCAGTGGTAGCTCAGAGGTTCGGTCAGTGGCCTCCTGATCTGACAGTCATGAGTTCAAATCCCAGCAAGGCCCTTAACGCTAAACTACTCAGTTGCATAAAATGAAATAAATGTAAGTCACTCTGGAGAATTTACGCCAAATGCTGTAAATTTAAATTAGTGGGTCACGTGACCAAACATGTACAGTCATGTGAAAAAATAAGTACACCCCATGGAAATTGTTGGCTTTTTTGACATATTTGGACAAGAAAACATTTGATCATCTTTGAAACAGTGACTATTAATGAAGTTGATATGCTTGAACAAAACCACATGGAAAATTAGCTTTTTCAAATATTTATTCAACAGAAATATCAATAGATGTGATATTCTTCTGTAGAAGAAGTAAGTACACCCTTGGCCTCACATGCTAGTATTGCCCCCATAGAAGAAATAACTTCTTGTATGCGTTTTGCATAATTGTCCACCAGGTTTCAAATCCCCCCACAAAATTTCAGTGGGATTCAAATCTGGGCGTTGACTAGGCCATTCTATAACCCTGTATTTCTTCTTTTTGAGCCATTCCTTGGTGGATTTGCTAGTGTGCTTAGGATCATTATCCTGTTGAAAGGTCCACTTTCGGTTCAACTTCAACTTTCGGACAGATGGCCTCACATTATCTTCAAGCGCTCACTGATATGATGCATTGTTGCATCAATGAATACAAGCTGTCCAGTCCCTGAAGCAGCGAAGCAACCCCAAACCATAACATTTCCACCACCGTGCTTCACAGTTGGTATGAGGTGCTTCTCCTGAAAAGCTTTGGTCTGTACCAAACATGTCTGCTGTTACTGTGGCCAAACAATTCCATCTTTGATTCGTCTGTCCAGAGCACATTATTCCAAAAGGCCTAGTCTTTGCCTATATGTTCATTGGCAAACTGTCGTCTTGCAAAGGCTTTTTCCTGGCACGCCTCCCATGTAGGTCAAATTTGTGCGATCTCTTTCTGATTGTAGAAGCATGCACTTTGACACCAACAGTTGCAAGACTTACAACCCAACAGTTCTTGGAGACTTCTTTTTGCATCAGATGGTCTGCTCTTGGGCTGAATTTGCTGAGACAGCCACTCCTGGACAAATTGGCAGTCGTTTGAAATCTGTGCTATTTGTAGATGATTTTCCTTACAGTGGAATGATGTATTTCAAATAATTTGGAGATCTTTTTAAATCCCTTGCCAGACTCATAGGCATCCACAACCTTTTTTCTGAAGGCCTTATAGAACTCTTTAGATCTTGGCATGATGACACCACACTCATCAATAGCAAAGGGAACACCAGACAGTAGATATGAGAGGGGTATAAATAATATGGGTTCCACCTGCACTCCCTAAGCAGGTTCTAATCACTGGCACCCAATCTTCAACACCTGATTCTAATTTGATGGATTTGAAGGTGTGATAAATGTAGGGGTGTACTTACTTTTTCCATGTGACTGATCTGTTTTTTTTATCATTTAAATTGTGAAAATTACTACAAAATGTCAATTTATGTCTCATTTGATAGAGTGTATCACCTTTGTTAATACGCACTGTTTCATAGACGATCAAACGTTTGCTTTTCCAAATATGTTTAAAAAAAAAACAAACAAAAAAAAAACAACAAGAATTTCCATGGGGTGTACTTATTTTTTAACATGATTGTATGTAAGCTTTTCCTATACTGAGAACTCAACACAAAAAGATTCACATAATCTGCTCTCATGGATATCAAACAACTGCAAACTCAACACAGGTTTATCCAAAAAAATATATTTTTGTTAAATGAAGGTGTGCAACAATTATTGGCACCCCAATAAATTCATATGAGAAAAATATATTTGACGTATATTCCCATTGATATTTTACATTTTGTAGTACTCTTGGGTGACTAGGAACAGGAAATTGTTCAACCATGACTTCCTGTTTCACAGGGGTATAAATATGAGGTAAACATAAGCCAAATTCCCTTAGTCATTCATAACAATGGGTAAAACCAAGGAATATAGCTGTGATGTGCGACAAAAGGTTGTTGAGCTTCACAAAATGGGAAGTGGCTATAAGAAAATAGCACAAGCATTGAAAATGCCCATTTCCACCATCAGGGCAATAATTAAGAAGTTCCAGTCAACTGGAAATTTTATGAATCAACCTGGAAGAGGATGTGTGTCTATATTGTTTCAACGCACTGTGAAGAGGATGGTTTGAGTGGCCCAAAACTAGTCTCCAACACTACAATCCGAAGTCACCTACATCACCACAAGTTGTTTGGAAGGGTTTCAAGAAAAAAAGCCTCTACTCTCATCCAAAAACAAACTCAAGTGTCTTCAGTTTGCCAGACACTATTGGAACTTCAAATGGGATTGGGTTCTATAGTCAGATGAAACCAAAATAGAGCTTTTTGGCAATAAACACCAGAGGTGGTTTTGGCACACAGAGATGTTTGCAATTGTTTGATATCGATGAGAGCGGAGTATTTTTGTGAATTTTCTTAACAAAAGATCAAAAGTTTAAACAATAAAGACAATTCACAGTCTTCCTTGCTCATATTTACCAACAGTGCCAATATTAGTGGAGGGAACTGTATACAGGTTCTTTTATAGTAGAATATAGAAGTCTTTCCAGACACAGGAAAATGCAGGCTGTATAAATGACTGGCATGATGGATTCAGTCAGGACAATAAATGCCAGTCATATGACAAGTGACATGCAAGTACTTGATGGTCATTGAAAATTCATAGAATCACACATTCATTTATAATACACCAATTAGCCATAACATTGAATATCTCGTTACAATGGCACCTGTCAAGGGGATATGTTAGGCAGCAATTGAACAGTAAGTTCCAAGTGCCCATACTGACCCCTGTCCACCGCCGAAAGTGCCTACAATGGGCACCTGAGCATCAGAATTGGGCCAGGGAGCAATGGAAGAAGGTGGCCTAGTCTAACAAATCAAGTTTTTCTTTTACATCATGTGGATGGTCGGGTGCGTGTGCGTTGCTTACCTGGGGAAGAGATGGCACCAGGATGCACTATGGGAAGACGGCAAGCCAGTGGAGGCAGTGTGATGCTCTGGCCAACCATGCTGGGAATGGTTGGGTCCTGCCATTCATGTGGTTGTTATTTTGGCACATACCACCTACCTAAACATTGTTGCAGACCAAGTACACCCCTTGATGGCAATGGTATTCCCTGGCAGTGGCCTCTTTCAGCAGGATAATGCACCTGCCACACTGTAAAAAATGGTTCAGGAACGGTTTGAGGAACATAAAGAGTTCAAGATGTTGACTTGGTCTCCAAATTCCTCAGATCTTAATCTGATTGAGCATCTTTGAGATGTGCTGGACAAACAAATCCGATCCATGGAGGCCCCACGTCACAACTTCAAGACTTCAAGGATTTGCTGATAACATCTTGGTGCCAGATACCACAGCACACCTTCAGTTGTCTTGTGGAGTCCATGATTCGACAGGTCAGAGCTGTTTTGGCAGCACAAGGGGGACCTACACAATATATTACAATCTGGTGCCACCCAGATGAACATGGGTTCCCTTTTGAGTCTGATTCCTCTCAAGGTTTCTTTCTCCATCTCAGGGAGTTTTTTCTTGCCACCATCGCCTCTGGCTTACTCATTAGGGATAAATGTATACCTTTAAAATGTATTTCCAGATATTTACAGTATATGTTTCTGTAAAGCTGCTTAGTGACAATGTCCATTGTTAAATGTGCTATACGAATAAAACTGAATTGAACTGAATTAGGTTTACATGGTGAGGTGGGGTGAGTATTACCATTGTATCACTTGGCATTTTTGTCCTGTCTGAATCTGTCATGCCAGTCATCTTCAGAGACTGCATGTAGGGCAGTGGTTAAGCCATCAGACTTCTAATTAGAAGGCTGTTAATTTAAATTGACTTCACTGCCAAGCTGCCACTGCTTGAGTAATACCTTTAACCCTCAAATGCTTAGTAGTATAAAATGACATAAAAATCACTCTGGATAAGAATATAGAATCCTGTTTTACTCCTACAGACCACCAGAAATGTTGAACTGTGGATGACGGATACCAGTGTCACAATAAGGGGACTCACTTGAAGTTTTGAGAGATGAACCATCTTTGATGAATATGCACAGCTGGTCTATTTGATAAACGTCAGCAGTCAAGTTCACATTAACCACACTCGAGGTCTGGACTGGACATAATTGGGATTTAGGTGCATTCTAGGAATGAGTGAAGCAAGTCAATCCAACACACTAATCAATCCACTACACCTTAAACAGAAATGTAATATTGGGCTAAACATCAACATTGGAACCATGAGGACCCCACTGCCTATGGATGAATCCATTTGAGGGCTACTGCTCAAAAAAGTCAGAATTAAATCGTTTAGTTGCAGATAGCATACAATAAATTGGAGGTGCTATTAAGCAAGCACTGTAACTTCCCACCCATACACTTCTAATGTGTTCTTTTAAAATTATTATTTGACACACTGTGTGAAATGATCCCAATAAAACCTTTGCTGAATTATATAACAGAATGTATGTTCTCCGTGTCAATATAAAATGAAGATCTTCTAACGATAGACCTGTGATTAAAGAAAATCACTATGTTCTGCTTACGTCATCAGTCAGCGTGATCCAGAAATCAGCTCATGCAGAAACCAGGCTCTTATAAACCCAAAACATTCTTCAAAGTGACCTTGAGGTAAAAAGAATTTTCTGGATTTTCTGTCCGGTGGCATGTTTCATTTACGTTTCTTCATCGCCGCTACCATATTTGTAGTTTTGTGTCATCTCATGCTGTCCTCCTATTGGTGGCTTTTAGACGTGTTGTAGCAGCAGTCATACACTGAGATTTTAATAGAAAAATCTGACATCGTCAGAAGTTTGTCATCGACTGTCTTTGGTCACAATGGCACTAAATCAGCCGCTTGTAAGTGTGTCACATTTGTTCTAAGACCACTGTTCTGAACTCATGCATCAAGAATTGTTTTACATAGTGTGATTTTTGTCTACAGCAGCTGCAAAATCAGGTCAAAAACCATACAGCGTAAAGCCGGCTTAAGAATCAGAAATAGTAGCCACACAAACTTTAAGCATGGATGGATAACCACATGAATTTAACAGGTCTTGAGGGAACCAAAGTCCCATAGGAACTGAGCATAGCAAGGTATCGCACAGATTAAGTGCACACTACTCAGGAAACGTTCTCCCGTCACCGGCATACTTCGGCAGTATTGCTAGGGCTTTTGCAAAGTTGAACGATCTCCCATAGTGTAGGTTCGCAGTCCCTCACCTGTGACCATTCTTACGTGAAAGTGATCTGGATGTGGACACCACATTTAGCCATGGGAGCTGGGACATAAGATCCTTTCTGAGTGGAAGGTGCTGTGGCAAACCCTTCAACTGTGGAAACATCAGCAGGACATGGTGGCTGAAAACCATGTTTACTTTTCAGGAAAAAAAGGTATAATGCACACAGGCCTAGTGGAGTGGGGAAATTACTGTATTATCTGGACTATTTTTGGATACAGCCATTGCTCCCTCAGAACAAGGGTACATAGCAATAACAACTATAGATGAGCAGCTAATAGGGAAGCAGAGTGAGCATACATCAGCAGATGGTATATAAGGGAGAAAAAAAAAAAACAGCCTTAGACAGCTTTCCACTGACACCATACTAGTACCAGAAGGAGGGCACAGATCACAGAATTTCGCTATGTGAAAGGTTCAAATCCAAGGATAACAAATAGAAATAGAAATAGTAGAAATCTCACCTCTGTCACCAGCCACCTGATGCTCAAGAAGACACAGAAAGCCACTAAAGCATCAGGAAGTGAAGATAGTCAAGCAGCTGATGCAGCATAGGAAGCTGAAGTTGAGGATGCCATGTGAACTACAATGATGCTGTTACAAAAGATGAATTCATTTGATTTAAGGTCAACCACGATCTGGAGAAATGGTCTAGAAGATGCAGTGGCATTTATTCATCAAATTTATGTATGATCAAATCAGATCATTCAATTAACCTACGCAAAATCCACTTATGAGTTTCTTATTCCTCAGTGTCAGTGCCATCTGTTGCTCATTTTTATGGGGTCTGATATAAGTGTGTGTAAATGGAAACTTGGCTCACCAGAATAATACTTATATTAAATATTACTTCAGTTAATTATGACCTGTTTGATTTTTTTTTTTATATGAATGAGAAACAGATATTCACTCACTGTCCGTTTTAATAGGAACACTTTAATGTACATCTGTTCATTTATGCAGTTATCCAATCAGCCAATCATGTGGCAGCAGCACAGTGCATAAAATCATGCAGATACAGGTCAAGAACTTCATCTAATGTTCACATCAACAACATAATGGAGAATAAGTGTGATCTCTGTGACTTTAAGCATTGCATGGTTGTTGGTGCCAGATGGGTTGATTTGAGTATTTCAGAAAGTACTGATCTCCAGGAATTTTTTTTAAACACAACAATCTCTAGAGCAGTGGTCACCAACCCTCTTCCTTGAGATCTACCTTCCTGCAGGTTGCATCTCCAACCAAAATGTAACACGCCTGTCTTAGTTGATCAAGAACTTCTTAAGGCAATGAATGGATGGTCAGGTGGACATGAATAGAGTTAAAACTCTTCAGGAAGGTAGATCTCCAGGAACAGGGCTGGTAACCACTGCTTTAGAGTTTACACAAAATGGTGTGAAAAACAAAAACAAAAAAACATCCTGTGAGCAGAAGTTCTGCAGGCTGAAACACCTTGCTGAGATCAGAGGAGAATGACCAGACTGGTCTGAGCTGACAGAAAAATTATAGTAGCTCAAATAAGCACTCTTTATAACTGTGGAGAGCAGAAAAGCATCTCAGCATGCACAACACATCAAACCTGGATGTGGAAGGGCTACAACAGCAGAGGACCACATGAGGTTCCACTCCTGTCAGCCAAGAACCAGAATCTGAGGCTATCATGGGCACAGACTCACCAAAATTGGACAGTTCCCTGTGTAGAAACATGTAGTGAGCAGTTTGCTAGAAGTGAGCCCAATGGTTCCTGCATACAACTGATGAATAAACTGAACATTAGGGTCTACTTTCTGATCCTGCCTGTGTTTTTAAATAGCATTTAATGAACTTACTTGGAGAGAACAGTTAACAGTCATTGGGAGTGCCATGAAAATCATCATCATGACCTACGGTTCCATGACCTACGGTGCCATAAGTCAGTCAGTCAAGATTGATGCTCATTCAATTTTCCTTACCCTTTTCCTGCTGGGGGTCTGACCTCTTTGTCTGACCTCTCATCTAATTTCTGTTCACCAAGGTTGGCCCTACTGGAAGCATTAAGCTCCCAGTGACATAGCCCTGAGGTCCACTGAAGTACATATACAATCCATGAAGGGGCAATCTAATGGAGTTATGAGAAAAGTGTCAACACTCAGGTGTCATTGCCAAGCTGCTTTGCTGTGTTATCAGTAAGGGGACAACAGGGATGGGAATACCTCTATAGTAGAAGGGGCTCTGCTCTGCTTCTGGTATAAGGTGGTGCCCTGGCTGGACACCAAGACATACCATATTTTTCCCCTATGGCCAAGATGAATTGCTGTGCAAGCTCTCATCTGTTAAAGTGGAGAACATGGAATGTGGAGGCTATGGGAAAATGTTGGCAATGGGAGAATTTATGGCAGGGAAGCTAGTGTGACCTCACTGTAGCTTCATGAGGCTCAGTTAGTACACTCTGGAACCCTGACTGATAGGGAATGCTTGTAATGTAGTAGGGAATGTAATGTAGGGAACTTTTAAGAGTTCATGCAGAATTAACTCACTTACTGTATATGTAGTAGATTTACAGTACATTTTACTAGACCATGTTTAATATTTAACAATTTTTTTTTTTTCAGTCTACATAATCTTAAGCCAACTGTAAAAATGTGTTTGAGGATGGGTTAAGAAAACATGGATCCAGTCCGTGTTGAGCACCATTTTTCATCCACCACCAGTGCTGCCTCCTCCCCTCATCAAATCTGCCATCTCTACTACCAGTGTTGGGGCTTCCTGCTGCAATTCTTTCTGTATTTCACCTATCAGTTGGGCACTTCCCTCTCTGGCAATGCCAGTACTACCACATTCATCTAGCTGTTTACTGGAATTAAACAGAAAATGAACATTTTTGGACACTCTTTAAATTATACTCCAGGGGGACAGAGGGTGGTGAGAGACTTATGAGACTTAGGCCCCTTTGTGGCCACTGAAAATGCTCTGTACTTCTGCGCCATTGCCACCTTTACCGGTTGGAATGAACCCATGCATTTTGCAGACTTGCAGTGCAACCTTGTTTGACATATTGACAGTTTAAGTTTAGATGCCTTGTAAATCAAGTGGAAACAAGGTCCCACAGGTCCTCCTGCAAATCATGATTTGGACGAAGATCCATGCAGTTGGCTACCTTCCAGCTGACCACTGAGGAGAAATGAAGAAGAATACTGATGCTGTTTGGCTACTGTGGAGAGGTTAAACACAGTCTCGAGAAGTGCACTTAGTAGATTATAGGGTTTTAAATAAGATAGCCACCAAGTATTGATACCCACTTCCTTTGCTGCCATCTGTTAAAGAACAGTTTACTCCTGCTTCTTCAACACATTATACCTCTGAAGAGCATGCAACCTAATCAGCATTTGAGAGGGTGATTAGTGGTCTTTTCCAGCTCTAGGGGCATTATGAAAACCTCATCATGCCATATGGATTGATAAATCCCCTCCTCTGTCTTCTAGGCATTCAACAATGACGTGTTCTGTGACATGCTGGACTAATTGTTATAGTGTATATAGATTTTAATACACTTGGATATCCTATCTGAACATATTCAGCATGTGTTTAAGGTTCTGATATGTTTTCTTGATAACCAGTTGTTTGTTAAAGCTAAGAAATGCCTGTTTCTCCAGACTCCTTCCTGAGCAGGGGGTCAAAATGGCAAAGCAGTAGTCCACTGGCCCGAGCCTCGGACCATCAATGAACTACACTGATTCCTTGTGTTTGCCAACTTCTATCACATGCTTGTTCAATAGGTCAGCTCCTCTAATCACCCTGCTGAAAGGAGGAAAAATAAGCTCAGATGGAACTCTGCAGTAGCCCAAGCCTTCAGGGACCTAAAAAAGGTACACCTCAGCCCCTGTACTAAAACATCCTGATTCTAAATTGACCTTTGCGGTGGAGGTAGATGCCCCAGATGTGTGGAATAAGAGCCATATTGCCACAATGACATGGTATTCTTCCAAACTTTATCCATGTACCTTCTTATCACTACAAAACTATGATGTGATGAGTTAAGAGTGGCTAGTCATTAAGCTGGCACTAGAAGAATTGAAACACTGGCTGGATAGAACCTTACACACATTACTAGGTCTGACTGACCACTCCAACCTTGAATATATCCAAGCAGCAAAGAGACTTTTGCCTTGACAAAGGCAGGTACATGTATGCCCTTTGTAGTTGACCTTTGACCATCCAATGAACACTATCATGATAAGAGAGATGAGAGTAGATGGGTACAGGCTATTGACAAACTCATTGACAATTTCCACCACCTTCAACCAATTCAACCCGGTCCTTGTCTGGGGGAGGGGGGTGGACTACACTCACATCCAAATCCACCACTGATCTAGGAGCCACAAGTCCAGACATTATATGGCTCCTACTCACCGGATTACTAACTGCACCTTTTACTTGTTCAGTCTCATTTGTTCAGTGTAGTTTACCAGTTTAGTCACTGCTAATCTTAGTGATATTTTGCCTTTTCCTGTGTGCATTTCTAAGCATTGTTGATTTAGATTTTAAATTAAAAAGCTTGCGTTTCCATCCAGCTGCTTCTGCTTCATGGCAGCTTTTTAGGCATTAGAGCTGTTGGCGCTTAAGACTTGTATTAAGTGAATTAAACTTAAATGTTTACTGAATACATTTTGTAAAATGTCTTTAAAACATTTGTAGGAGATTTGAATATTTTTGTGTTGGGTTATGTGCACTGATTATAGTGACCGCATGCACAGTGTCTAAGAGTGGGGGATTCATTTTCAAGCTAAATTGAATCTCTAACAAGAACTTCTGCAAGTTTCACAATCTGAGAAAATTTCTGCTTATTGCAGTTTTTAAAAAATGGTACTCCATACCGTCACCTGCTGCATACAGTAACCTGTGTTGTCCTGGTACAAGGCAGGAATACAGCCTGAATGGGGGTCCAGACCATCTCAGGGCACCATGCACATGGACATTCACACATATGGACAATTTAGAGCTAACAGTCCAGCAACCTGCATGTTTTTGGGAGGCACGAGGAACCTGAGAACCTAGAAGAAACACAAAGGGAAAAGAGGTGAACATGCAGAACTCTACACACAGAGTAACCCAAGCTCAGAATTGAACCAGGGAGCCTGGCACTGGCGCTTAACTGGCAACACTGCCTGCTGCATCAGCACTTTCCTGCACTATGATGTGCAAAACAGTGATATAGCTTTGGTTGGTTGTTAAGAAAGCCAGTACTCCTGACTTATCAAAGTACCCAGAATTTCACAAAACCTTCTGCCCAAAGATTATCCCAATGATATGGTGTGGTACTAATTCCTGTAAGCTGTAATATTTCTGCAGGATCTTCTGCAGTTAAATGTATGTGGCTTGGCAATTCTGTTCAATTTTATTTGTAAAGAGCTTTTACATTTACATTTATTCATCTAGCCGACGCTTTGATCCAAAGCGACTTACATATGAGGAAATACAAGCAAAGCGATATATCAAGCGGAGAACAATACAAGAAGTGCTATCGTACAAGACTTTTTAAATTGAGTTCTAGGGAAGCAAAGTGTACAGAGTAGAGGTGTAAGAGGCAGTTTTATATTTTTTAATGGGGGGTGGGGGGTTAGAGGTTGGTAAAGTGATCACAGAAGAAGTGGGTCTTTAGCCGTTTTTTGAAGATAGTGACAGATTCTGCTGTCCGGATTGAGGTTGGAAGTTCATTTCACCACTGAGGGACAGTCAGTTTGAAGGTTCTGAAAAGGGACCTTGTGCCTCGCTGAGTAGGCACTATATCAGATGTCGGTTGTTAGCTGATCGCAGGTTACATGGGGGAACATAAACCTCAAGGAGAGTGTTGAGGTAGGGGGGTGCTGTTCCAGACAAGGTCTTGTACATGAGCATCAAGGCCTTGAATTTGATGCGGGCAGCTATAGGAAGCCAGTGGTGGGAGATGAAGAGGGGTGTGATATGGGTTCTTTTGGGCTGGTTGAAGACGAGGCATGCTGCTGCATTTTGAATCATCTGAAGGGGTTTGATGGAGTTGGCTGGGAGGCCCCGGAGTAGTGTGTTGCAATAATCCAGTTTTGAGATAACAAGAGCCTGGACTAGTAGCTGTGTAGCCTGTTTGGTGAGATGGGGTCTGATTTTCTTGATGCTGTACAGAATGAACCTACGGGATCGTGCAGTTGTTGAAATGTGGTCTGTAAAGGTTAAGTTGTCATTGAAAGTCACCCCAAGGTTTCTGGCTGTCCTGGTTGGCTTGAGTGTGGTTGAGCCAAGCTGTACGGTGAGGTTCTGGTTGATTGAGGGGCAGGCAGGGATGATGAGAAGCTCCATATTTGGCAAGTTGAGCTTAAGGGGGTGTTCCCTCATCCAGTTTGAAATGTCAGACAGGCAGGCAGAGATGTGTGCTGAGACGGATGGACCATCGGGCTGAAGGCACAAATAGCTGGGTGTCATCAGCATAGCAGTGATATGAGAAGCCATGAGACTCACAGGCCCCAGAAAATAGATATCGTCACAGAGCAGCTTTACAGAAATCTGGATGTAGATTTAGCTCTATAACGGACATGGCAGGGGTGACAATGGTGAGCTCCCTGAGAGGACATGAGAAAGAAACCTTGAGAGGAACCAGACTCAAAAGGGAACACATCCTCTGAGTGGAAAGTTCCAGGTGAGGAAGGATGAGAAACAGACAGCACAAAAATAATCTCGTTTACCAAATCTCTCTATCCATGAACACTCAGATCTGCAACTTTACCCTAGAGAAAAGCTATTTCTTACACTGATTTAATTAATTTATAAAGCATTGAAGCTGGAAATTTAATCCGTAGACTGTTTGCATGGCTGCTACTTGAAGTGCGGTTTGACACGTTCTTTGCTATTGTTGATTAGAATTTAACTGCACTAATAAAACAGCATAAAAATAGTGACACCCTGAATCAGTCTTTGATTTAACTGTGGAAAAATGACGTCAACTACTTTATTATTTTTTTAAATTATGGCGGACTAGTAAAAATGAATCGTATAGTGCAGTCCTTAATATGAAACCTAATCTTCTGAAATGAGTGCTGAAATAAAGATTTACACACCAAATCACAACATCAAAGCATTTTTAGCTACTGCAAAAAAAACAACAACCAGCAAGTAATGACCGACTATTCAAAGATAGATAAATTTTTCGTACGAGCTGAGTGGTTCTGAAAATGTGCTTGTAGAAAATGATTGGTTAGTAAAGAACCTCACCATTTTGCATATACTGTTATCGCACTGCCTATGTCGTAGTTATCATTTTTATATCAATGCAAATGTGATAGAAGCCACTATAACTGTAAATTTAAACACTTTTACCAAGCTAGTTTGGTTTTTATTGTTGATGTTGACCAATTAAAACTTTGCATGCACTATAAAAGTCTACTTTAATTATAGCAAAAAGAACCAGTTCTTTTTGCTATGATTAAAACTAAAATGCATTATGACTATGCAAATTATGAAACTGAACTTTGGTTAGTTATATACAGTTGCAATCAAAATGATTCAACCCCCATTGCAAATCAGGTTTATTGTCAAAATTTACAGACTTTCAGCTGTTTGCAACGAACAAATCAAACAAAAGCAATTGAAATAGTTCAATATAATGAATGCTTCAAGTGGTTTCCCCAAATTCAACTGAAAATGCAACTTATAATGACTTCTCCAGTTTCAAAATGACACAATCACAACAGCACAAATATGCAAAACAGGTGTTGTCTCAAACACACTTGATGCAACTAATCAAGGGCTTCATTAGTTGCACCAGGTGTGCTTGAGCTGGAACACATGAAATACCTGAACTGGCTAGGGGGCAGAAAATACATGAAATGTGCAACCAGATTTCTGAGAAGGCAGGTTGTGAAAAACCCTCGAGTGACTGCAAAAGACCTGCAGCAAGTCTTGATGGCAACAGGCACTGAGGTTTCAGTGAGCACAGTATGGCTAAACACAGAAGGTTTCCACGCCAGAACTCCAAATCTCTGGTGGGCTTTGAAGAAGGTGGTTGCAGCACGCAAACCCAAGAATATTACTGAACTGGAGGCCATTGCTCATGAGGAATGAGCTAAGATTCCTCAGGAACGCTGCCAGAAGCTGGTGTCTGGCTGTGCATCTCGTATGCAGCAGGACATAACAGCAAAAGGGTGCTCTACTAAGTACTAAAGATGCTTGCCATGAAGGGGTTGAATAATTTTGAAACTGAAGAAGTTGAGAAACTCAGTTGAGTTTGGGGAAACCACTTGAAGCATTCGTTGTGTTGAACTATTTCAATTGCTTTTGTTTTTTTGTTTTGTTTTTTTGTACTTTGCAAACAGCTGTCTGTAAATTTTGACAATAAACCTGATTTGCAGTGGGGGTTGAATAATTTTGATTGCTATAGAACCTATAGCTGAAATGTTTTAAAAACTCACCCTTAAAGCCTGCCTTCTTTAAAAACACTAACAAAGGTAATATGACACCGGTACAACCCTAAACCTTAACTGCAGTTAAACAAAATAATAGTCGCAATTTGTGCTGCAGTGAAACATAAAAAAATGGTAGCTAAGGGAACCCCCCCCTCAACTTAGGAAGGTCTCCTGAACTCTGAATTCAGTGTAAGATTTGATGTCAAGTAAAGATCACTTCACTACTTTGAAAGACTTTATAGTACTATTTACATCAGACTGATCAATATATACACGTTTGGTTAAATCTATAACACTCGCCATACAGTGCACCGTTTTGAGAAAGTAAACACGTTATAAATTAGCTAACTTGCTGCTAACAAAACACACACCTACATGGTGGCGTCCATGTTTTTTTCCGCCCACTTCGTAAGTCGAACGTGCCGAGCTCAAAAATGACATAATTCCAGGTTCTGAGTTTCAACTTCTGAGTTTAGATGAATGCAGAACAAGTCACAGGGTAACATGGGGAGTACCAGAACCACCTCATTTCAGTCCCTCCAGGAATATTCGGAGGAGCTTGCGATTTTTCAAAATTACCTCAGATTTTGGCCAAGATGCGTCATGTGACGCCATCACAACAGCCAAAGCCCTCTTCGATTCACGTGTGTCGAACATGAGTACAGCTAAAAAGTCTTATTTAGCAACAAGCATCACTGTGAAAGACCGTGCAAAACAATTTTGTGCAATTGCGATTTCGCCGATTCAAGCAGTTTTCTGCAAAAAATGCACAAAAAAACTCTGCAAGTTGCATCGAAAATCACATTTTTGGCCGCAACAATCACAAAAAAACTCCGCAAAATCGTGTATGGACTGTCATTTAATAACTTTTCAAAATAAAAGCAAACTAGTAATGAAAGGAGATGGAGGCAAGACATCGTTCCAACTCTTGCCCTGGTGCAGCTGCGCTGTATATATCGAAACAGATGCACAGACTTGAACCAGTGACGCTTTACACCCAGAAAAGCTCTATAAACACACAATAAGGTGTAAGGTAAACACATGTAAGTACATTAAAAGTCTGAAAACACTTTATTTCCATTTTCTTTATTAAAATCCAGTGTTGTGTAGCAAAATCAATAGTTAATTCTTAATATAGGAAAAATGTAAACTGTCTGATGAGACGAGATGATGAGTCCTCTGATCGGTAAAACATCGCCACTGCTTCTAAACTGTCCTTAGCCTACTGATTATCTTGTTTTCCCATGTTATAAATGTTTACTTCTTTCAGAGACAGCACAAAAGCCCAAAACTGCAGACGCTGACCACTTCCTGTTGTTTTGTCCCACTGAAACATCTGATTCGAAGGATTTAATCACAAAATGTGCACAGATGTGTGTAGTTCTGCTCACCCGCTAAACTGAACGCCCGCTTCTGTGACATAAAACACACATCGATGAACACCTTTAGTCCTTACAGTGTTACCTGCCACTGAGAAAAGCTGTTTGTGGTCCTCAGATACACTACTCTGGTCACTTTTTGAGAACAGAAGTCTGTGTGTTAGTATTTTTTGCCAGGCTCGGCAAAGATACTGCTTGTCGAAGTCCGAGCTGCATTTCCATGAAGGAGTGGATCCGCTCGGCTCTGACGATCCAGATGCTGTCGAGCTGGATGAATAATTCCTCATAACCGCATGTGTGGTGGCAAAAACGACAACGCCATAGTCTCTCCTGAGCCGATCCAGGATCTCGGTGCACTTCCTCAGGTTGGCTTCCTGCCGAGCCAAGCTGTCACCCCCGTTGGCGCGGTCTATCCAATAGAAGGCGGAGATGCTGTCTATGACGAGCAGGCAGAGGGCGGGCCGGCTGCACAGGATTCCCTCCAGATAGTGTAGTGTGAGGAGGAGCTGGACGGAGCTGGAGCAGTGGAGCACAGAGAGGCGATGCAGGCTGGAACGGACCACCTCCTCCATTTCGCTCTCCGGTGGCGACGAGGTCAGACGGGCCTCCAGGATGCTCACCAGACGCAGCATGTCAAAGTGGTAGTCTGTGTCTACGAAGAAGACCTCCACCTCCAGGCCTCCGCTGTTTGTGGGGAGGATGCAGCGGCTCAGGAGGTGGTACAACATCTCAGTCTTACCACTCCCTTCTACTCCGTGAAACTCGATGACGTCACCTGGAGGTGAAAAACAAAAAACTAAAAATATGTTAATGACAACTCCTTCAGTTTCAATCGAACAGATAGATGGATGGATGGTAATGTAAACAAAAAATAGTCTACGACAAAAGTCGTAGAAAAATAGGTAATGACAAGCATTTCAGTTTCTACTGTATGGTTTGATGGAAGGATGGATAGCTGGATGAATGGTAAAGAAAATAAATAATTAATGACAAGTGTTTCAGTTTCCATTGCATGGTTGGTTGGATGGGTGAATGGATGGAAATTGGTTGGTAACAAAAAATAGTTGATGAATGGTAAAGAAAATAAATAATTAATGACAAATGTTTCAGTTTCTATTGTTTGGTTGGATAAATCAATGGATGGATGGTTGGATGAATGAATGTATGGATGAAGGGATGGTTGGTAGGCTTGCTGGATGGTTGGATGGATGGTTGGTTGACTGGAGGGATGGATGCATGAATGAATGGATGGATGCATGAATGAATGGATGGATGGATAGTTGGTTGAATTAATTGATGGATGGATGGATGGATAGCTGGTTGAGTGGATGCATAGTTGGTTGAATTAATGGATGGATGGGTGGTTGGATGACTGAAGGGATAGACGGTTGTTTCATTGGAGGGATGGATGGATGGATGGTTGAATTAATGGATGGATGGGTGGCTGGTTGACTGTAGGGATGGATGAATGAGTGGATGGATGGGTGGTTTCTTGGATGACCTGAGGGATAGATGGTTGTTTGATTGGAGAGATGGATGAGTGGATGGATGGATGGATGGATGGATGCATAAATGGATTTCAGTTTCCATGTTGCAATGCAAAGCAGGTGGAATTTTTATTTCAGTTACCTTGAGCTGGACCACCATTTACAGGAAAAATGTGCTGATCGATGTCTTTGAGTGATCGTCTCCCCTCAATCCTGGATAAGAGCTGTGAATGACATGAAGTGTCTAGGTAGTAAACTGCAGGAACATTAATCAGGGGAGACACACTTTCAAGTTCTCTCCCATAAACATGACAGTAGGTGGATGTGTGCGCATGGTGCCCTGTTTTGGATAAATGTATTCAAACCTTGTGATATGATATTTTGCTTATGCTGTCCACCCCTATGCTAGAGTAATTTCCCACACAGATGTGTTTACTAATAACTAACTGACTAATAAGGGTGAATATTAGTCTATAAACTCTCTGCCCTAGTTAAACACTGGATATTAAGCCTAAATGACACATAGCACACAACGAAAGTGTGAAATCTATTATTTTATACCTTATAAAGTAATGAGATTATGTAATAATGTGTATTTTGCTTCATCATGTAAGTTGATTTGATGTTGATCGCGTGCAATTTTATCTCTACACATAGAATACCTTTTTAATAAATATGTAAAGACTTGATTTTTTTTTTAAAGTTGCAAAATCAAAGTATATAATCACAAATCTCTCTGTACCTGTGCACAATTTTCAGCCATCCTGACCCGACCTGACATCTCTCATCTCTCACCACTGTAGGCCAGCGGCTCTGCGCATGCGCAGTACGGATTCCTATCTACTTCCGGGTAAGTAATTCATAGCAAAACAAAATTCTTCGAATTAAACAAATACAATAACAAAGTAAAATCACGACTGGTGGCTCCTCACATACACAGATATTTGCTGTGATTCAATTAAGAAATTTAATTAAAAATGATTACACGCAAATAATGTAAGTACGAAATAAACACACCGCGCATGCGCTATATTTAAAAACTTCTCTGTTATAAATCAAGCGTTTAAGATTTCCACCACAACATAAACTAGATTTGTAATGATATTATCTGCCAATATTTACAAATTAACGATATGTTCAGTCTAACTCCACATCACACACACTGCATCTCAAGGACCCCATTAAATTAAAGGTAGCTCTTGTGTTTGCCTGAATGAAAACAAACAAACAAGCAAGCAAGCAAACAAACAAACAATAAACAAACAAACACTAACACATGGGTTTAGTTCTAAATGACTGAAAACCACAGTGGACAAGTCCACTATATAGAGTATACATTTACAGATTATACACTATATGTAGTGTGATATATACGTATATATGTGAGTATGTTTATATAAATAGAGAGAGAAAGAGAGAGAGAAATAAATAAATAAATTATTATAAATGTATATCATGAGGGGATCTTTTTATTTAAACACACCACACCATAAAAAAGCAAAAACCTCTATCTGTTTGTCTGTCTGTCAATCTGTCTGTCTATTTATCTATTTTATTAAATTATATATACATTTGTAATTAATTGACATTTGCCCTTTTCCTGGGTAGTAATATTTATATTTATATTTATAATTATAATTATAATTTGTATTTGTATTTATATTTATTTGCAAATACTTCACAAAGGTCACATAAATGTAATAAGGCATATACAGTATATGGTGGTGGTAAAAGTAGTAAGCGGTCACATATCGCCCCCTGCTGGTTAAACCACAAAATTATTGGGAACACAAATAAACAACTGAAATAGCTTGAGTTTATATGGTGTTTCATTAGATGCATTAAAAACAATTTTAGTCTATATAACTGTTAAAAAAACAGACTGTATTTATTCCCCAAAACACACAAATGCCATACATATCATTCTTTGATATTTATAGTTTAATGTAATTAAATTTTTATTATTTTAAAATATTTTTCTTTTATCTATACTTATTATTATTTTTTAAATATTTATATAGGCTATCATTTTTATTTTATTTGATGTTTGTGTCCTTTTTTCCACCTTGAATTGTTGAGTGTTCAAATGATGTAGTGCAGAAGATTGTAGTTTGTAGGGAGTAGGGAATAAATGCAGCACTTGGGATACAGGACAGAGCTCTCTGTGTGTGTGTGTGTGTGTGTGTATGTGTGTGTGTGTGTGTGTGTGTGTGTGTGTCATTTGCATGGTGTGCCGTGGGGGACCAAACAAATATCTATGCGCAGAAGGGCATCGGGGATTATTTTTGGCAGATGCGGCGTGTTTCTATTTTTGCGCTTTGCCTTTGACTCGGGAAGCAGTCAGTCAGTCTGTGATGGAAAAAAGAGAAAAGAGACAGTGTGTGTGCCATAAACCAGCGATACAGTCATCTCTGTAAACGGTATTTATTATTATTATTATTATTATTATTATTATTATTATTATTATTATTATTAACACAGTGTGTGTGTGTGTGTGTGTTTAAAAGTGCGTCAGTGTGAAAAGGTGATGGTGTGTGTGTGTATGTGTGTGTGTGTTATTTAGTTTAAAAGTGCGTCAGTTTGAAAAGGTGGTGTGTGTGTGTGTGTGTGTGTTTAAAAGTGTGTGTGAAAAGATGATGGTGTGTGTGTGTTATTTAGTTTAAAAGTGCGTCAGTGTGACAAATTCTCTCTCTCTCTCTCTCTCTCTGTGTGTGTGTGTGTTAGTTTAAAAGTGCGTCAGTGTGAAAAGGTGTGTGTGTGTGTGTGTGTGTGTGTGTGTTATTTAGTTTAAAAGTGCGTCAGTTTGAAAAGGTGGTGTGTGTGTGTGTTATTTAGTTTAAAAGTGCATCAGTGTGAAAAGGTGATGCTGTGTGTGTGTGTGTGTGTGTGTGTGTGTGTGTTATTTAGTTTAAAAGTGCGTCAGTGTGAAAAGGTCATGGTGTGTGTGTGTGTGTGTGTTATTTAGTTTAAAAGTGCGTCAGTGTGAAAAGGTGATGGTGTGTGTGTGTGTGTGTGTGTGTGTGTGTGTGTGTGTGTGGTGTTGTTTCATCACCAGAGTCAGGACATGGCAGTGCCTTTACCTCCATGTGTCATCGACTATGGGACTGGGTGAGTTGGGGTACAACACACACACACACACACACACACTTTATTTTGGGCTTATTAAGAGTTGAGATAAGCACGCTTAGTGAGGATTACACTCAGATGTAACTACAGTCTTAATAACAGAATATTCATAAGTTGCATGAGAGTTACGCATATGGGGCGGAGTTTGAGTAAAACAGGGGCGTGTCTCAGCTAAAAACTATGGAATGCCATTTGAGGTTAATATTACACACATAACCGTGACACTATTAATAAACGAACAGTGTTGTCTTTTTTGAACGGTATTGTCCCTTCTTTGTCACATGGAGGACATCAGAGGAGACGCATGTTAATCATTGCTCATCTTGAGGACTGGACTGTTTATGGATAACATTATAAACAGCACGTAAAGTGAGCTGTAAGCAGACGAGTGCTCGGTCAGCTTATCCTTCAAACTATGGGCATGTTTTCTTTAGAGCGCATCGAAATAACAAAAACATTAGCATTATTTCATTCAAACCAAGAAAATCCAAATAGTGAATGAAAAGTGTGATAAAATCACGTACGTCTCGGACGCATTACGATTTCATGATCTCTATTTCATATCTCGTGGCGCACAGTTAACTTTCGGAGCACAAAAAAAGCAAAATAACTGGGTGAACAGGGTGCGCTGGATCAAGTGCTATTCGAAAAGCTGCTGGATAATGAGTGTGGAAGCCATTTTGTTAAATTAAACCAAATACTGCAGTGTTTAATGTGATAATTACCAATAGGACTAATCATGTAGCAATATTTTGGTGATATACTAGACTCCTATTGGATTTACTGTAATGTTCGCCATCTTTTCATTTATATATCACTGTATTAGTCCAGGCTCCTTTACTCACTACTACAATACATTATTATTATTATTATTATTATTATTTATTATTATAGCCCTCTGTTTCAGCTACACGAAGATCGGTTATGCTGGAAACACTGAGCCGCAGTTTATCATGCCGTCCTGTAAGTACTGTATGGTTAAGATTCACAGCTCACCCATTCACCCATGTTCATCTTTGGTGATGCTGTGAACGCATCATGCTTTTTTTTTAGTGCTAGCAGACTGATATACTTTTTCCTTCATTTCAGATATTTGGGTCAGTTTTTTAATTAAACAATGCCATTGGGAAGAGATAATTAAAGCCGTTCTATAGTAGAACACTGCTTTTGTTCTCTTTCTAACCCTCACATTTGCACTCTTCTATGGCTTAAAAAGATATCACTTTTAAAAATATCTAAATAAAGATACAGATAGTGTCATTGGGTTATAGTCCTAATATTCAGTAACTGCAGTGAAACTAAGGAAAGGTGTGTAGATACGAGAGTAAGGAATGTAAATCCATATCCACCAGCTTCTACAACATTTATGGAGTTAAATTAATGACACTTTTTAAACTTCGACCCGTCTGCGTTGAATTCATTCCTTCAAAAGTACAGGTGTACCAATACACTCCGTTCATGGTTCGATTCAGTTCATGATACCTTTTTCATTTTTTCATAATACACAATGCAATACAATGTGCGTTTTTGTCTGTGTAAAACTAAATAAATGCAAAAAAAAATATATTACTATGAATTTAATATTGTGAACAAAATGTACTGTAGGCTCATCATATCTTAAAAATAAATAAATACATTTCTCCCCAAAATTTGGCTTGAATAAACAATGTGTCTGACCTTAGGACTTTGAAAATAAACAAATGAAACATATTGAGCTCCATAGTAGAAATAGAGCTCCAAAGTCGGTTAAAATGGCCTTTGGTGTTAAGCTAATGAAGAGCTCTTTTTAATCCTTATAACGTGCTCATGTAACCGTATAACGTATGTTGGTCGTTGCAGTCAGGAGCTATCAGTCACTTCACAAGTGCAGATGTACTCACAGGCTCTCCAAAAAGAACGTGATCGACGTACTTTCTGTATATTTTAACTCTGCAGGCTGCGCAGATTGCGACCTCTGGTGTTCAAACAGTTAGGGCAAATCCTACAGTGCTAATCATAATCCGTAGTGGGGGTCAATATGCAGGAAGGCCATAGATAAAACCGGGGGAAGCAGGAGAGGGTCGAAACCATGGAACAGGAAACTGCTCACACTGAGGCTCACACTTAAATATGCACAAACTATGATAGGACAGCCCCTACATTTACGTGATATACTTCCGAAATTAGTGTATTCAGTTGTATGCTTAATTACAAAAACACAAAGATGTGTGTTCTGTAAGAATATACTGTATGTTGTCATCTGATGTTCTCACACACACACACAGGCATTGCGATCAGAGAGACAGCTGGAGTTGGAGACCAGGCTCAGAGACGCCTGGTGAAGGGACTGGATGATCTCGATTTCTTCATTGGTGATGAAGCGCTCGACAAGCCCAACTACGCAACCAAGGTGATGTTATTGTATCACACGTGAGCCAGTGTCAGTAGGATAAGTATTTGTATTCACGATTGTCCAAGAATTGTTGTCAAACCCTATTGCATGGATCTATGTGTGTGTGTGTGTGTGTGTGTGTGTGTGTGTGTGTGTGTGTGTGTGTGTGTGTGTGTGTGTGTGTTCTAGTGGCCCATCAGGCATGGTATCGTCGAGGACTGGGATCTGATGGAGAAGTTTATGGAGCAGGTCATTTTTAAATACCTCCGAGCCGAACCAGAAGATCACAACTTCCTCGTGGTGAGAGCTCTGACTCTTTCTCACACGCCGTACTTTTAAAAGCGTATGTTAAAGTGCACAGTGTATAGTACAGGAAATTAAGGCTAACAGTGAAATTGATGCTGGACATGTGATCAGAAAATGAGTCAATAGGATGCATTTCCCAACATCTCGGTCAAATCCACCGTGAAGGTCATGGACGTGGTATTAATAGAGAAATTCTCCCATTATTGTCTGTGGGAGAGTTCCGCCGTAACCTGAACACTCCACACAGCAGGACTTTATAAGGCATGTTAGAGACTCATTAGATATGTGGAAAAAGGTTCTCTGGTCTGATAAGGACAAAACTGAAGTTTTTGGCCTTGGCGGAAACCCAACAATCATCATTACCCTGAGAACGCCATGTAGAATGTGAAGCATGGTGGTGGAAGCATCATATTGAGAGTTTGGATCCTTGGCCCCTTGGTTGCTTTTCGGACTAATCCCCTCCCTTCCCAGGCACTCAGACTTTTGGTGGACGGTGTTCTCTTGGTAGAGTCACAGTTGTGCTATATTCTTTCAATTTTTTAAATAACGTATTTAATGGTGCGTTGCCGGATAAAAAAAAAATGTAGTAATAATTTTCTTAATCATTGTTAGAATCCAACTTCTTACAAACTGGACAGTTGAAGTTTGGATAAACATCTCCCAATCTTCAGCAGTCCAGTTTGGGTGATCCTGCTCCAACCGTAGCCTCAGATTCCTGTTCTTGGCTGACAGGAGTGGAACCCTGCAGTGTGGTCTTCTGCTGTTGTAGGTCTGACGTGTTGTGCGTTCTGAGATGCTTTTCTGCTCACCACGGTTGTAAAGAGTGGTTGATTATTTGAATTACCGTGGCCTTCCTGTCAGCTCAAAACAGTCCATTCTCCTCTGACCTCTCTCATCAACAAGATGTTTCCGCCTGCAGAACTACCAACCACTGGATGTTTTTTGTTTTTCGCACCATTCTGTAAGTTTAAACTCTAGAGACTGTTGTGTGTGAAAATCCCAGGAGATCAGAAGTTTCTGAAATACTCAAACTGGCACCAACATCCATACCACACTCAGCGTCACTGAGATCACTGAGGAGATTTTTCCTCAGTTTGACGTGAACGTTAACTGAAACCTGTATCTGCATGATTTTATGCATTGCGCTGTTGTCACATGATCGGCTGACTGGATAACGGCATGATTACATATGCAGGTGTAAAGGTGTTCCTAATAAAGTGAGTGTAGGTGACAGTTATCAAAACGTTTAGTTCGATTTTGGATTGTCACGTCACTCTGTTAGTGTGTCTGGATTAAGAATTTTTTCCTGCTCTTTCTTTCATTACAATCAGACGGAGCCTCCTCTGAACACACCAGAGAACAGAGAATATTTAGCCGAGATCATGTTTGAAACGTTCAACATTCCAGGCCTTTACATCGCCGTCCAGGTAAAGGGTGCTTCAAAGTACTTTTAGATATTTTTGTACTGATGAGCACAGAATGACAAAAAATAAAAATGTAAACGTGAAGTAAAATTTGTATATTGCTGATAAACTGAAACTGTTTAGGCTAAGAGTAACCCAGTTTTAAAAACTTTGCCTGACCAGAAAATTATGTTTTTTTTTTATTAAGTTTTCCAATTTAAAAAGGTGAAGCTTTAAGCTGAGTATGACACAAGCAGTAAGATCATGTTGAAAAATCATTTCATATATACTGTATGTACGGTATATTTTTCAAATAAATAAAAATTAAACTTAACTTAGCACTCATGACAGTCACTGTTGCTTCAGTTTATCGGAATTGACAGAGCGCATTACAGTGTCGATGTGTAATATTTCTTGTGTAACTGTGAGTGTGAGTGTGTGTGTGTGGTGACCTGCAGGCTGTTCTGGCTCTAGCGGCTTCATGGACGTCCAGGCAGGTCGGAGAACGGACGCTAACAGGAATCGTCATTGACAGTGGAGATGGAGTCACGCATGCGATACCTGTGGTACAACGACCTTTTTTAGTATTAATATATCAGTGTGATGAAATAAAACTACTTAAAGGAACTACCAAAGGAGCATGCCACCTGCACCACCAACGAATGAAGGCTAACAGGAGCTAGTTAGCATGACTGTCATTAATACCACGGTTTTTATTTCTGTTTCATTTTCTAACAGAGGTCCAAAAAAACTTTTTTTTTTTTTTTTTTTAATCTTCTCCTGAGGAGATATGTACGCCACTCATTGTCTGTGAAATAATTTAATTAATCAGTCCAACAAATAGTTTTAAGGAAGAGAAAGTAATTAAATTGAGAATTGAGATATGTTACAACATTTTATTTTATTACTGGAAAGCATCTAGATCTAAAAGAAAAAAAGCCTTTAACTTTAATTAGGCTCTTTCAGCACGAGGCAGATATTTGTCTTGTATTAAACAGAAGCACCGTCTACGAATGTTTAACCAGGGAACTCATTTCGGGTCCCGTTAGGTTCTGAGAAATTGTTTAATATATTTATTTAATACTTATTCATATTTAATTGGCCTTCGGTGCATCTTTGTTTTGTCTGCAGCACGAATAGTGATTAAGTTGTAATCCTTGGGTGAAATTCAGTGCCACTATGTACAGTATATCTGCACTATTTAGAGCTTCGGATATCCATATCTATACCCAGATTTTATCCTGAAGTGGGTGTGGCTTAAACCGGAAGTTGATTTCTTAACTAGATGTGTCAGTCAACATGGTGTGTGAATTCTGGCTGTGACAGTTCCTCAACCTCAGCTACATCACTCCGGCTCATAACTGTTTTCAAGTAGAAACTACTTTTGTTTCTGCCTTTCAGCCATATTTTCTAACAAATTTAGTTCTATTTCTCCAAATATAAACAAACTAGTAGCCTAAAGTAAACCACAGCGACTCTGACCATGCAGTTACTAAGGATGAAGGCTGTAAATGCATCACACAGCATCATGCGTTCATGTTAACCCTGTAAAACCGGGTGTATTCGTGGTGTGTAACTCTTCAACCGTCGGCGCTATCAAAATAATTCAAATTGCCTCTGAAATTAGACAACCAGCGCTTTTCGGCAATATATGATGTATTACGGTAATGTAATGGTTTACATCACCAATTAACAATTAAGAAGGAGTACACAGGAGAAAACAACTTGTATATATGTATGTATCATTGGAGCATATTCATCAGTAGAAATATTTGAATTATAAAATATTATATTTATTGATATTGTTGAACATTAGATTTTCAGAGGCAATTTGAATTATTTTGATAGCGCAGACGGTTGAAGAGTTTCGGCAACATGAATACAGCTTGGTTGGACACACCCGGTTTTATAAGGTTAACGTACATGGCCTTTGTTTGTCCTGCGAGCTTCATATCTGACCACTCGCTCACATCCACATGAAAACCAGGATGCCAGTCCTGATGCACACCTCTGGTCTAACCCTGAGTGTGAGAGTAGAGGTGTGTGAACCTTTCTGGAATCTTCTCAGAACACGTTATCTGTTCAGTCCAAATAATACAGTATATTCGTATTCGTTCACATCCTGAATGTAATCTAACCTCGTAACAACCTGCTTCAACAGATTTATTCGACTGTACCAGACTGGCAAAACTCGTCTCTTTCACTATGTACAGTTTTCAGTAATCAATAGATCCTGTGTTGATTTGTGCAGCCGATGTTAACTGGGGTTCGGTCATGCGTGGGTTTTTCCTGGCCACTAGGCAGAGGGCTACGTGATTGGGAGCTGTATAAAGCACATCCCTATAGCAGGCCGAGACATCACCTACTTCATCCAGCAGCTCCTCAGAGAGAGAGAGGTCGGGATTCCTCCTGAACAGTCTCTGGAGACCGCAAAGGCAGTCAAGGTGAATATTCAATCTCACTTTTATCATTTTTCTCTCCTACCCACTCCCTCATGCATAACAATTCTATAGACATTCTTATAAAACCTGTGCATGCTGTCACTGTGATTGTATCAATGAAATTAGATTACAGGGCTCAGCTTTGCTAGATCCAGATGTTGGCTTCAGGATGAGAAGACAGCAATCAGATAGTCTTAATAATATCAGCTCTATAAATATCATCTGCTTTGGAAATAATAAATAATGGAAAAATAGTTAAACGGGACACTAAATGAGAACTCATGATCGATGGTAATGAGTTTTAATTATTGAGTTCTGTGCCTTGTTAATAGGAAATGGTGTCAAGGCTAAGCTAGATCTTTGTCACAGAAATAAAAATACAATCAACTAAGCCTACCATGTACAGGGAATGAAAAAGGATGAACGAAACTGTGCCTTCACGCCAATAATTTACAGTAAGGAATAAAACAGCGTGTCATGCTGTTATAGGAAAATAATCAACAGTGGGGTGGTGTGATGAAGCGGCGCTGTTTGGGATTATGTTCTCAAATCACCAAGGTGTTTTATTTCTCTTATACCACATACGTTTCCCCAGTGCTTATCATTTTTTTAAAAAAATTGATTTAAATACAACACATTATATATTTTTTTTATCCATTTATTGTTACATTTGATGTTGTGGAATGTTCATGAAACAGGATAGTTCCTGTTCTCACTTATGTTTAATAGCAGCTATAAACAATCGTTTCCTCACCAGCCCGTCTTTTTACTCACTCTTGAAGTTAATAAGACATAAAAGAACATAAAATGTAGCTTGTCTTCCTACCAAGAAACTGCAAAGAAGCATAAACTCCTCTGTCCTGAAGATGTTGGAAAACTTAAAGTTACAGTTTTACCTCTGACTGTTACAAAGCGCTGACACTGGAGACTCCTTCCATAAGTGCTAAAATAAACATCACCTTACACACTAAACACCTACAAGTTGTTGTACAAGCTTGTTACTATAGAAACGATAAGGTATTAGAACGAGTGCATTAATGTAAAACTGTGATTTGCAGCTGCGCTACTGTCAGAGCTGCTGTTCTAAAAAAATTAATCAACACCTTCTGGCCAATCAGAATCAAGCATTCAACAGCGATGTGGTATAATGATTTTTAAATATGTCTTTTAAACACGTTCATGTCTCACTATTCCAGCCAATCACAAGCCTTTATTAATCAGATGGATGTATTAAAGGGCACAATGGAAGTGAGAGTGAACTAAAATGGCCGAACGTTGCTGTATTATGTGTCTGTTTTTGTATTTGCCTTCAGGAGAGGTACTGCTACATCTGCCCAGACATTGTAAAAGAGTTCGCGAAGTATGACACAGACCCAGGGAAATGGATAAAGAAATATAAAGGCATCAATGCCATCAGCAAAAATGAGTTTCACATAGATGTGGGATATGAACGCTTTCTTGGACCAGAGATTTTCTTCCATCCAGAGGTAACAGACAGTGCTTTGGTGTTTCAGAAGTTGCCTTGCAAAAGTATTCACCCCACACCCTTGAACATTTTGTAGTGTTACAAACGGAAATGGGCTTAATTCGTATCGGGTGTCATAAATCTACACAGAATAATATTGAAGTGGTGAGAAAAATCAATGTTGGATTTTTCCAACTTATTGATCAATACATATTCATATGACGTACCAGTACAATCCCAATTCAGTCTATTTTTAGTTCCAGGTTGTAATACTACAAAATGTGGAAAAAGTTCAAGTTTTACATTTGTTTGGTGTAAAATGTCATTACTTTTCATCATAGATTGTCAGTACAGGGGTGATTATTATTTAGCCATCAATCATTGTTATTTACCTCTAAAAAATGTATTTATATATTAATTTTTTTCATCACTTCTTACTTAAGTAACGTTGTGTACTCGGTGATTTTGGATTTTTGTTTTTCCAGTTTGCCAACCCGGACTTCATGGAGCCCATTTCAGATATCGTAGATGAGGTTATTCAGAGCTGTCCGATAGACGTGAGAAGACCTCTTTACAAGGTACAGTACATTAACATCACATGTACATTATAAAATGAATTAAACACTTTGGGTCATGCTGTTATAGAAAAATAATCAGTGATGGGTTGGGATGATGAAGCGGAGTTACTGTTACCACCCCAAAGTATTATTATCCCATAACAGCATGTCCTGAAGTGTTTTAATCCTCTTATACCACAGCAATTTGCCAACGATTACAACTTTACATGAAACATCATATTAATAATTAAATAAACATCATATTACAGAAAATATATCAACTGTTGTTTTCAATCTGTTTATGTCTAGGATCCACCGTACAAGTCACTGCGAATGAGTTGTTACTATACAAACTATTAAACGAGTGCATTCGGAGTTGCTGTTTAACAATTAATCAACACCTTCTGACCAATCAGATTTGAGAATTCACCATGCTATGGTATAAGTATATTATACTAACGGCCTCTTCTAACTAACATCCGGGATTACTCTTAGCATCTGAGATGCATATCCACTCTAACCTCTAACCAACGAGGTTCAGCAGAATCATCACTATCATCTATACTCATTGGCACTACTAAGTTGTTTTAAATCATCATACTGATTGACATGAAGGCAACCCTCATGTCTATGTTTCAGTTTCTCAGCTAGAGGTCACTGTTCATCCACCAAACTCTCCTCTAGACACTCATCAACAATCACAACAACCACATCAAAACATTTCCTCCGAGTTTGCGCCTGTTGGGACAACACCAATGTGACATTTACTTGAAATAGCTTAAATATTAATGCAGCAGATACAGAGTACATTGTGTTTCAGTATGCATTGTGTGTGTGTTGTCTGTCTGGGCAAACAAAGTTAACAAAGCTTTGACAAAATCCAATTTAGAAACCTGGTAATTAGAAGTGCCAAGGATTAAAAGAGCTCATTTGATTTGCATGTGAAGTGAATATGAAAACATTTGGACTGTGAATTGAGGGCAATGAAAGTGTCAGGTTTGGCTGATTTGAAAGCATCTGAATATCTCAGCATCCAGTCTTTTCTCAAATAACATTTTCAATCCTAATGCGTATGCAAATACACTCATGAGCTCTCAGATGAATTATACAACATTAAAACAGATGTGAAACCCTGCTGTGCCCAACCCAATTAAATAATTTAACCCAATTGAACACTTATGGGGGATTTTGGAGCGTCGTGTTAGGCAGCGCTTTCTAACACCATCATCACAACACCAGTTGAGGCAATATCTTTTGGAAAATCGGTGTTCATCACTCCAGTATACAGTCCCATTCAAAGGTATTGGAACGACAATTCCAGTTCTGTTTTTTTTCCCCCGCTATACATTGAAGACATTTGGGTTTGAGATCAAAATATGAATATGAGACGACAGATAAGAATTTCCGCATTCATTTCCTCATATTTACATATAGATGTGCTGAACAACTTGGCACATGGCACCTTTTGTTTGAAAAAGTGGAAGGTTTTAGACTGGCCAAGTCAATCAGACCTTAAGTCAGTTGAGCAGCATTTCACCTCCTGAAGAGGAGACTCAAGGGAGAAACCCCCCGAAACAAACAACAAATGAAAGAAGCTGCAGAAAAGCTACACAAAGGAAAATGCAACAATTTAGTGATGTCAATGAGTCGCAGGCTTGATGCAGTTATTGCAAGAGTGGGATATGCAACCAAATATTATGTTGTGTATGGTGTTATTTACTTTAAGACTATCTGTTCCTATACCTTCACTCACATAAAATTGGGAGGTCTGCCACCAAAAGTGCCATGTTTTAAGTTGTTTAACACATCTAGATGTAAATATCACGAAGTGAAAGCTGAAATTCTGATCTATCGTCTCATATTCATATTTTGAGCTCAAACCCAAATGTTTTCAATGTATAGCAAAAACAATAGAATTGGCCTTACTGTTCCAATACTTTCAGAGGGGACTGTAGTTCCAGAGATGTGTAGAATCTGTGCAAGGGTTCATGGAAGCTGTTCTGGTGACCAAACACCTTACTCAGATCTGTATATTAGTTTTCATCCGAGTTGTCGCCCATTATCTTGCTGATTGGGTGCAAAAATTTGCACATATCCATTTTAATAAAAAAGTTAAATGCTCAGAGATATGCTAGTAATAGTTTTATAGAGTTGCGATCAAAATTATTCAACCCCCAATGCAAATCAGGTTTATTGTCAAAATTTACAGACCTTCAGCTGTTTGCAATGAACAAATCAAACAAAAGCAATTGAAATAGCTCAACACAATGAATGCTTCAAGTGGTTTCCCCAAATTCAACTGAAAATGCAACTTATAATGACGTCTCCAGTCTCAAAATTATTCAGCCCCTTCATGGCAAACATCTTTAGTACTTAATAGAGACCCTTTTGCTGTTATGACCTGCTGCAATCGAGATGCATAGCCAGACACCAGCTTCTGACAGCTGCTCTGGGGCTGCTTTGCATCCTCTGGCACTGGAAACCTGCAGCGTGTGGAAGGCAAGATGGATTCATTGAAGTATCAGGAAATCCTAGGAGAAAACGCCATGCCGTCTGTGAGGAAGCTGAAGCTTGGGCATCATTGGACCTTCCAACAGGACAATGATCCCAAGCATACCTCAAATTCCACCAAGGCTTGGTTGTAGAAGAAATCCTGGAAGATACTACAGTGGCCATCACAGTCACCTGACTTGAACCCCATAGAAAATCTCTGGTGTGATTTGAAGAAGGTGGTTGCAGCACGCAAACCCAAGAATATTACTGAACTGGAGACCATTGCTCACGAGGAACGGGCTAAGATTCCTCAGGAACGCTGCCAGAAGCTGGTGTCTGGCTATGCATCTCGTTTGCAGCAGGTCATAACAGCAAAAGGGTGCTCTACTAAGTACTAAAGATGCTTGCCATGAAGGGGTTGAATAATTTTGAGACTGGAGACGTCATTATAAGTTGCATTTTCAGTTGAATTTGGGGAAACCACTTGAAGTATTTGTTGTGTTGAACTATTTCAATTGCTTTTGTTTGATTTGTTCATTGCAAACAGCTGAAAGTCTGTAAATTTTGACAATAAACCTGATTTGCAATGGGGGTTGAATAATTTTGATTGCAACTATACATGACTAGGATTGAGGACTCTGACAATATTTCCCCCAATAGAGTATTTCTAAAACATTTAATAGTGCTTAGCCCCTACAATTAAATGATGGATACAAACCTACAGCACAGCAGCCAACAGTTAATTACTACTATTGTTGTTCTTTATTTCTTTCTTTTTTTCTTTATAGGTAGTGCTTTCTGTTGTTGGGAAAAAAAATATATGCATCTCCATTTAAGTTGCACATGCTTCCCTTGCTGCTTGTCAGAGACTCCCAGCAGCTGAGGCAAAACGGGTTTTCTTACTAATTGCATAATTTTATCTTAACATCCATTTCACTTTGAGATGCAATCTCTGTTGCTATAATTAAAGATGATGCATAGTCAGCATGGCCCCTGAAAAGAGGTAGGCCTTGAGCAACTGCTCTTCAAATACAGGAAATTCATCAGGAAAAGTGTATTTCTGGTTTAAAGTGTTGATGTACTTCTTTGGTGAGAGGCATGGATATCAGGCATGATGTGATTTTAGAATACCAACAACAAACTTTATTTGCTACATGTAATCATTTCTGGGTAAGTTTAATAATTTTAAAACCAGAGGATTTTAACTGATAAATAGCACTTCTTTGTGTGTGTGTGTGTGTGTGTTAGAATATAGTGCTCTCTGGAGGATCCACTATGTTCAGGGACTTTGGTCGACGACTACAAAGAGATCTGAAGCGTGCAGTTGATGCCAGACTCCGACTCAGTGAGGAGCTCAGTGGAGGCCGGATAAAGGTTAGCATTTCTTCATGTAATACATCAAAACTTAAAAGGGCAGCTTTCTTCAGCAAAATGGAAGTTGGCACTGCATGAAATCCTGCATGATAACAGTATTGACAAATAAAGGAAAGAAGCTATGTATGAAATCCAGTTTGCTGCTTGGTGAAGCTATGGTAGCTTTCATTTAATGTCAACCATTTTAGCATGCTAATTATATAAGGTCTTGATATCTGTTAAGACCCTTGGCCAAACTTTATCATAGTCTACCATGATCTACCACCCACTGGCTACTGTGTTTAGTTCCAACCCTGCACCATGAGAGATACAAATGAGATGCATACATTTATGTACCAAACTCAACAGTGTCTGACCCAGAGGATAGAGCAGACCCAGGGTAAGTCTGATGAGGCATGAATAGTTAGGCACAACTCAAGATGATATCCTGTGAGCACTAGGAAATCTCTCACCTAGTTTTGTGGTCTTAGACCATAGTGCTGCCATCTTAATAATTTGGGGGGCACATCTGCCCAAAATCCAAGTGAAAACCCAGATACCCATCCAATTGCACACTACACTGGGTTTGTTGTGAGCCTGCCTGGTCTCAGGGAGCCCAAACATATATGTAATAAATTGGTGTAAACTGAACAGGATGGACAAAGTTGATTTCTCCTTGGACTTGGGGACAAGAGAATCTGCAAATAGCCCTTGGTCAAATCCAGGGTTGAATAAAAACATGAGCAGCACCCAGCAAATCCAGGAACTTGTCCATATGAGGTATTGAATAAGCAACAATTTAGAAACTCTGTTCAGCTTGTGATAATCCATGCAGAACCGGACTGCCACATCCTGCTTCAGCACAATTACAATGAAGCTGCTCTAATCACTGTGTGATTCCTCTGTTACCCCAACCCAATTGTTCCCAGTTCTTTCTGAACATCTTTTCTATTGTGTCCAGGTAATGGGTATACCTGGCTCTGCAAAATGATGCCAGAAGGAGTCTCAGAGTGGTGTTCTATGAGGTCTGTATGACAAACCAGGCAGAGGAGAACAGGTTTGAAAAATCTGCCTACAATTGGGAAACCACTACTCTCTGGGACTAGTTAGAAATGGATGTGGTATTGTAGGCAGATTACCTGTTTTTGGGCACTCTGGTCTTATCTCTGTGCTACCGCCATCACCAGAGCAACAAGGACCACGTGTTTTCACTGCTTAAGAAAAACCGAGGTTGTAAATCTGCCGTTTCCCCTGTCCTCTAACAACTCATTATAGTCAACCAACCTGTCATTTAACCTTGAATGGTCACTGCCACATGGCAGGTAAATTTTTAGCTGGATGTCGGAAGTAATACAAGGACATCATCTCCCAGTGAAAATTGCCTCGGTTGGGAGCGCTGATTATAGAGCCATTGTTGCCTTAACTGGGCCTGGAGCAAATTCTCCTGTGATAAGTGACCCAGTGTGAGTTTTTTCACAGGTCATGCACACACTGAGCTGTTTGTCCAGTATTTAATTTAGTTTAGCATGCCTCTGAACACAGAATGCCGGTCCAGAAAAGCTTTCTTTACTTTCAGCCTAATTGCAGGCCTGCTGGTTTTCAGCGGTCAATAAAGTTTGTACCTGAAGGTCTTATCTGCACTTAGTCCAGCTATATTCATATCTGAATGTGTCTCAGCCTCAGCCCCTCACTCATGGTACAGACTCATGTTAAATCATGCCCAATCTGCTTTAGTATAAATCACAGACAGTGTTTAAATGATGGGGGGATTATTCAACAATTAGTAGAACATTGATCATTTTTGAGATTATGATACTGCCTTTCTGAGGTAAGTGTTTGCAAGAGTGTAATTGTAAGTCCAGTACCCTTGATGTACTACTAGACAGTTAATGAAAGTCTTTCTGGGAATGCACAAAATTTAAATGTAACCCTACTGTGCACAGTTGGAACAAGACAGCACGTTTAGACACAAAATACTAGGGTCAGGAGTGACGTAGAAGTGGGTGTAGGAGGGTTGAGTGATGATTTCAAGGTCCCTGAGTAGACAGAGATTCTTTCATAGCAGTATAAATATCGATATAATGTGAGTAAAGAGGAACTGGTTTTAGGGCATTACTCATATTCTGTTACAGGACCATGTTAGTGGAGAACCTGGGTCTGTAACGTGTGTGTGTGTGTGTGTGTGTGTGTGTGTGTGTCATACCTGACCACTTCACTGTGTTCAGAATGTCTAGCCTTGAGCTTGGTTTCTATCATCTATCGCTGCTGTTTGTTCCATAGGGAGCTTTTCTTGTCACCTTACTGTCTTTCTTTCTCGCAGCCTAAACCAATTGAGGTACAGGTGATCACGCATCATATGCAGAGATATGCTGTCTGGTTTGGAGGGTCCATGTTGGCCTCCACGGTAACACTCCGCACGCACAGATACACCCACAAGCAAGCATCTGATTTCAAATTGCGCCTTTTTAAGTTTTAAGTTCAACAGTTATTTGATCATTACCTTTCAGCACGCTCTAAATTATTGCAGAATTGTTGTCTTAAATATAGTTTTGATGCTAACTTACACAGTATTTCTGTATTATTACAGCCCGAGTTCTTCCATGTGTGTCACACAAAGAAAGACTACGAAGAGCACGGTCCCAGTATCTGTCGCCATAATCCAGTGTTCGGTATCATGTCCTAACGCTGGACTGTTACTGTGGATGCAGATCATCACTCTACTTCTGTATACTGTAGAACGAACAGGGATTTCACATTCATCACTGATAGTGTAGACGAGAAGTTCTGTCCTCTTCAGATTCCTGGACTTCCTGCACAGCACAAATACAGCATCAAAGTCAGAAAAACATGTATCCATGTAAGAGAAGCCATACACTGATGACTGTTTCCTGTGCATCAAGCTCGCTTTTGTGTGATCGGAAATTTTACATACAATAGACACTTCTATATTATGTGAGTATTTGAAAATTGGTTTATATTTGTAACAGAGGTAATAGCTTATGAGACAGAGACAGGATAAATATTCACATTAAACAATGCATGGGTTTGAAATAATATGTATTTACAGGAGAGAAGGAAGGACTGGAAGGGAAAATGATATTTATACAGTGTTTAACTATTTCAGTACATTTAGAAATGTATAAACAATACAATTAAGCCTGTTTTTTCCCCCCTCAGATGTGCATTGTTAATTATTTAGTTGAAAAGTGGCTTGTATAGAAACAACGTGGATCTGATTTAAAGATGAGATTAAAGGAGAACGAAGCTGTGCAAACCAGAGTGAAAATCTTTAAACTACTAAAATTGATCTGTGTCTAAATCTGTCTCTGAATATTGCCTCTCTCTCTCTCTCTCTCTGTGTGTCTCTCTCTCTCTCTTAGACACATCCATTTTCAGAACAGTGACAAACCCTTTTTAATTGAAATGATTTTCAATAGAGAACCCTGACTATCAGTGGTTATGGTGGATCATGTGGTTAAGGCCCTGGCGCCAGAGCAGATGAGCCTCAAACACATATACCCTTTATGGATTAGAATGGTATTTTAGGATATTGATATTGTGATTATGGTAACAGAAGATGAGGCGTAACCCACTTGTACAGTAGAGAGCAGTCCGCTATTACATACAGCATTGAGTCAGTTTCAAATGCTTATCCAGTATGTTTAAAAAGCATCCTTTTGGCAACCACGAAGTAATTAACAGCTTTGGTTTCTCAAAAAAATATTGATGTTTCTAAAATAAATAAATGCTGTCTACACTGGGGGCTCGTTGGAAGGGAAACTGGAATAAAAGTAATTCAAATGAAGAGAATCCCAGAGGCTGGATAAATTGGCTAACTTTTTATTTTTGCATATGACACAATATTATGAGGTTTTTATAAATAAATAAACTCCTTATCCAAAAATGGGATCATATCACCATGTGGGATGGGAATGTCTGCGTGAAATCTGCTTTAAACTCGCAATCGGTGTGTTTATTCACTGTTTAATTACAGATGCCTTAAAAAATAAAAGCTCACCCATCCACAAATGTTGCATACATTCGAATCTAGAAGAAAAATGGGAAAAACATTTGTCACGGCCAAAAACAGACTCAGGCATAATAAGCATGTGATATATTTTATGAGATCCCTTGTAATGGATTTGTTAAGTAAGAAGTGGAACATTTCAGAATGCAGCCACCGTACCGTATATAATCCGATTATGTTTTAAATAAAAATGTTGTTATTCCTAATTGAATCTATGTGAGCAAAAACATTTGAGTGTATGCCAGAGTTTCCAGCCGTATATAATAAAATTTTAAGATTTAAGATTCTTTAACCACACACCATGGGTGAAGGCACTGAATGAACATATTTTAACATTATGAAAAGCAAACGTCTCAACAATGTATTATATAACCTGTTTTCTGTTTGGAAAGACGTCACGGCAACAGCTTTATTACCAGCACTCTCTGGTCAGCCTTATACTGATATATTTACTCCCTCCTGGTAAGGTAAGGACAGTTCATTACATTTTAATACTCTCGTTGAATGTGAATCGTCAGCAGATTCATCATGGGTGATCTTCACGGGCTGCAACTTTCATTCTCTGCTAAACCTAGCCTATTATTTGCAGGTATTATTTAGTTAGATCACACCCGATCATACCGGAGTGACTGCAATCAGGAACTAAGTGAACAGGGTTTTATTCCTAGTACTAATAAGAGTGTAACTTCACGTTAATAAAAACAGGAATCTAAGCTTTTTCTTTTCTCGACAGAATAATAGAGCTGGCAGAAACAGGAAGTATGGTTAGCTTTATATAGCCTTGTCAAATGGCTTCATGAATATATGAACCATAACCTTGAGGGATAAAGTGTCATTTCATGCTTGAGGCAGGACGGTTACAGCACTATTGCCCTGCTTTTGTTAACATATCATGCTAACACTCTGTCTGGTATTAAAAAACATTTTTCTTGCACTTAGGGAATTAGGAGATTTGTTTTTCCGATCCATCACAAGGTCGTGGTTTAGGAGCTCGGGCAGACCTTAGATAATAGACGTAAATCATCATTCTTTCTCCTTCAGTGAGCTCAGCAGGGGTGGAGTGATGTGTGTGACCTTCCCAGGTTGTTGTTCATGACATGTGCAAGAAGCTTGCTGGGTGATGGATGATCTAAGGAATACCCTGCAGTGCCAGAATCGAGAAAGGCTGGATGAGCTATGTTTGAGTTTGTACTCATACTTCTGCTTAGGCTACAGTATTAATAATAAAGCAGCAGAGCTTCTAAAGACGTGTTTGACGAATCGAGCAGGTTTTCGGTGAAGATGCCGGTGGGTAATTCTAAGCCTGAAGTCTTGTTGAGTTCAATGGAAAGAAATGATGATGTCAGCAACCTTGCTAAAAAAGACTTTGCTAAAAAGGCAGCCTTGGAGGCATGGAGGTTTCGAAAGACCTTACTGGATCAGAAGATGCTGGAGTATATATGAACTGCAAAATATCTGAATCCCCGACAGGCATGATGTTTTTTTGGTTTTTTTTTTAAATACATAAAAAATATTTCACATACTGTATATACAGTTGCAATCAAAATAATTCAACCCCCATTGCAAATCAGGTTTATTGTCAAAATTTACAGACTTTCAGCTGTTTGCAATGAACAAATCAAACAAAAGCGATTGAAATAGTTCAACATGACGAATGCTTCAAGTGGTTTCCTCAAATTCAACTGAAAATGCAACTTATAATGACGTCTCCAGTCTCAAAATTATTCAACCCCTTCATGGCAAGCATCTTTAGTACTTAGTAGAGACCCTTTTACTGTTAGGACCTGCTGCAAACGAGATGCAGAGCCAGACACCAGCTTCTGGCAGCGTTCCTGAGGAATCTTAGTCCATTTCTCATGGGCAATGGCCTCCAGTTCAGTAATATTCTTGGGTTTGTGTGCTGCAACCGCCTTCTTCAAATCCAACCAGAGATTTTCTATGGGGTTCAAGTCAGGTTACTGTGATGGCCACTGTAGAATCTTCCAGGACTTGCAGTGGGGGTTGAATAATTGTGATTGCAAATGTATATCACATATTAGATTTGATGATGAAATTTCTGTAATGGCAATAATCAGTCTCCGTAAAGTATATCATCTCCATAAGAAAAGGCAGTTTTAAAGTGTTTCTGAATTAGGCATGTGTGTATGAATTTAATTACATATTGTATTTATCTTTCTCTTATATGCATGTACACTCTGTGTGACCTGCAGTCTGACAGAAAGCCCACTTTAAGATTTCTCCCAGCTCTGTGAAGCTGTACTGTCTCTGATCTTTTACTGCCAAACTCAGCCTGAATCATGGCTGAAGCTCTGAATCCACTTCCTCCTGTGCCCTAATTACAGCTTTATCCAGATGCCTCTACTTTCTCTCTCCTCTCCCATTTTTTCCTCTTCTCCACATCTCAGTGATTGGACCCAGAGCTCCAGGAGACAGCTATCTGACAGCTCCCTATCCGAGAACTTGTGCTTCAGCACCTCGAGCAGGTCAGCTGCGGATTATTCTAACTCTTCCTGCTTTTGTATAATTGAAGCTGGCTATCAGTGGAGGTGAACATACCGAGAGGAGTAGCGTGGACCTAATTCTATACATCACAGAGAAAAAGTGTGAAAATGAGAACCACCTTGATCCATCTTCTTATCCCAGGTGCATGTTCATGAGAAAGCTATCGATTTTAATCTTCACAGACAAGGAAATGAAGTCTTATGAAGTCGCTGTCACTCATAATGTAACATTTATTAAAGCCAGTCCTACATTTCACAGCATAATAAATCTTTCACAGAAGAGATCAGTACATAGATACAGTGCAGCGTGAAAATGTAAAGCCGATCTGATCTGATCTGACTAGTTTTTTTTTTTTACCACCATGTCCTGCAATCAGTCTCTACTTTTACACACTGCTGCACTCAGCTGTGTTATTCAGCGTGATTACATCCTCCTCTAATGTCTCCTCTGTGATTCTGTGATTTATGTTGTTCCTCTAGAGCGACTCGTTACTAAATGCAATGTGTAGTTAGATGTCATCCTCGGCATGTAGCTGGGATCTGATTAGCACATAATAGCATTCTTGAACACAATGTTTCCCTAAAGAGCACAAACACAGCTGAGAGATTTACACAAGCTGACCTGGATCTCTGCGTAATGGGTTTTGAGGAGCGTCAGGTGAATTCCTCTCGCAGAGTCGCTGGGAGCTGCAGGGGCGGATATGCAAATCCCTGCATGTGTGGCTCAAGGTGAAAAACGACTTCACGTTTTTATTCATGAGTCTGCATCTGCTATTCATTAATGCGGTGAATTAACGGCAGCCTTGTTTTCTGTGTCCCCTCTTTCTCCTTGAGGACAAAGTGCTTTAAATAGGTATATGTCCACAAAAATATGAATTCCCTTAACTGAAAAGTTGGAGGCTGATGGGGGCATGCCATAGAAACACATTTCATTTCAGTAAATTGTTTAGTAATGATGACAAATAGCTGCAATCATGTTTTTCCATCTCCAAGCTTTTCAGACTTTGGAGGCCATTTTATTGAAAAATACCCAACTTCAGAATAATGGCAGTTCTGCTAACATGCGTTATTCTGACCTGAGAAAATTCACTTTGAAGGTCTTATAGAGCTGATGATATCATGTGTTCATCTTTACCATGTTGCCTTTACAGTGTCTTGCATAAGTATTCACCCCCCATGAATACTTACACATTTTTGAAGTGTTAAAACCTGGAACTGAAATTGTCTTAAATGGGATTATATGTCATGAATCTAAACAAAATATCCCATAATACTGAAATTGTGACATTAAATCCATTATTAAGAAATGGAAAGAATACAGCACAAAAGTGACTCTGTCCATCTGCCAAAAGTCAGTGAATGGGTAAAAAGGGGATTAGTCAGAGAAGCAACCAAGTGGCTTAGGCTAACTCATATAGGAGAAGCTTTTCACAGGAGAACCACAGCCAGGACACTCCACAAAGCTGGGTTTCCTAGAAGAGCACGAAGAAGAAATACATTATTGAAAAAAAAAACCCATGAAATCCAATTTGTAGACTCAGCAAACATGTGGAAAAAGGTCAGATGTTCTGATGAGACCAAAATTGAATGTTTTCACCTTGACACAAGGTGCTACATTTGGTGTAATCCCAGAACAACAGAACACCATGCCCACGGTGAAGCATGGTGGTGGTAGTATCATGTGGTAGAGATGCTTTTTTTTATATCAGCAGGGACTGGAGAAACTGGTCAGGCTTGAAGGAAGGATGGATGGAGACAAATAGAAGAAGAAAACCTATTTCAGTCCAGTTCAGTTCAGTTCCAGTCCATTTGTGGCACTACAAAAATGTGAACAATTTAGGTCTAAACAATGTCGCATGCAGCTTATTTGCTAAGTGGGAAAAACAGGTTAGCATACAAATGATTTTAATCAAATGCTCCTTTCAGCCATACCTAAGTATAATGTGTGATCTAACCCCAAGAGTGTTTTAATACAGCACTCACTCCTGGTGATGATTTATTAAATCTCCACACATGCCATCTGATATTCAGTTCAATCTCATGCAAAGTTCCTCCTATGATTAATCAACATAACCTATTTTTTTTTGTAACACACAAATGACCAACATTAGGGAACCGATATTCCAAATATCATGGTATTCCAATTTGTTTAAACCTATATAATATATAAATTATAGCTGAAACATTACAAACATGTAAAAAATGATGTTGCTCTGATGTTTTCCCCATTTAGATATCGAAGAAAAAGATCCAGTGTGATGAAGCCATTGTTTGAATTGCAAATATTTAAAGGACATGATCCCAGAAAGAGAATATTTGATTGCATTGATCAAACTGGGAGATTGCTTTTTAATTGTGTTCAATATAATGTTTTGAAGGCAGCGAGCAGGGAACAAAGGGATGATTAAACATCTGTAATGAGCTCTCAAATTACACATAATCCTAGTCGTAATGACAAAAGCGGACGTTTTGTGCAGACAAGAAAATCCATTAAAGCTAATTTGTGGGAACTAGAGATATCGGATATCAGCATTATAACCGAAGCGTACGGTATGTGATGTTTCTTCATTTTGGGATTCAGTCCTGACTGAGCTTAACAGCTCAGGTAGACTCGAGGTCACTACACCTGTAAGAAAGATGGGTAATAATCGTAATGATTTTCATATTTTAGCTTCTTAGTTGAATGATTGCCGAATGATTATCAGTGCTAGCTAGTATCGATAGCTTTCTTAGTAGATTAGATTTATTATTCTCAGTAATGCAAAAGAAATAAAGATTAACTTCAAAAATTGTCATGGGGTTGTTTGTTTTCACCGTAGCTTTGGAGGAAGAAAGCCAAACAAATTCGATCTGCTTGTGTGACTTGACTGTATGCAGCTACAGTTACAGGGAGACGTCACATCATGTATGGTTGAACGTCTCAAACATCCTCCATGTTGTTTCTTCTCATTGCAAAACTAACCTCTACCAAAGTGATGGAAAGGCCAAAGTGTGGAGAAAGAAAAGATCCGTTCATGACCCAAAGCATACAAGCTCATCCGGGAAACATGGTGGAGGTAGTGTCATGGCTTGGGCTTGCACGGCTGCTTCTGGAACAGGCTCACTGATCTTTATTGATGATGGAACTCATGATGGTAGCAGCAGAATGAATTCAGATGTTTACAGGGACATTTTGTCTGACAATTTACAGAGAAATACATCCAAATTAATCAGGAGGAACTTTATCATGCAGCAAGACAATGATCCAAAACAGACTGCCAACACAACAAAGGACTTCATCAGGTGGAAAAAGTGGAAGGTTTTAGACTGGCCAAGTCTAAAACCTTCCAGTTGAGCAGCATTTCACCTCCTGGAGAGGAGATTGAAGGGAGAAACCCCCCAAAACAAACAATAACTGAAAGAAGCTGTGGTAAAAGCCTGGAAAAGCAACACAAAAGAAGAAACCAACAGTTTGGTGTCAGTGAGTCGCAGGCTTGATGCAGTTATTGCAAGTGAGGGATATGCAACCAAATATTAAGTGTTATTTACTTTAATTTACTTTTATGTGTTCCTACACTTTTGCTTGCCTTGAAAATTGGGTGGTCTGATACAAAAGGTTCTATGTTTTATGTTGTTTAACACATCTAGATATAAATACCAGGGAATAAAAGCTGAAATCCTAAACTCTCGTCTCATATCCATCTTTTGATCTCAAACCCAAATGTCTTTGATGTATAGCACAAACAAATCAATAGCACAAGTAGAAATATAGCACAATAGCACAAATAAAGCACATCAATGATGGGACAGGGGGCGGAGCCAAGACTAGAATCAAAATAAACACACATGGAAGAGTAAACAAAGAGAGAGAGAGAGAGAAAATTCGTGACACCGTGTTTCACTCGCCTTGCAACCACAAGGATTGGTTTTATTTTTAGATTACATCTAACATCTGTGCTGATGTTTAAGACAAACGTAATTCTTCTACTAAACAGTGATTCAGTTTCTTCTGTTAATGGAGCTGATATCCGATCCACTATTTATTTATTTATTTTTGCCGGCATCGGCCCGATCGGATCGGTGCCGTCTCGATTGCTGTCCTGTGATTCATTCTCCTGTATGTGTATCTTCACTGTTTAAAGGGGGTGTGTTTTTGAAGGTCAACAGACAAACAGAGTGTAATTTCTACACTAATCTAACACCTGACCAAAATAATCAGAATTCCGGGATGAAACATTAGACTTGGACACTCGAGACACTAAATTAATATATTATATTATAGTCTTAGAGTCATAGGCGTTGGTTTGTCTTGAAAGTCCGTAGGGAAAAATTAAAGGAAGGTTTCTCTGAGCCTATATCGATCATTTTTGAAAACAAAATAAAAAAAAAAAAAAACAATAGGTGTAGGTGTGTATGGATATGGATATGTAGGGATCTATACCGGATAAATGTCAGGATGTGGATGCGGTGGACATTTGCAGAGGGTTGTGGTCACTCGGTGAGGTTGCAAATCGACCCGCTGAGCTCTTTCTGCTGTTCTTTTAACACCAGCATACTGAAAATAAACGCCTCTGCCTTTCATCCTCCACTGATATTTAATATTAAAGACAGCTTTGACCTTGAACATTCATTCACGTGTCACTTTCTGCTCCGGAGAGCCTCAGATCTTTGTGATCATGTGACCCTGTACATGTTATATAGGATGGCATTGTCTGATGAATCTCTGTAGGACAACATTTCACTAGAGAAATCTTTATTAAATGATGTACAGTTTTGAGGGAAGAAACATGGTATGATTACGGACATGAAATACCGTATAAAAATAAAAAAATAAAAAAAAAGGAAGCACAAATGGTGCTGTCTATCTGTCTTTCAATGTGTGTGTGTGTGTGTGGGTGTGTGTGTGTGTGTGTGTAATGCCTATATGATAAGACCCCGTGCTATAAGTCTCAGCCCTAATGGCTTCCTAACAGTGACAGCGAATCAGTGATGGGAGGTAAAATTTGTTTTTAACGCTCCTATTCAACATCCCGAGCGGCTGTCACTGATAAAATACATGCAGCAGTCACAGCTCACTGAAAAATAAAAGCAGCTGTTTGTTTTTACGATGCTTTGATGCATTTGACCTTCAAGCCAAACTTCAAGACCTTAATGTACGGTCGCTGTAGAAATCTCTCCAGAGAGAAGAATCACTTTCTGTTTTAACTTACTTTCTAAAATCTACACCTTTGTTTGTGACATTTTACTGCCTTTTCCTGCCAAATAGAGGTTTAGTCGAATCCAGTTGAATAAAGAGGAAGTTGTAAGTGTACACCAATGTGAGACTGAACATTTTGTGTGTTTATCAGTGTACGTGTATTTGTTTTCATTTAAATTCACAGCCATGTTCCCCAGAATTGTGTTTTCAGATCCAGTGTTACTTCATTCTCAGATGTACCACAGAGCTTTACTTTATTAAGTGAGACAGCAGAAGGTGAAAATGGGATAGAAATAAACTAATTTCACTTTCCTTTTCCTTTTCCTTTTCACTTTCCTTTCCATACTGTAATCTTCTAGTAAATCGTTTAGTAAAATTGTGTGTAAACGTTTCGTAGACCAAACGAAAATCTAAATTCCTGCCATGTTTACAAAAGGTGATTTACATTTAGCCACGCCCACAAAAGTCAATAAAAGACAAATCTCACAGAGAGCTGAAAATGACTAAATATAATCTTCCAGTAATGCAGCTCAGCCACTGCAGTGCATCAGCTACTATAGACACATACTAACTCTTCCTCCTTTTATATGGAGGGTGCCAATACTTTTGTTGTAATTGAACAGCTAGTCTTATTTGTTAATTAATTGATCAATTTGTTTTGGGTCACTTTCATTAAAGTAATTACACGAAATGTTCATTAAATCGGCGTGGAATTGAAATAAATAAGAGATTTAAGCTCAACAGCGTGATCCATATGCAGTTCCCTCCGAAAGTATTGGAACAGCAAGGCCCATTCTATTTATTTTCGCTATACATTGAAGACGTTTGGGTTTGAGATCAAAAAATGAATATGAGACGATAGATCAGAATTTCAGCTTTCATTTCTTCATATTTGCATCTCAACGTGTTAAACAACTTAGAACATGGCACCTTTTGTTTCAACCCACCCATTTTTTTTCTTCAAGTGATCAAAAATATTGGAACACGTGACTGATAGGTGTTTCTTGCTGCCCAGGCGTGCCCTGTTACATTGACTGTTTAAAGAATTAATAGCTCTGAATGTCTGCTCTTGGTTGGAGCAGTAGGTTTTGCCTGTGAAGACTGCATATGTTGTTTTTAAATTAAGCCTGCTGTTCCAATACTTTCGGAGGGGACTGTGATAAAATCACAGTAACTCATGAATAATTATACGAGTTGAAGCCGACCGATCGAGTCTCCTCACTCAGGAGCGAAACGTATAAAGGATACAAACGTTTTTGTTTTTTTTTCTGAATTCAATGGCTTTTCATGAACACCACACTCCTTGTGTAAATGCTCTTGTGAACGTTTTACGAGTGAATTTGTTCGTATCCGTTTATGATAAATGAGGCCCACTGTAATTTAGACCACCTCTTCAACAAACATACTTCATCTTAGTCGTCCTCTCTACAGTTTCTCTCAGGCACTACAGTGAAAATTTAAATGTAATCTGATGACTTTCCCCAGCATCACTATTCATCCTCATATTTAAAATGATAGAAGGGATGAATATGATATAACTGTGTGTCAGAAAAAGCTGTAAGCAATACACTTTGGAAAGAATTACTGTGAACTTGAATAGAAATGGCTTATTAAAATTCATAACCTCAGGGTTGTAATGATGAAAAATTAGGACGGACTACCCACGTCCTCATAAATAATAATTCATCTCTTAGAGCTTTTATTTAACAAGCTGCGCTCAGCGTTTTTTAGATGTCCTGACTTGAAGCTTTGGCAAAGGCAAACAGGAACAACATGGCATCAGTTACGATGCTTTAATTTAAAAGAAATAAGAATTTTCTTTTCTGTAAGTGGCCTTAAAAGCTATAAAATTCCACAACCCTGAAAATCCTTCATCACAGAAAGGTATGAGAACGACTCCTGACAAAAATAAACCATAAAAAAAATCATTTATAGTGATTTTACTATAACTCTGATTATAATTCTGATTGGTGTTGATTGATTTTCTATAACAGCAGCCCTAACAGTAGTGCAGCCGCAAATCACGCCCTCGTTCTACGTCCTACGTTATGGTTTCTATAGTAACAGCTCCACGTAAATTTGATTTTAAAAAACGTGTGTAATTTTTGACATGTTGAAGTTTTCTATAAGGAAATCTTTGTTTGGCATTTACAGTATGGGAGGAGTCTCCAGTGTCATCACTTTCAATGTAACAGTCAGAGGTTCCACAACGTTATAGCGTATGTAGCTATAAATGGATAACAATTAAGAGTTGTTCTTTAATACGCTAAAAAAAAAAAAAAAAGTAATGTCGGCAAATTGCTGTGGTATAAGAGGAATAAAACATAAATAATAATCAACTTCAGGGTGGTAACAGCATCAGCATCAGCATCAGACCAATCACGTTGTTGATTATTTTCCTATAACAGCACACCCCGATTTATTTACTCCTTAGTTGATTTATCCTTAGATCTAGAGGAACAGGATACTTTTTTTCCCCTAGCCTATAAGAAGCCATCATACAGTGTATATAAATAATGTAACATTTCATCTTAATAACAGCGCCAATCCTGTCAGGTATCACCAGTTACCACAAAGTAATCTGTCCATTGTTAAAAGCTCTATACAAATAAAAAACTGAATTGAATTGAATTGAATTATGTAAGATTTCTTAAAATGAGTCAAGATCAGGTCTCTATTGTTTAAGTAGGTGGAACTGCATAAGATTTGAGTGGTTTTTTTTTTGTTTTTTTTTTTTACTCTTTGAGCCTGCCCTGAATTTTCCCACCCATGAAAACAAAGTGGTGGTTCAGCTAGGGTTAGCTAGGACTTTCAATCGCACCATATAACACTATAAACACGTAAAATCCAACCCATAATGATTTATGAGAATGGTCACAAGTGCAAGCGCTGCCCTTTTTCCTTTATAATAAGCTCTAATGAGTGCTAAGCTGGTGGTTGGGGTTGGAATTGGGGTGAGCCACTTTGACTGAAAAAAAAAAAAAAAGCTAATTGAATTTGCTTCATTCGAATGCGTACATCGGTTCCGCGTAATTGAATTGAGTTACATTAACACAATTTGTTTTTGTACATCCAACATGATTTGATCACGTAATTTCAAAGCGCCGAATTAAACCGGAACCTACGCTCTCGCCGAGCTCAGGACTGAACCTTGTACTGTGAGACTGTATGATTTTATAACGTAATTGGTTCACATTAATATTACTTGAATCGATCATGCTCACTCTGTTTAAATTACATTTAGTATAAGCAGTTAAATCACATTTTGATGACAAACTGCCTATTTGTATGTAAACTTACTGCTCTTTAAATCTGACCGAACTAAATCGGAATCCTCCTTTTTTCAGTGTAAGGCCCCCAAATATTTATTTCATCATTTATTTCTCATGAGACTCATTTGGTGGACCTTACTCCATTTTCCAGATTAATGCTGGAAGCATGAAGGATTTTCTCCTTTCAGAGGATTCCTCACACACCGACTGGTGTGTGGCTGATGGACAAACCTTTGTTTTATAAACCTTTTTTACATTCAAGCCAATCTGCACTGGCAGAAGAGACATGGAGAACTTATTAGTATGTAGTTGTATCACATTAATCATGACTGGGAGAGTAAAAGAGCTTCACCAGCATTTAGCTAAAAGGACATCTGATGTCTTCTGATGAAAGTGTGATTAGTGAAGTGTCAGTGTAGTTAATACTCACTCTGAAACACAAACACACACACTTTGGTGGACCAGACTGTGAAACGAAACACATTTATCAAACACTTCAGGTCTCTGATATGTGCGGTAATATACTCTAGAGCCAGGGTTCTCAAACGTTTTTCAGCCAAGGATCCCTTTGGGAACTGTAAAGGCCATCTCACACTTTATGAACATAATTCGAATACTTAAAAAATATATATTTTAAAAATTATTATTGTATTAGTATTGGGCTATTTATTGGAGAGGTTGTTTTTAAATTTCTGAAGATTCCACCCATTTTTATTTAAACTGCAGAGTCAAAGCAAGAAATAATAATAATAATAATAATAATAATAATAATAAAAAAGTCCCTCTCAGTGTGCGATACGAATTCTTGTCCTGCATATACTTTTGTTTATGTTTTGCCATGCACCTTTGTTTGTTTTGGTTCTAGTCCCATCTCTGCCCCTTTCTTGGCATTGTTATCCTATTGTGTTCACCAGTTTCATGTTAGCCCTGAATTAGTTTGTTTATTTACTGTATATTCTGCTGTTTCTGGTTTTTGTTGCGAAGTCTTGCCAATTGTACTGTATATTGCACTTCTGAGCCTTGTTTCCCGTGTTCCAGTTTCCTAGTTGATATTTCCGTGTTCCGTGTGCCTATTTTAATGCATATATTTGTAATAAAATGATATTATTAATACTCATATTATAAAGTAATTTGTGTGTGTGTTATAAACTGTAGCTCTGCAGTCTGTCTAATATGTGCAGCTTTGTAAGAAGGGACCTAACAGCTAGCGTGTTTCAGGATTCGATCGATTTTGCTTTCTAAATGTGCTGCGGAAAAGCGTCATTGATTTTTCCCCCAAAGTGCATGACCGAAAACACCAATTTGTGCTGCTATAAATGTGTCTGAGAGAACCGACTCGTGAAATCAGATGAAAGTGTTTATTTCTGAATGTTCCCTCCATGAGCTGCCGAGGAAACACTGTGGTGTGGCTGCGGCGTGTCGGAGCTGAAACTCACATCTACATGTTTTAAAGAGAGACCAAAATTCACTCACAAGCACATATGATGGAGATGTGTGCAAATAATCAGATATACTGTACGTATATGCAAGAATGGCCTGGAGAAATACAAACAATGGTATGAATATGTAAAACTGGAACACATCGTGACGTTGAAGTGGATGAGGAATATAAATAGAAACCGAACAGGTTTCTTATAGAAAAGAAATGAAGATGAAATGGTTTCTTTCACTGTGGCATAAGATAACAAGAGGACTTCACCAGATGGTTTCAGCACCTTATGGTATAGCATACTGATGTGGCCAAGGTGTGTGTGTGTGTATTATGTGCTTTAATGGAGATGTGAGACATCATTTGAACATTATGGGAACAAATGTCTTAATCAATAAGACATTTACTTAAATGCCATAATGTAAGGAAATTAATTTTGGATTTTTTTTTTTTTTTTCTCTCATTCGAAAACAAGGTTGCTAGAGGAATTTCTAAAATCCTGAAATTCTTTTACATTTTTTTTTAAAGCACAAAAGTCTGCTAAAATCAGTCAGGTGAAAAAAAGGTCACACACACAATCAGCTGCTGAATAAAGATGAGACTGAATCCTCAAATTATGTAAATTTGATCCTAATTTGTTTATTTATGAAATACTCCAGCCATGATTTTATATTTCAGGTCTGGTATGAAGAGCTGCTATCATGCTGGTTCTCCGAAATGCTGTTAATCATAAAGTCCTCTAAGGGTAATATCAAAGAACTGCTGCTGAATTGATAAATACTGTCCTGCACTCATCCCAGGACTCAAAATAACAAATAACATTGAATTGTCTTCAGATTTGAGGCACCTAGTTGCTTACATTCTTTCATTTTATGTTCAGTTGTTAGAGAAACAATTTCTGTTCCGTCAGCTTTTGAAGGGTAAGTTCTTAATAAAGGAAACACACCTATACGATCTCTGAGCTTCCTTCATCAGTATTTGTGTAAACTGGTATGTTGAATCATAATGTGTTTCGTTTCTGTTCTTGTCCTGCTTCTGCCTCGTTATTGGTGTGCTATTCTATTGTGTTCACCTATTCTGTGTCTTGATTAGTTTGTCTGTTTATACCCTATCATTTCATTATACCTTTGTGAAGTCATATCATGCATTTATTATCTCGTTATAAGCCCAAGCCTTATCTCCGTAATGCCTTATTTTTTAGCTTGACACTCACTTGATATTGTGGTTTTTGCCAGGCGCGGACTGACCATTGAGAAGTTCGGGAATTTTTCAGGTGGGCCGGTCTTGTGAGGGCCGGTCTTTTTTTTCCTAACCCTGGCATTATGTAGCCTATATACAGATATTGAACAGGTCATCTTAGCTGCAGCGACACGGTTTCAACGTTTTACATATTAGCTGAACACAAACAATACAAATGAACAGATTGTGTTTTTTTAAATTAATGATTCGTTGATCGAGAAACATGTTGTGTCAGTTCGAATTTGTTGTATGAAATTGGGGCCGCTTGACAACAAATTCCCAGGCTGCTTTTTGTTGCCAGTACGCCGCTGGTTTTTGCGATACATGGATTGTCCCTGCGTGCCATTGTGTTGGCGATGATTTTCAGGTTCACTCTTACTCACTTGCGCCCTGCCTTCACTAACTGCCCTTATTACACACCATTACACCACACACACGATATGCCATTTCGAGTGTGTAGGTGAAATATAAAATCCAAAGACGTCCTTTGAAGATAACACTCTAGTAAGATGTCACAGTAAATCACAGTCAGAGTGAAGTAGTAAAGTTGTGGGGTAATGAGGTGGTGCTCAACGCAGTATTGATGATAAACACTCCCCTTCCCTCAGCCGTTGAGTCGCCGACCTGCTGGTTTAACTCGATTCCCAGAAGAACACTAAATCCTTCCTCTGCTTCACCATGAGGGATTTAGAGGAGCTCACCTGTGACTCAGTACAGATTCAGTACAGTCCATCGTCTGCTAATAATGTGCTATTAAACAAACTCCATCATAGGAGATACCTGCTCCACTGCTGAAGAACGTTTTAGAACGAAAGCAAATCAGCCAATCTTAGAATAAATGCACAATTACACTTGTAATTCGACATCATTTTATCATCAATTTTAATATCATCCAAAGTTAAGATGCCATTTAGTCAGTGCAATCTAAACATTATGGCTCAGTAGGCAGGAATTTTTAAACAATGTTGACCCAGAAAGCCTCAAGAAGCAACAGGCCACATGATATTCTGGTGTTCTAGCTGTTTAAAATGATATTTCAATGCCAGACTTTATTCAAAGTAGCTTACAAGTGACTTAGAATCCTTCTTCTTTCTTTCTTTTCCTTTCGGCTGTTCCCTTCAGGGGTCGCCAATCCAAGTATATACGGTATGGCTTGGATAAGTATTCGTCCCCCTTGAACTTTTCCACATGTTGTAGTGTTACAATCTGGAACTGAATTGGACTTAACAGGGGTTATATGTCAGGAATCTACACAAAATCTACATGTAATAGCCTATAGTATTGACGTAGAATGGAAAACTCAATATATTTGAAAACATACAGTGGGGGAAAAAGTATTTGATCCCCTGCTGATTTTGTATGTATGCCCACTGACAAAGAAATGATCAGTCTATAATTTTAATGGTAGGTGTATTTTAACAGTGAGAGACAGAATAACAACAAAAAATCCAGAAAAACGCATTTCAAAAAAGTTATAAACTGATTAGCATTTTAATGAGTGAAATAAGTATTTGATCCCCTATCAATCAGCAAGATTTCTGGCTCCCAGGTGTCTTTTACACAGGTAATGAGCTGAGATTAGGAGCAGTCTCTTAAAGGGAGTGCTCCTAATCTCAGTTTGTTACCTGTAAAAAGACACCTGTCCACAGAAGCAATCAATCAATCAGATTCCAAACTCTCCACCATGGCCAAGACCAAAGAGCTGTCCAAGGATGTCAGGGACAAGATTGTAGACCTACACAAGGCTGGAATGGGCTACAAGACCATCGCCAAGCAGCTTGGTGAGAAGGTGACAACAGCTGGTTCGATTATTCGCAAATGGAAGAAACTGTCAGTCTCCCTCGGTCTGGGGCTCCATGCAAGATCTCACCTCGTGGAGTTTCAATGATCATGAGAACGGTGAGGAATCAGCCCAGAACTACACGGGAGGATCTTGTTAATGATCTCAAGGCAGCTGGGACCATAGTCACCAAGAAAACAATTGGTAACACACTACGCCGTGAAGGACTGAAATCCTGCAGCGCCCGCAAGGTCCCCCTGCTCAAGAAAGCACATGTACAGGCCCGTCTGAAGTTTGCCTGAATGATTCAGAGGAGAACTGGGTGAAAGTGTTGTGGTCAGGTGTGGTCAGATCTCTTTGGCATCAACTCAACTCGCCTTGTTTGGAGGAGGAGGAATGCTGCCTATGACCCCAAGTCATAACACCATCCCCACCGTCAAACATGGAGGTGGGAACATTATGCTTTGGGGGTGTTTTTCTGCTAAGAGGACAGGACAACTGCACCGCATCAAAGGGACGATGGATGGGGCCATGTACCATCAAATCTTGGGTGAGAACCTCCTTACCTCAGTCAGGGCATTGAAAATGACCTTAATGACTTGGAGAGGATCTGCAAAGAGGAGTGGGACAAAATCCCTCCTGAGATGTGTGCAAACCTGGTGGCCAACTACAAGAAATGTCTGACCTCTGTTATTGCCAACAAGGGTTTTGCCACCAAGTACTAAGTCGAAGGGGTCAAATACTTATTTCCCTCATTAAAATGCAAATCAATTCATAACTTTTTTGAAATGCATTTTTCTGGATTTTTTTGTTGTTATTCTGTCTCTCACTGTTAAAATACACCTACCATTAAAATTATAGACTGATCATTTCTTTGTCAGTGGGCAAACATACAAAATCAGCAGGGGATCAAATACTTTTTTCCCTCACTGTAACATTTGTGATTGCATAAGTATGCACTCCTGATGCACTCTTATTCGATATTATGTGCTATTTTGTGTAGCTGAGCTTAGCAAATGATTCTCTGGCACTCTGTGTGTTTTGGATCATTGTCTTGCTGCATGATGAAGTACATCCAAATTAATTTGGATGCATTTCTCTGTAAATTGTTTCTGTAAACTTCTGAATTCATTCTGCTGCTACCATCATGAGTTCCATCATCAATAAAGATTAGTGAGCCTGTTCCAGTAGCAGCCGTGCAAGCCCGAACCGTGACACTACCTCCACCATGTTTCACAGATGAGCTTGTATGTTTTGGATCATGAGCAGATCCTTTCTTTCTCCACACTTTGGCCTTTCCATCACTTTGGTAGAGGTTAATCTTGGTTCCAGAACTTTTCTGGCTCATCTCTGTATTTCTTTGTGAATTCCAATCTGGCTTTCTGATTCTTACTGCTGATGAATGGTTTGCATCTTGTGGTATCGCCTCTATATTTCTGCTCTCCAAGTCTTCTTCAAACGGTGGATTGTGATACCTTCACCCCTGCCCTGTGGAGGTTGTTGGTGATGTCACTGACTGTTGTTTTTGGGTTTTTCTTCACAGCTCTCACAATGTTTCTGTCGTTGACTGCTGTTGTTTTCCTTGGCCGACCCATTCGGTGTCGGTTGCTCAGTACACCAGTGGTTTCTTTCTTTTTCAGGACATGTTGTATTGGCTATGCCCAATGCTTGTGTGATGCCTCTGATTGATCTTCCCTCTTTTCCCAGCTTCGAAATGGCTTACTTTTCTCCCAAAGACAGCTCTCTGATCTTCATGTTGGCTTATCCTTTATAACAACAAATGCAGTTTTCACAGGTCTGATACAAAATGTGCTATGTTCTATGTCATTTAACACGTCTACATATAAATACCAGGAAATAAAAACTGAAATTCGAAACTCTCTGCTCATATTCATCTGTAGACTGAACCCAAATGTCTTCAGTCTATAGCAAAAACAAATGAATTGGCCTTGCCATTCCAATAGTTTTGGAGGGGACTGTATGTTTCTTTTTTTGTTATAACATCAATTAAAAAAAAAAAAAACAGTTATCCTTGTTATATTATTTGGACGTTTTGCTTATATATATAAGTTCCTATGAATGAGTTGTTACTATAGAAATGATGGCAGATTAGAAGAAGCTCATTAATATAAAACTGTGATTTACGTTACAGCTGTTATTACTGTCAGAGCTGCTGTTATAGAAAATGAATCAATATCTTCTGATTTAAGAAATGCAACCCTGATAACGAATAATTTAGTGTCACTTTTCAGTGCCCCTTATTGGCTTAAAGGTTTTTATTTCCAAAGTTTGTCTCAGATCAAGAGAACGGATTGAAGTTACACTGCCAAATACATACAAACATTATGGTCCTGGATGGTTTATCAGACAGAAAGATCTAACTGTACATTATGTTCCAGCTGAGGCACAAAAGAGCAAATCCTGTAAAATCTCAAGGACAAAATGTAATCCACAAACAACCATAACCTGGAAGTTCCTCACAGTGGATGCTAAAATAAAAAAAAATGCCCCTGGGTCGAGTTTTATAGCTTATTTATGACTTTTATGGCAAAACCCAGAAAAAACGAACAGAGCTGACGGGAAATAAAACATCGGTTTAATGAGCATTGATCATAACAGCAGTTGTAAAAACCCCAGAAGATAAAATTATATTTGTTCTGGCAAAATAAACCAAAAGTGAGCTTTGTTCTCAGTGCAGACCGTAATTATCTTCAGTCTGAAATAAAATATTTTGCTTATATTTTACAGTAACGGCTTTCAGAAGAGGTCTGAAAGCCAGTGTTACGGCAAATTAAATCACAAATTAAAGCACAAATAAAGCTACACACTCACGTCACACTCACTCCTGTGAGAAATAAATCATTCTCTCACTTCTTTTGAAGACTTTCCAAACAAACAACTCCAAAGTGAATGAAATATGAACAAATCAATTCACAGGATAAAAAACAAAGAGGGCGGTGTTCCCAGTGCAATATCCCAATACAGTATCCTATATGTGAAATGAAACAGAATTTTTTTCCTGTAGTTTTATATTTCATGTCTGTAGAAAATAACCTCCTATAGAGAGTCTCAGCTCTGACGTAGAAGCATTTTTCCATCTGTTTGTTGATATCATGTTTCCATCAGTAACACATCAAAGACACCACCTTGCTGCTATTGGATTCGTGGCTTCTCAGATCTATAGAGCTCTCCTACAGGCTCTTAAGGGTGAGGTTTGATTCTGTCTGCTAAATTCAGACCCTATGAAAGCCAAATGTAATATAATGTACAGGTCTTCATTGAGGAGGTTGCATATTCCTGATCTCATTCCTGAAGAGGAACTGAGGAGAACCATTCACAGCAATTTTAATGAGAAACGGATGTACTGCAAAACCCACTTGAAAAATGATATAGTTCAGTACATGAGAGATCTATCTATCTATCTATCTCTCTATCTATCTATCTATCTATCTATCTATCTGTCTATCTATCTATCTATCCATCCATCCATCCATCCATCCATCCAATAATGTTTTTTCGGACACCTGACCATTGCACCCAAATGTGGTTGGAAGCACACAATTGTACAGAATGTCTTTGTATGCTGTAATATTACAATTTACCTCCACCGAAACGAAGAGGTCCAAACCTTTTCCAGCATGACAATGCCCCATGGTGTGTTAAGGTTGGAGTGGGAGAACTCAAGTGTCCTGCACAGAGCCCTGACCTCAACCCCACTGAACACCTTTGGGATGAACTGGAACATCGACTGCACCCCAGACCTCCTCACCCAACACCAGTGTCTGAACTCACTAATGCTCAAATCTTCACACTCCAAAATCTAGTTTAAAGCCTTTCCAGAAGAGTGTAAGTTATTATAACAGCACGTTAATTTCTTTAACAAGCCAGATTCACGTTCTGAACAGCTTATAAACGAGGCAAGTTCAATCGAGCGTGTAATGGCAGAGAAAACACTAATTAGTATAATTATGTGGATCTCCATAAGTAGATCTGATCTCGTTCAAGGTGAGAGAAAGAAAATAATGAAGCGTTTTATCAAGACCTTAATAACCTTGAATATTAGTTCCTTATCTGTGTGTATAGTCAGTGTGTTGTTTATTACATCAAATCCAATAACCATAGTCTAATCATAGTCAAACTAGGAATATCTAAAATCAAATAAACCTAGGAAACGGGTAAAAACCAGGAAACACAGAATACGGAAACTAGAACATGTCACAAATGTACAATAATGCTGCGTCCCAATTCGCCTACTATCTGTCCTAAATAGTATCCGAGATTAGAATTAGTATGTCCCAAATCGTAGTATGTGTGGTGCCCGGATGGTATACTATTTCCTGGTAGATTTCTGAAGTGTGGATCCGTGGACACTTTTTCAGCCAATATTGCCCACAATTCCTTGCGCGAGGGAGGGAGGAGGAGTTTTGTGAAGGCTTGCTTTGCCGAATTGAACCTGCAAACATGGCAGACGAGTGTAACGTCGCATTTTACAGAGGTGTAAACGAAATGTGGAAAAGCAAATCAAAGGAATGATAAATTGAATATTGTATCATAAATTCTATAATGAGTAACGAATAAAGAAAAGCTAAAATGCAAGGAGGAGTTGGTTTACGGTGAGAGTGTTCGTAACTAGGCAACGACGTTCTCTTCTGTTACGTGACGTGTCAGTATGTCCCGCATAATAACTTGCATGCTCTTTTGCTACACACTCAAAAGTATGTACATTTTCTTCACAAAAAGAGTACATGCTCTTCTTATTCAATGTTATATTCAAAGAGAGATATCTTACCGTGCTGGAAAAATACCCCAACAGAAACCATCACAGAAATTCTAACGGTTTCCACTACAAATACCATTACAAACCATCAGCTAACCATTAAAACCATTACCATTACCAGTATTGGTCCTTAATAGTATCCATTAGACATTACATTTACATTTATTCATTTAGCAGATGCTTTTATCCAAAGCGACTTACAAATGAGGAAATATAGGCAAAAGCGATATATCAAGCGGAGAACAATACAAGTAGTGCTACCTTACGAGACTTGTAATTGAGTTCTAGAGAAGCAAAGTGCACAGAGTAGAGATGTAAGAGCTAGTGTAAGTGCAGTTGGGGGTTAGGGGTTAGTTAAGTGTTCACAGAAGAGATGGGTCTTTAGCCGTTTTTTGAAGATAGTAACAGATTCTGCTGTCACATAACATGCCACCAACAGAAGGCAACGAATTACCAGTAGAGACTCACAGCGACCATTACAGTTTCCATTAAACCAATACAATTCCCATTATAACCATTAAAACCATTACAAATTCTATGAGGGTTTTTATTGTTTTTTTTTTTTTCCCATCAGGGTAGCCATGCTAACTTTCCTAACTCAAATCCACCTCGACACAGCACATGGCGATTGACATCAGACTGTATGAGATGAGTCTGAGAACATCAACTTTTATGGCTTGTGAGAAAAAGTCTGATCTACACCACACTAATCTACACTAATTTCACAAGACATGGAGCTGTCTGTAATGTTCGAAGTTTAATTAAATATTTCCTGTCTCTCGTTCTCTCAGAGCTTGAACTAAAATGTAAATTAATTATTCGGGATTAGTTTTGTAATGCAAATTCAATCTGATCCCATTAAATGCAGAACTGTCAATCATGATTGTTTTTAACACAGCCAGTTTTTTTTTTTTTTCAAAAAATATATATCAAACAGCTGATCTGACACAGGGCTTTGGCTTTCTCCTTCTCTCAGTATTGATTTGAGAGACACACAGGACTGAAATGTCAGTATCAGTATCACTGTGTCCTTTAGTTCAAAAACAGTGATCTGTGCTCCTCTGGCATGCTTCAGATCGTTGTAGTTCACCATTCATCAGACATCAGTCACCTCTTCCACTCGACTGTGGATTTCTTGCTCTGGCGAACGTGATTGGCATCAGACGTTAACAAAAAGAAGAAGATAAAAGACAAGCTGTGTTGTCATATAAACAGTACAATACAGTAAAATTGTTAGGAAGCTGGGGGTCAGAGTGCAGAGGTCGGCCATGATACTGAGCCCCGAGAGCAGACAGAGATACAAACCTCAGCCGAGGCAGAAAAAATTTATACTCAAGTGAAAGTGTTGATAATGTGTCAAAATCAGCTAAAAGTGGAAGTGTCCAGCAAAAATGTACTTAAGTAAGAGTACAAATGTTGCTACTTTTAAATGTACTCAAGTATTAAAAGGTAAATATTGCACTCACTGCCCCGTTTAGCTACATAGAGTTATCCTTGCACCTAGTGGTCAAAGATGGGAACTGCAACAAGTGCTAATCAATGCCCATTGGGGAGGGAATCATGCTGCCCCAGGCTCGAGAGAGGGGAGGAGCAGAGGACAGGGCGATCGATGACAGGGTTGCCAGGGTCAAAATTTTTACACCAAATTGGGGTGGTTTAAAAACACTTCACAGCCATAAAGATCGTTTTATGGCAAATAATCTGAATTATATCTAAGAAATTTCTGTGAAAAAGGCAAAGTGTAAGTGCAGACAGTGTGTCTATGATGTACAGAACCATATCTATTCCAAGATACAGTGGGATCCATTAGTCTGAGACCACGAGTGAAAATGCTTCAAGTCTGCAGTCTTTTCTAAATTAATATAACATTTTTCATTACAAATTATATTATCAGTAATAACTGGATTTTTTACATGACATTTTTTTTTTCTTTTTACAATTTACATGAATTTCAGAGTTTCTGAGTACCTGATATGTCCGTCTTTTGCTTTAACGACAGCGTGCACTTGACGATGTTAGATCAAATCCTTCGGAGTGTAGTGGATTTTGAACATGAGCTTCGACTCAAGACTCAAGGAAAATCTGATCTATTTTTTTTTTTAAATATACAAAATAGTAAACATATCACAAACAATGACTTAGAAATAGTGCAGAAAATCGAACGTTCAAGATATTGAACATTTCCGTTTATTGTTTTAAATCTTTCGCAATTCTAAAACTTTCCAGTTTTAATCGAAACATAATTCCCAGATTTTCAGTCTGGTCTCAGGTTTTTTTTTTTTTTTTTTTTTTTGTTTTTGGACCCCACTGTACATTGTAATTTATGCATTATGGAGTGTATAATGTTTTTGCATCAGAAATGCGTGCGCACCACAGTGACCTTGCTTCTCACAATTCTGAGGAAAAAGAAGATAAAATGTGTCTCCCTTTTCCAATTCCTGGAATTCTGTTCAGGCTAATTTCAAAACTTTTGTAAGGTTTTTGAGTCATAATTGGGCTGGAAAGTTTGAAATCTGGCAACCCTGATTGAATAAATTTGAATAAATTTGCTTGAGGCTATGAATAAATTTGCTTGAGGCTATGACATCATTAATGCCATCCTGACTACACAAACTCTTAAACAAAATTTAAGAGGTTAAATCAGTTCCTTTCCGAGTCTGTACGCGGTGAACGTTTACTCTCTCTGTATTCATTAACATATAATAAACGCAGCGCTTCTTCATGGTTTATGCATTTGGAAAAACACTGAGAAGATTAAAAAAAAACAACAGGAAAAAACAAAAAACGTTTTCTGCTTATCAAGACACTGTTGTATAATGTTAGCACTGGTGCACAGCGGGGAAACTGATTAAACAAAGTACATCTGCTTCATCTGCTGTGAAAATGAAAATACATTCCTTTGAATGAATGTCAGTGTGAATGCTTCTGACTTCGTAACCATGAGAGCATGCTGAATGAGGAAATAAAACTCAAAAAGGATGAACTACACTGTGTTCGAGGTCAGAAAAGCGATGGTTTTAAGGAGGTCGATGCTTTGCATTGTGTTCATTTGTTTTTCTTTTCTTTTTTTTTTTTAAATGGAGACACAAGGAAATACTGTAGCTTTTACATTTTATTTATTTATTTATTTTTTCATGGCACACACTTAAATAGGAAATGAATTAATTTCCTTATAAAACGATTATTTTTTAGTTGTTTCTACTTGTTTCACCACACAACGTCTACGTCAACATGAACGAAGTCGGTTCTTCTACACGCACTCGTCTCTGGTTAGGATGCGTACTCTGGAACCGTATCCCGTTTTCATAAAAGATTTGACAAAAAAAAAAGATGTTGGGAGATTCTTCCTGATGATATTTTCAGCCGTTACGTATGCCGATCTCCTTTACCATTACCCTTAGTAAGGTAGTCAGGTGCTAATGGCAATCTATTGCCAACCCAGTAATCTCTAGGTGTGTCCCAAATCACGTATTGATGTTCACACTGAAAATTTACAAGAAGAAGAAGAAGTACACTTCAAATACCCGGACGATGCACTTATTCGACCGAAAAACAAACGAAGCGTGCGCTGTTGGACACTTCATGCACTCAACGGTCGCGGCTTTGCTTACGTAGCGGAAGCTACCGTAGCTACCGGGCGCTGACACTGGTTCAAATTTGCTCAGAATAAAAAAAAAAAAAAAATGGGAGTGTGGAAACATACAGACAGCATTTCTAACACACTTCAGAGAGTTTCGGTAAATAAAATAATAACCACACTCTCAAACACGTCCAATAAAACAGATGTCTTGGGCTTAAATCATGTTTAATGTACAGGTGCATCTCAATAAATTAGAATGTCGATTAAAAGTTCATTTATTTCAGTAATTGAACTCAAATTGTGAAACTCGTGTATTAAATAAATTCAATGCCACAGACTGAAGTAGTTTAAGTCTTTGGTTCTTTTAATTGTGATGATTTTGGATCACATTTAACAAAAACCCACCAATTCACTATCTCAACAAATTAGAATACTTTATAAGACCAATAAAAAAACATTTTTAGTGAATTGTTGGCCTTCTGGAAAGTATGTTCATTTACTGTACATGTACTCAATACTTGGTAGGGGCTCCTTCTGCTTTAATTGCTGCCTCAATTTGGCGTGGCATGGAGGTGATCAGTTTGTGGCACTGCTGAGGTGGTATGGAAGCCCAGGTTTCTTTGACAGTGGCCTTCAGCTCATCTGCATTTTTTGGTCTCTTGTTTCTCATTTTCCTCTTGACAATACCCCATAGATTCTCTATGGGGTTCAGGTGTGGTGAGTTTGCTGGCCAGTCAAGCACACCAACACCATGGTCATTTAACCAACTTTTGGTGCTTTTGGCAGTGTGGGCAGGTGCCAAATCCTGCTGGAAAATGAAATCAGTATCTTCAAAAAGCTGGTCAGCTGAAGGAAGCATGAAGTGCTCCAAAATTTCTTGGTAAATGGATGCAGTGACTTTGGTTTTCAAAAAACACAATGGACCAACACCAGCAGATGACATTGCACCCCAAATCATCACAGACTGTGGAAACTTAACACTGGACTTCAAGCAACTTGGGCTATGAGCTTCTCCACCCTTCCTCCAGACTCTAGGACCTTGGTTTCCAAATGAAATACAAAACTTGCTCTCATCTGAAAAGAGGACTTTGGACCACTGGGCAACAGTCCAGTTCTTCTTCTCCTTAGCCCAGGTAAGACGCCTCTGATGTTGTCTGTGGTTCAGGAGTGGCTTAACAAGAGGAATACGACAACTGTAACCAAATTCCCTTACACGTGTGTGTGTGGTGGCTCTTGATGCCTTGACCCCAGCCTCAGTCCATTCCTTGTGAAGTTCACTCAGATTCTTGAATCGATTTTGCTTGACAATCCTCATAAGGCTGCGGTTCTCTCGGTTGGTTGTGCATCTTTTTCTTCCACACTTTTTCCTTCCACTCAACTTTCTGTTAACATTCTTGGATACAGCACTCTGTGAACAGCCAGCTTCTTTGGTAATGAATGTTTGTGGCTTACCTAGTGAACCAAACTGAGAGACCATTTTGAAGGCTCAGGAAACCTTTGCAGGTGTTTTGAGTTGATTAGCTGATTGGCATGTCACCATATTCTAATTTGTTGAGATAGTGAATTGGTGGGTTTTTGTTAAATGTAAACCAAAATCATCACAATTAAAAGAACCAAAGACTTAAACTACTTCAGTCTGTGTGCATTGAATTTATTTAATACACGAGTTTCACAATTTGAGTTGAATTACTGAAATAAATGAACTTTTCCACGACATTCTAATTTATTGAGATGCACCTGTATTTGTTTTCATGACGCAACACTGAACACAATCATGTCATAAAAAAATATAATCTTATATTACAGTCTTGGTACAATAACTATTTCAAAGACAAAATTATTAGGTAATTGTTGTTGTTGTTGTTGTTGCTGAGGCTCATATGGAGAGAACCTGAAAGATGAAACAGAAATTATATCTGAGAAGGAAAACCAAAGCGAGCAGTAATAAGATTCTACCGTCTACGTCAGTAGATTTTCATTAATTTTTGTACGCATCGGGGGAAAGCAAATGAAAACATGAACTTGGAAACGTGGAAAATAAGGCTTAGTAACACACGAATGCAATCGATTAGACTTTGAGGTGATACATTGACACAAAAGGGTGTAAACAGATTAAACACAGGACAGGTGAACACATTCAGGCAACAAACAAATGACAGGACAGGGGCAGAGACCAGACTGGAGCAGTAGCTAATACTAACACGAGCAAATGGTGTTTGTCGCCATGGGAACCGTGACATGATGAATTCAACCATTTTTTCAACATGTTTTTATATAGACTATTTATTTATTTATTTATTTGCTATTGTATTTACTGCTATTGCTGAAATTGTTTACGCAAACATTAGTCCTTTAGACAAGATGTCATGTGGGACGTTTGTAGGATATCATCAGATCCTTCTTTATAGCAGTCGTGAATTTTACACGTGAAATTTACACGTTTCACACATTTTTCACATTTAGTAAACTTCTCACATGTACTGCATGCATTTTATGTTTCATTCATTCATTTATTTTCACATGGGATTTTTATATATTTTTATATTTTTAATGTTAATTATTCACATGTAGGGTGTGCAGTTTCATTTATCAGATGTGATTTGCAGTGCTACTCTTTTTTTTCTCTTCAGTCTTTCAGCTGATCCTAACCATCTCAGCACAGATACATTTTCATCCCGGCATAAATTTTCAGACTCCCTGCTGTGTGTATTTCAGAAAAAGTGCAGGCAGACAGCAGAAATTACTCTGAATGTGTAGACTGTGTGAAGGTGAAACATTTTACTGCTTCTGGTCATGTGGTGGTGTGTGTGTGTGTGTGTGTGTGTGTGTGTGTGTGTGTGTGTGTGTGTGTGTGTGTGTGTGTGTGTGTGTGTGTGTGTGTGTAAATCAGTGTGGTGTCACCCAGCACCTTCAGGACTACAGATACTCTCCATTTTTATGTTCTTTGCCTTATATTCTCCTTGTACATATGTATTGGAGCTCATATTTGGTAAAAACAGCAAACGACAAGAAGCAGAGAAAGAGAAATATAATAAAAAATGTAGCAGGATTCTACAGCTTCATTGTCATGTCTTAAATAATAAATCATTACACACCTGTTTGAGTAAACATCTGGCACAATACACAGGCAGACAGTATTAACCAAATCAACAATCAGGGAAACAGGAGAGGGTCAAAACCAGGAAGTACGTGGAAATTAAGGGGAAAAACCAAATAGTCAAAATCAGGAAGTATGGGGAAATTGGAGAAACATATGATGGTCAACACCAGGAAATATGGGGAAATTGGGGAAACAGGCAAGGGTCAAAATCAGGAAGTATGGGGACAGTGGAGAAACATATGATGGTCAAAATCAAGAAGTATGGGGAAATTGGAGAAACATATAATGGTCAAAACCAGGAAGTATGTGGAAATTAAGGGGAAAAACCCAGTGGTCAAAATGAGGAAGTATGGGGAAATTGGAGAAACATATGATGGTCAACACCAGGAACTACGTGGAAATTAAGGGGAAAAACCCAGTGGTCAAAATCAGGAAGTATGGGGAAATTGGAGAAACATATGATGGTCAAAACCAGGAAGTATGTGGAAATTGGGGAAACAGGTAAGGGTCAAAACCAGGAAGTATGTGGAAATTAAGGGGGAAAACTCAGTGGTCAAAATCAGGAAGTATGGGGAAATTGGAGAAACATATGATGGTCAAAACCAGGAAGTATGGGAAATTGGGGAAACAGGCAAGAGTCAAAACCAGGAAGTATGGGGAAATTAAGGGGGAAAACCCAGTGGTCAAAGTCAGGAAGTATGGGGAAATTGGAGAAACAGGCAAGGGTCAAAACCAGGAAGTATGTGGAAATTAAGGGGGAAAACCAAGTGGTCAAAATCAGGAAGTATGGGGAAATTGGGGAAACAGGGTCGGACCACAACTAGGAAGTAAAAGGGTCAAAATTAGGAAGTAGTGGAACAGCTGTGGAACTTTCCCTGCATAAATATTGACACAGCTTTTAGACTTAAGTTACAGACTCTGAATAAGGCCCAAAGTAAAACACTCAGATAAACAGCAAGCCTCAGGCAGTTTAATATAACAGTGAGTTATAACAGAGATAAATGATTATAAATGGTTTATTCTCATGTTTCTCAGTGTCACTATGTTTTTTTTAGGTCTAGCTCCAATCCCACAGTCATGTTCAATGAGAAGATCATCTCTGGTGCTTATTTCAGATAGTTTAAAGCAGTGCCATATAATACATGTATTTTACACAGTAAATGAGATTTGAGCTTGATCAAATCTTAACTTTCAGATCTTAACTTTCAGGGCCATTAGCCATCAAAAAATACACGAGACATGATAGTAAACCGTCATGTCATGTTATTACTATTATTATTGTTATCCTGTCCTGCAGAGCTGTAATGAAAATTTCCTTCTCTCTGGTAAAGCTGCAGAATTCAGGCTGTTTTCACACAATACTGCCGGAAATATCTGAGATCTAAAAAAACCAAACAAACCAGAATCTCAGCACCAGCCATCATCATTTCACCCTTATTAGCAGAATGAAGTAAAAAGTGAAATTATTTTCTTTGCATATCCCAGCTTGTTAGGAAGTTGAGATCAGAGCACAGGGTTAAGAGAGGGTCAAGGGCCTCGCTCAAGGGCCCAACTTCATTCAGTAAAACGATGGGGCTTGAATCCCCAACCTCTTATTCAGTAACCCAGAGAAAGAGAGAGAGAGAAAGAGAGAGAAAGTAATGTCACTATCTGTATCTGTTCATTCTTAATTCGTATTCATTTACACCCCTAGTGTGCGAACACGAGAGAAACAGAACAAGAGGAAGATGAGCACAGCTAAATGACGAGTCCATATTTTTCATCTTTTACCCTCTCCTACCTCTCTCTTCCTCATCCCAAGAATCTGATGTGACACGTTGAAAAGCCTCAGCAATTTCCACCCATGTGTGACTGATAAGAAGTCAAATCACTGCTGCCGTAAAGCTGACAGATCAGCAGGAGAAATGAGATTTTTATATTAAAAATCAAACAGAAGTACGTATATGAACTATTAACAAGTTTTAAAATTTACATGGAAACCAGATTTCAGGAAGTTATCAACATTTAGGATAATTTGATTTGTTCTAATTTATGTAGACTTATTTTTTTAAATAAACAGTCAGTGCAGTGCGTCTCTAATTTACACTTTATACAATCTTACTGTGTTACTTTGTTAACGTTACTTATGGTCAATGAATGCTGTTTAGGTATTCGGGTTTGTTAATGTTAAGTAATGCAGTAAATCATGTTGGTTAAGGGAAACATTGGGAAATATAGAGACACCTACATCTACATTGTACGTCTTTATGTGATGACTGCACTCGCTCCACAGCCAGCGGACGTGCTTTAAGAAAACTGCTGATCGTGTTATTCGGAGTATTCAGAGTTTGGTTACTCACATGCTGTCTATAAAGGATTGTGTCTTTCACGTGAGAAAAATAATGTACGTTTAGTGCATTTGTCTTGATGAATAAAACAATGTTTCAGTGCTTTAACCTAAAAGTACAGAACACAGGGTGGAGTCAATGCCAATAAATAAATAATTTGGAAAGGCAGATGACACTTAAGGCAGTGAGATGGAGTAAAAACAAAAAAGCTGTTCAAAATCTAATATGAGTAAATGAATAAAAGAGTGTAAAGGAGTGTGTATTAAAGTTAACGAGGTAAATGTGAGCGAAAACATTTTCTTTGGGTCTGTTTAAATGTTATTAGAGGTGTAAGTGTGCTGCGAATATATCATATAAAACCAACATTACTGTGTTAATCACAAGTGTTTATTTTAAGAAGATTATTTTACTTTGGAAAACTATTTTTTTTTATGATATAGACACTTTAAATGGTATAACAGTGTCTTTAACTCACAGAAACGGGCTTCCACAAATTTAATACCTGCTCTTTGGATGTATTAACGTGCACATGCAATTGCTGGTCCTCAAAATGTGGGAGCAAAATAAATGAATTTGCGTAAACACAGGCCTTTATTTATTTTGCAGCATTGTGTAGAAAAGCTGATTGTTTTGCTCATGTGAAAGGCGTAATCCTGTGTAAATCTTGTTAGTATATCAGCTTGGTGTAACAAGAGGAAAACAGGTGATGATCAACACCAGGAAGCACGAAACTATGAAACAGTGTAGTAAAGAAATACATTGCTGAGTATACATTGCCAAACTAATCGATGAGCTAACACAGAACAGGTGCACACAATAGAGGAAGAAACCAATGACACGGCAGAGATGGAGAAACAGAAACCAAAACACTTTTGCCATAACCATGATGTGAAGGTGGAATCCATGACACTCGGGCAAACCGTTTCTGGGTATTTCCATGTTTGCACATGTTTTTACACACAAACCTTAAAGAAACTCGGGCCGTCTCACACAGCACTCCTCTGCGAGCTCTGTTTCATCCTCTGTCAGGATATAAAACAGAAAGCTTCATTACTGAAGAGAGAAAAAATGTCAGTGCAGTGTGTTAATGATGCTGAGAAGTCCAGAGGAGGAACTCGGAGGCAGAACTGAGAGTGTGTGTTGTGCTCATGGGGGTTATAAAGCTAAATGAGATTATTGTTTAATTCCAGCTAAGGGATTGTGTAATCAGACTAACTGTGAGTCCTGATGCCAAAGGGATGAGGAGGAAAAATTAACTTAATGAGAAAACTTAATGGAGGGAACTTGATGAGAAATGATGTAAACAAGGATGCGGATAGATGAGACAGATGCGGTTGCTCATTAACCGTAAATATAACTAATATCTTTGAACTTGTATATGAAACCGACTCATAAAGCTGATCGTTTATCAAACCGGATACGAATTAGTATTATTAATTTACGAATTTTAACGAATTAAAATGATTAATTTAGTTGTAAATCGCTGACAGGAGCAATTACACAAGAAGTTAGTTTTATTCCAGTTACGTTCATATCCTACAAGAGCTCCTGAGAATTTACATTTAAGGACACTCACTAACGTGAACCTTGACTGATCGGCTTCAAATCGTACAACAGTCGATGAGTCACTGCGATCTTATATACAGATCATAATGTCAAGTTTACATCACTTATTTATTTCAGTTACACACTAATTTAATGAAAAATTTAATAAAAAATTCAGTATCAAAGTAATGACACCCTATAAAACGAGTAAGAGTCGGTGTGTGTCAATAGCTATGTTTACATCCATGTATTTTTATGTGAATTTGGGGATATCGGGATAAAAAATTGTATTCGATAAGAAAGCATGCGCATAAACTACGATGGAAGCACATTTACAGAATAAATTCCTCAACGCACATCAAAAAACTCACTACTCATCTGTATCTCAACAGATCATGTGATTGGATAATCGGCTCAGAAAAGTACAAACAGGACAGAGAGCGAGATGTGCCAGTTTCCCCGGAAGTGACGATTGTGTTCCATTGAGAGGATGGAAACGGTGCTTCATTTGCAAATGTTTTATATAATATTCCAATTTTTAGCAAAAGTTAAACTCGCAACTTGGATGGAAACAGCAGGTAGCTGATGCGCCGCAGTGGCTGAGCTGCATTACTGGAAGGTTTAACACACACTATGTTTAGGAGGCGCTCTTTTACCTCTCTTTTCAGTCGCCATTTTGTTGTTTTGTTGTTCTCAGGTTTTTAATGGAGTTTTGTAGGCGTGGCTAAATATAAATCGGCTGTGCTGTAGAGGTGCCTGGTAATTTACAGCTGATTTGCATTTATCAGCGTACACACGAGTATAAAGGAAACCAGCAAAACTTTTGTAAAACTAGAATTTAATTTCTAGGGTGAATCTTTAGTTTAGCTTGAGCTATGAAGACGTTTACATGCAATTTTACTAAAACATCAACAGAGGGTGTTTTAAAATGTAAAACTTAGAGAAGCCCATTCTTTTAGTGTATTTAAATCTTCTCTTAAAGCTTATTTATTTAGAATAGCTTTTACTTGATGGGTTTTTATTTTTTATTTTTTTACTATTGAATTATTATTATTACTATTATTGTTATTGTCATTTTTAATTGTATTAGTGTTCTTGATGCATGTTTATATACTTTGTTCTATGCTATGTACTTCTGTTTCTATTTTCTTTTCTTATCTAAAGCGCCTTGAGAGTCCTTTTTAAAGGCGCTATATAAAACATATAGTTTTATTATTATTAAAACAGCAATGTACAGCAGGAATCTGTCTAATAAATGATTACCATATACAGAACAGAACACTATAAGTTGTGACTATTTCATTAAACAGAAAGCAATAAAACTCAGCTCTGAGACATAACAAAAAACAAAACAAAACTGAATGATGTCATTTAATTTAATCATTGCACATAAAAGGATTACAATGGTTATTTATAATATTTACGAACGCTCAGTATTGCATTATATATTATTGCTTGTTTATATATTAGTTCTGATACCAAACACGATCACAATAACAGGTTTTGAGTAGGACTGCTGAATAAACAGGACTTTTCAATAAAGAAAAACAATACATATAGTAAGAAACAATGAGATGTAGTTACACTTATTGGTCTCTAATCTTGAGTTCGAAACTAATAGTAACGTTTTAATTTAAGGTTCGGGAATAAACCATTTATAAACAAGTGATATATTGCTTTTAGTATTTAAAGATTGACTGGTAATTAATGCTCAATTCTCTTATAAAGTTTCAAATACATTTTATATAATATATTATACTATAGTGCTATAGTTGAACAGTTTTTTTTTTTTTTTAAATAACAGCAGCTCTGACATTAGTGCAGTTACAAATCATAGGTTTATATTACGTTGTTTCTATAGTAACACTATAGTACACTGGGTCTTGTGTAGTGGATGATCTGATGTTTATTTAACATCTATGGAAGGAGTCTCCAGTGTCAGCGCTTTGTACCAGTCAGAGGTAACGAGGTAACTTTATGTTTTCCGACATCATCAGGAAAGAGGAGTTTACGCTTCTTTGTGGTTGCTTGGTAACATGACAAGCTGCGTTTTTTGTCTTTTTGACTTTAAAAGATGGAAAGAAAGAAAGGCTGCTGAAATTTAAATTGGATTTACAAATCAATTTTTAATTAGTAAACGACTTGTTCCTAGCTTATACTGTAAATAGTTCATTACCAATCAAAAATAATTTAAACACTCGTAATGGATGTGTAAAATGGTAATGTACAGTATATACGCTTTATTATGTTCCTGCACAGTGAACACATTTTTTTTCTACATATACTGTATAAGACGTCAGTGTTATCGTCTTCTTGTTCTTCTGTACAATATGAATTTGCAGTAGGGATCGAACAAAAATTGATTAACTACTGAGACAAAGTGATTAATGAGCTATATGTCAATGCTTAAGAACATTTCTGTAGGTCTTTATTAGTGTAAAGTCAACAATATCGAACACTAGATTTTCATCTTCTCTCTGTGAAAAGCTATCACTGTTAGTGGGAATGCAATAAAAGAGATCTACTGAAGGTCACTTTACTGTTCGCATGAAGCCTGGAGATTTTCCAGCTCTCTGCTGTATAAATCAGCATGGTGAACACACACACACACACACACACACACACACACACACACACACACACACACACACACACACACTGGACTGTGAAGGGAAATTCTACAACATCTGCCCTGTAATGCAGGAGGAAGAGCTTTCTATATGAGATCTCCTTTTTCTGTCAGGAGGAGTGAAAATATATAAGATTACGTGTTTTAATCTGTTTACTATACAACAACTCTCTCTCTCTCTCTCTCTCTCTCTCTCTCTCTCTCTCTCTCTCTCTCTCTCTCTCTCTCTCTTTCCCTAACAGAGTCACAAACACTCACCTGAATCTATACAGGCTGTCAAAATATATATTTCATTGACTGTGTTATTTCTGTATAAGACTGCTCACAGAGATGATCATTCACATGCTTGAACTGACTGAATTTATAGTAGACATTATGATATATATATATATATATATATATATATATATATATATATATATATATATATATATATATATATATATATATATATATATATATATATATATATATACAGTATATATGTACAATACATGGCATATACAGTAAACTCAGAGAAACAGAGGTAGATGCAATTAAACGGATATTTTCACTGATGAATTTTTCATGTAGTGTTGTGTAACAATGTAAGCTTAGTGTTAAAAATCAGTACTCAAAAATCAAATGAAAAATGAGTTAACCACATTCACTTCATCACCTTATCCTCCTGTGGTGTTCATTTATTTATTTAAATTTTGCATAGTTTTTAGTGTCATGCTTTTAAAAAAAACCCCTCCAAACTCACAGAAACTATTCATCCAACAGCCTCCAGCATTGCAGATGACCCCTCCCATCCCTCTCACCTGTCTCACCCTGCCATCTGGCAGACGGTACCGGAGCATCCATGCCATGGTTTCCAAAAAGAATTTCAAATTTCGGTTTTGTCTGACCACAGAACAGTTTTCCACTTTGCCTCAGTCCATTTTAAATGAACTTTGGCCCAGAGAAGATGTCGGCGTTTCTGTATCATGTTCACATATGGCATCTTCTTTGCATGATAGAGCTTTAACCAGCATTTGTGGATGGCACGGTGAACTGCGTTCACAGACAATGAGTTCTGGAGGTGTTTCTGAGCACATGCAGTGATTTCCATTACAGAATCATGCCTGTTTTTAATGCAGTGCCGCCTGAGGGCCCGAAGATCACGGGCATGCAATATTGATTTTTACCCTTGTCCCTTGCGCACAGAGATCTCTCCAGATTCTCAGAATCTTTTGATGATATTATGTACTGTAGCCGATGAGATGTTCAAAGTCTTTGCAATTTTACGTTGAGGAACATTATTCTGAAATTGTTCCATGAATTGTAGATGCAGTTTTTTGCAGATTGGTGAACCTCTGCCCATCTTTACTTCTGAGAGACTCTGCCTCTCTAAGATACCTAATCATGTTACTGACCTGTTGCCAATTAACCTCCAGCTGTTTCTTTTTAGTAACACTTACTTTTCCAGCCTTTTGTTGCCCCATCCCAACTTTTTTGAGACGTGTCGCATCCATCAAATTCAAAATGACCTTATTTTTTTCTTAAAATCTTAAAATTAAAATTTCCTCAGTTTAAACATTTGATATGTTTTTTATGTTCTATTGTGATTAACATATGGGTTTATGAGACTTGCAAATCATTGCATTCTGTTTTTATTTACATTTTACATAGCGTCCCAACTTTTTTGGAATCGGGGTTGTATGATCATAGTCATAGTTTCAGAACTTTTGTTCCTCTCCCTTAGTGTTATAAAAAACAACAACAATAATATAGTATATCTGGGGAAAAACGTTTTGGAGATATTCCTGTTTTAAATATATTGTTGCAGGGAAACGATCAACTTGGGTCTTGCTCTACAGTAGTAGCACCTTGGCTTGTTAGCAGCAAACACGGTTTGTCAGTGTATTATTACTGCATCTGTGCCTCTTCCTACACACTTATCTTTTCCAATCATCACTTGGTTGAGAAAAAAATGGTTGGAGTTTATTCATGTTGAAGAGGGAGGAGATCGGACGAGATCACGTTATCAGTTCCCCAGACTGAGTGAGAACGTGATTTTATCTTTACACACCGTTGAGGCTTCTGCTTCAGCTAGAGTCAGTAAAAGGCTCTCGTTAATCTCGTTAAGCTACTGTCAGGTTTGTTTAGATTCAGCAGGGGTGTGGCGTATCTCGAGCGCTGTTGTAGCAGTTCAACATGATATCACCCTGACTTCCTGTTTCAAAAGGAAATGTCAACATAAGGAATCAAATCACAGCTAAGAATCCAATTCGTGGGGACTTTACATACAGAAAAAGTCATTTATTTGTTCATACATCTGCTTAAAGGTATCTGTGCTTTGGATCCTTCTGTGTGTCTACAAAATTTTCAAATCTATTACAGTAAAGTTAAAGCCTCTTACAGAGATTTGATGTTTCTGTTAGGTCACGTGAAATGAGACGTGAAATATCTGTAGTGTACATGAGAACGTATAAATGCATTATCATGTAAAATCTCTGTAAGTTAAGTCTCTAATTAATATTCTCAGTATGAGGAAATGAAACACAGAGAGAATGATCTCAGAGGAGCTGCTTGGTTAAAGGTCTGCAAATGTTAATAATGTCATGACTGCTGACACAAACACTTTGGGGAAAAACACACCAGCTTTCGACTTACCTCCTGACCTATCAAACTTCAATGTTATGTTTCTATGTGTGCTTTTCCACATGCAAAAGAACCATCAGCTTTTTAATCAATCCAGAACTGACACGGAACTGGCACTGATTTCCTGTTTAAATCAACTTTCACTTTCTAGGATAATAATAATAATAATAATAATAATAATAATAATAATAATAATAATAATAATAATAATAATAGAATGCACATGATAAAATAAATAATGAATTGATACATTTTGATAAAAGTACAAAAATAAGCATAAGGAGTAAAATCAAATAAATAAAATTAAAAAGCCATTTCAATACAATAATTACAATAATTATAGAATAAAGACAAAATAAATTGAAACAATAAATAAAGTGATATCATTTATTAACAATAAATAATATAACCCTGTTCCCGCCCTGATTGTAAAACAAAACATGATTAGTTGGAGTGAGAACGTGCAATGTTTCCGTTATCCGATTGGCTTGAGTAGACCGTGGGCGGAGTCCACCTATTTGTGGATTTGTGTGCACTCTTGATGCTAGAAAAGTGTAGAAATCCACAAATGCACAGGATGCGATGCACAAATGAATGCCAGGCAGAGTTGTGTTTGTGACATAGAAACATATTTTAGTTGCAAATCTAATTTATTTATTTGTAAATTCATTTTTTTTGCGAATCTCATTTTATTTATTCATGAGTTTGTTTCATTTTTGTGAATCTCGCTACATAATTTATTTGCGGATCGTAATCTATTTATCAATTATTATGAAACAATTCTAATCCCATATTAGATGTACTGGCGTCCCATTCAGGACGTGTCCCTGTCTCATGCCCAGTGTGTTCCTGGGATTCGCTCTGGATCTGCCATGACGAGGATAAATTGCTTACTAAAGGTGAATGAAGATGGATTTTCTATTGTAAACAGAGACTGGTTTTAAAGCTAGGCGAGGGGACAGACGATAAACACATGCGGTGTCACATGTAACATAGAAAAACATTTAATCGCAAAAAACATTGTTAGACGTGTTTTTTGGCCAGTGAAACATGAGTGTAGGAAATGTCTACCTTCTTACTGTGTCATTTTTGTGTTTGTTTGTTTTGTTTTGTTTAAACCAGGCACCTCTTTTTGAGGAGTTTGTGGCCTCTTCGGCTTTCCACAATGCGGGGGGAATTCACCCGTGTTTAATCTCCACTTTACTCAGCCTCTTCAGGATCACACACACACACACACACACACACGCGCTTTCCTTCACACTCCTTTCCGTGTGTGTGTGTGTGAAACTGGGAATATAGGGAAATGAAGGAAGGTGCAATGTTCAGAGCAGAATTTCTTACGGATTTAAAGCTTTATTTGGGAAACTAAATTGAAAACACACACACAGGTGGATAAAGAGCTGCTTTTTCTGCGTCTGTCCTTTTAAACCTGAACATGAACACAGGTGTGTTAGAGTTTTAGAGAGAAGAGCGGATTCAGGAGCAGGTGAGGATTTCCTTCTGTTTCTTATCTGACTGGCTTTTATAAAGAAAAGTCTCAGGTTAAGATGCAGTTATATGATGTGATGTAGATTCAGTGCTCTGATGTTTGCTGGTGTGTGTGTGTGTGTGTGTGTGGTTGCAGGTCTGAACCAGATGTGAATATGAACCAAACAGCTGGAGTAACAAACCCATACAGGAGGAGAAGCTCCACAGGAGGGAAGGTGAGTGTGTTATGGAGTGTGTATGCACTGTGCACTCTGACACACTGATTCACAACGTGTTCTTGTGGAAGCTGAATGTCTGTGTTACACAGTGCCATATACAGTACTGTGCAAAAGTTTTAGGCACCCTATTTGTTTTCAGTACAAACTCTGTTATAGATTTTTTTTATTTTATGACGTCTACATGATCAAGTCAGTACGAAAAACATTTTAGATTCCCAAACATTAGTTTTCTAGCACAGAATTAAATGTTACAGAAAAATGTCTGTATGTCATTAAAGAAAGCAGCATATTACAGTAAGAGACACTTTTCAGACAGTAAACACGATGAAGGCTGCTGGGTTTCACTGCAGAAATAAGAAGCGAGTGCGAAAGTCAAAGTGTCCAGAAGAACTGTGTCTGGTTCTGCAAGATGCTCAATAAAACTTACCAGCTCATTTCCTTATAAAACTGCACTCATTGTACCGGAGACTACTATTTTTATTTTTTTGTCACACCAAATATAGACTTTGTTTCATTTACTACTGTTTACTAACCTGTACGGTATTTATTTATTTTTTTTAAAAAGGTAGAATCATTTAATTTCATTATATTGAAGGTATCTTTGCTCTACAGCATTTCTTTGCATGTGTCTAAAACCTTTGCACAGTCCTGTATCTGCAGCTGTATTCGGATTTCAAGCTGAAGTGGGCATTGCATTTTTTTCTGAATTCCTTCCGAATTTCTTTCACGGTGTGTGAATTCACAGAGTTATTATTTTTTGTTTGTGTCTGCCTGCCATATTTTCTAACGAATTTAGTTGGTCCTACTTCCCTAAATGCAAACAAACTAGTAGCCTTATTTAAACCACCACGACCCTGACCAGGCAGGTACTAAGGATAAATGAACGAACGTTGTAAATGCATCATGCAGCGATGTATGTTCATGTTAAAGGATGCGGCCTTTGTCACTTGAGCGCACACTCGCATATCTGTCCGCCCACTCACGCCCACATGAAAGCGAAAACCTATGGGTGTAGGAAACGGGGGCCGGGAGAGCTCGGCCCCTGCGGCGGTGGTGGCGCTGATATCTTATACCGTATGCTGCCTGAATATGTTGCTTACATTGTCAAAAATGAAATGATATTTTCTATGTAAAACTTTCAAGGCGTTTCAACGGCGTTAACGTGTTAATAAATAAAACAGTCGGTTATTTGGTCTGGATTTGGCATCTGTCTCTAATGTCTCGCTACGTCTCCCTCGCACACACACATCTCCAGGGACGGTCGCTCACGCACGAGACGATGAACGCTCAACAGTGAAATCCCACAACTACATTTTCATTTGAAAAAATCCATTTAAGAAAATGATTATAATTTGTGTATGTAGTTATTATGTCTATTTTTTTAGTCTACTGGAATCTTAAGAATCTTCATTTTTAAAGTTCAGTCTTAACTATTTGTTGTGATTGAAGACGTTTTTTTTTCTGTCTTGTGTTTGTATTAACGTATCACAACAATTATGCGTATCGCAAACTGGTATAGCTACATAAAAATATTCAGTGCCCTCCACTAATATTGGCACCCTTGGTAAATATGAGCAAAGAAGGCTGTGAAAAGTTCTCTTTATTAACCTTTTGATCTTTAGTTTTTAAAAAAATTCACAAAAATACTCTGCTCTCATGGATATCAAACAATTGCAAACACAACACAGGATTATCAAAAAAAATCTTTGTTAAATATATGTGTGCAACAATTATTGGCACCCTTTTAGTCAATACTTTGTGCTACCTCCCTTTGCCAAGATAACAGCTCTGAGTCTTCTCCTATAATGCCTGATGAGGTTGGAGAATACATGATGAGGGATCTGAGACCATTCCTCCATACAGAATCTCTGCAGATCCTTCACATTTCGAGGTCCACGCTGGTGGACTCTCCTCTTCAGTTCACCCCACAGGTTTTCTATGGGTTTCAAGTCAGGGGACTGGGATGGCCAGGGCAGGACCTTGATTTTGTGGTCAATAAACCATTTTCGCGTTGATTTTGATGTATGTTTTGGATCATTGTCCTGCTGGAAGATCCAACCACGGCCCATTTGAAGCTTTCTGGCAGAGGCAGTCAGGTTTTCTTTTAATATCTGTTGATATTTGATAGAGTCCATGATGCCATGTATCCTAACAAAATGTCCAGGTCCTCTGGCAGAAAAACAGCCCCAAAACATTAAAGAGCCACCACCATATTTAACCGTGGGCATGAGGTACTTTTCCATATGGCTACCTCTCTGTGTGCACCAAAACCACCTCTGGTGTTTATTGCCAAAAAGCTCTATTTTGGTTTCATCTGACCATAGAACCCGATCCCATTTGAAGTTCCAGTAGTGTCTGGCAAACTGAAGATGCTCCAGTTTGTTTTTGGATGATAGTAAAGGCTTTTTTCTTGAAACCCTTCCAAACAACTTGTGGTGATGTAGGTGACTTCGGATTGTAGTTTTGGAGACTTTCTGACCCCAAGACGCAACTAACTTCTGCAATTCTCCAGCTGTGATCCTTGAAGATTTTTCGGCCACTCGAACCGTCCTCTTCACAGTGCGTTGAGACAATATAGACACACGTCCAATTCCAGGTTGATTCATAACATTTCCAGTTGACTGGAACTTCTTAATTATTGCCCTGATGGTGGAAATGGGCATTTTCAATGCTTGTGCTATTTTCTTATAGCCACTTCCCATTCTGTGAAGCTCAACAACCTTTTGCTGCACATCACAGCTATATTGCTTGGTCTTACCCATTGTTATGAATAACTAAGGGAATTTGGCCTATGTGTTACCTCATATTTATACCCCTGTGAAACAGGAAGTCTTGGTTGAACAATTTCCTGTTCCTAGTCACCCAGGTGTACTAAAAAAATGTAAAATATCAATGGGAATATACTTCAAATATATTTTTCTCATATGAATTCATAGGGGTGCCAATAATTGTAGCACATCTATATTTAACAAAGTTTTTTTTGGATAAACCTGTGTTGTCTTTGCAATTGTTTGATATCTATGAGAGCAGAGTATTAATAATAATTTATTGTTAAACAATAAAGACATCTACGTCTAAATTATTGGATAAAGTAGGTTAGCTAATTTACATACATTGTGTACGTGTCTCTACTTCTATGTGTTAACCAGTGAGGTTGTTTTTATGGTCATACGACAGAACTGGCTCATCATGTTGTCTTCTGTTATTATGATGTGCAATCACTGGACAGTAAATTGGTAATGCTATTTGGTTAGCCCTGTTAGCTGCACTCCCTCACCAACCCACCCCTCCTCTGGACTCAAATGTCAAACTACACTCATGGAAAGACCTTTGCATTTTGTTGTTGGAACCCAGTTCCTGATATCCTAGTCTCTACACTGTTCCCTATATTTATGTAGCAGATGCACCTCCTATTTGTATCTGTTTAGAACACATTTTCTTTTCATTCTGAATAATACATTCGTATTCACTTACGTCCCTAGTCTTTATCAGTCCTCTGTTGTGGATGGATTAGCTGTAAAACAGAGACATTTTGATCACAGCCACCTGCTTCTGCCTCTCACATGTTACAGAACAACAGGAAATACAGCTGATACTGTGTGTGTGTGTGTGAGAGCTGTGTGTGAGAGCTGTGTGTGTGCGAGCCGTGTGTGAGCTGTGGGTCTGTGGTGTGTGAATATTTTTGTATTCTCCCTATCTGTATTCGGACTTAAACCAGAAGTGGGCGTGGCCTAAACCAGAAGTGCTTTCTGAATGTCTGAATTTCTGTACTTATTTAATCTCCTTCATGGTTAAAGCATCTAATTACAAAAAAAAAAAAACACTACAAAGACGGGAGTCAGTCATATTTCGACAGATTGTATTTTATAAGCTGTAGCACTCACAGACCACTAGAGGTCTCTGTTGATATGTTCATGCTGATGTTTAACTTCTCGTACCGAGTCGCCTGTGAACACACTTGGTCCTGCTTGTCTTTACTCTTCTACACCTGTATATTATAATAATCTGCATTTCTGTGAAGCTGCTTATATTGTTGAATTGAAGGTTGTTTCTTTCATGCTAGTCTTAGGAGTTGTACGACTAGTAATTATTTACTAGTTGTCCAATAATTCATAAAAGTATTATTCGACTAGTCAACTTTTCCTATAGCTAAAGTATTAACTGATTCAGAATGCTGCTATTCCTTAGACTGTCTATTTTATTGCAGCAAAATACTCATAAACAAAATACAACATAAACAACGGCTTCCCAAAATCACAGGCTACAAATATTTTACAAATAAAGATGTACCACCTCTTCAAATCACTCCTGCATGAGCTGGAGGCTCCTGGATCCTGGAACTGAGAGTGCACAGCATGGAAGCTCGTGTCCGTCATCAAAGCCCTCCTTATGCCGTAATGAGCGACCATTCTTGGATGAAGGACATGATGTCTACAGCAGGATTTGGGAGATCTTGCAGCCATGTTCAACTCCAGATTTAGTAGCATCTGAAAATGAGTCAGGATCTGCGTCTTTGAGCCAGTCTTTGAGGCTGATCTGACTCTAAACTAGCTAAGTGGGACTGGATAGTGATGTGCAACCCGCGGCTCAGGATGTGTTCCTTCACCCAGCGCTGGAATGCAAGTGCAAGGATTTTATTTATATAAGGCATTCCTTCAGGAGGGTTTTAAAAAACAGCCTCATGGGCACATTTACACTTAATACAAAAGTGACATTGAAATGTTAGTGGGCCATTAAAGCTAAAGAAAAAAAAAAAAGAAGACTTTTCCCAATGAGGATTTGATGTCATCTGCTTTCCTTACTGTCTGTCTTGCTGTTTTTTTTCCACCACAGCAACTAATACTAAACATATTAGTCAACTAGTCTGTGTATTATGCGAACTAGACTCTCTATATGTGTGTATTACGCTCTGAACATTATATCTGTTGTGTGTTTATGTGATCATTTCACATAAAACTGTTCCTTCTGACAGTCTGACAGTCGTTATGCTTCCAGTCCACATGCGATCACATGCTGATAGAGGCAGGGATTCTGTCTGATGGACGGTTTTAATGGATGTGACGGATCTGAAAACTAAGCATAACCAGAATATGGTTCTAAAACTCAACAGAGCAGATACACGTAGACCTTTCCTGACAAATTTGTGAAGTTGTGAACATTACCGAAAGTCTGTGCACATCATCTCACACACGCAGACTCCCAGCAGCCTCAGTGCTTTAAAATGAGGAGTGTATTTGTGCTCTAATGATGTTGTGGTGCGTCATTTCACTTTCCTTAGGCAGATATACGTACACGTCCCTGACAGCAGATTGCATCATGATTACCGTGGAGAAAGTAAGAATATCATCGAGTGTGTAAAAGCAGGAAGAGGAACGTTAACGCCTGGAGTTTTTGTTTCTCTTCTGCGACATTAGTGCGCTGTGGAGATGCAGAATGTGAGCGGTGTGTGTGTGGGTATGTTTTAAAGGGACAAGTGTCCCCACAAGGATAGGAATATCTGACAGTTTTAACCGAGGTTTGTCAGATCCTCATTTTTTTTTACCGGATTTTCTTTCGGCTGCTGAAATTGAGGCATAGCACTGCATTAATTAGCTGCATTGATATTTACGTCAATGGGAGGTCCTCACAAGGACAAGACAAGACAAACGGGATGTGTATAAAGTAGGATAATCATGAGTTTATTTAAAAGGCCTCAAACTTCGATTTCCACTCAATACATATTTATTAGTACAGTTGAGGTCATAAGTTTACATACGCCTTGCAGAAGGTTAATAATTAAACGTAAATAAATAAGAGGGATCATAAAGTTTCAAACGTTTACACCCCTCTGGCTCTTAATGTATCGTGTCGCCTTGTTGAGTATCAGTGAATGTTTGCACCTTTTCTAATAGTTGTGTACGAGTCCCTCAGTTGTCCTCAGTGTGACAAGATGGATCTCATCATCATATAGCCGCTGTTGGTGAAGGGCTCAAATATGCAGAAGATGCTGGAAAAGCAAAGAATGTTCCGGACCTGGAGGATTTTTCTGAAAACCAGTGGGCAGTTTAACTGCTCAGGACAAACAAGGGACTCATGAACAACTATCACACAACATAAACACGGTCGTTGATCATCCAGGTAACAACACACAGTATTAAGTATCGAGTGTATGTCAACTTTTGAACCGGTTCATTTGTGTAAATTCAGTTATTATTGTGTCTTATAGACTGTTATGTGAAATAGCTTATTCGGGGCAGAACTAAATAAAAACCAAAATTTAAATCCCTCTTATTATTTTCTTAATTGTTAACCTTTTGCAGATTCTGCGAGGCGTATGTAAACTTATGACCTCAACTGTACATAGTTCACTATTACAATATTACATAGATTATTATTTGTGGAATATACTGTATATGAATCCATTAATTATAGAGCCTGCATTAGCCAATGGGTAAGAAGTGTAGACTCTGAACTGTGCCAGCTATCGATCATGTCCTCCATCATTATTATTCCTCCAGTCCACTGTAATCGACAGTTATCACTCGATTCCCCACACTGGAGTGTATGGAGATGAGAATTGATCTTGTGTGTGTGTGTGTGTGTGTGTGTGTGTGTGTGTGTGTGTGTGTGTGTGTGTGTGTGTGTGTGTGTGTGTGTGTGTGTGTGTCTGGACGTATACCTTACCGTCTACCTAATTAATACATTTTAAATGTCTCCTATTCATTAGCTAGATCTTTAACCACATGCGATCAGGAAGCAGAGAAGCTCATTTGGAGTGTAAGAGGGATATAAGGAGTCATCTGAAATCAATCTATCACACACACACACACACACACACACACACACACTTTCACACACTGATTAACACCTAGGGGCAATTTAGTAAGGCCACTCCACCTACAGTGGGGGAAAAAGTATTTGACCCCCTGCTGATTTTGTTCGTTTGCCCACTGACAAAGAAACGATCAGTCTATAATTTTAATGGTAGGTGTATTTTAACAGTGAGAGACAGAATAACAAAAAAATCCAGAAAAACGCATTTCAAAATAGTTATAAATTGATTTATTTGCGTTTTAATGAGGGAAATATGTATTTGATCCCCTATAAATCAGCAAGATTTCTGGCTCGCAGGTGTGTTTTACACAGGTAACGAGCTGAGATTATGAGCACTGTCTTAAAGGGAGTGCTCCTAATCTCAGTTTGTTACCTGTATAAAAGACACCTGTCCACAGAAGCAATCAATCAATCAGATTCCAAACTCTCCACCATGGCCAAGACCAAAGAGCTGTTCAAGGATGTCAGGGACAAGATTGTAGACCTACACAAGGCTGGAATGGGCTACAAGACCATCACCAAGCAGCTTAGTGAGAAGGTGACAACAGTTGGTGCATGGAGCCCTCGGTCTGGGGCTCCATACAAGATCTCACCTCGTGGAGTTTCAATGATCATGAGAACGGTGAGGAATCAGCCCAGAACTACACGGGAGGATCTTGTTAATGATCTCAAGGCAGCTGGGACCATACTCACCAAGAAAACAATTGGTAACACACTACGCCATGAAGGACTGAAATCCTGCAGCGCCCGCAAGGTCCCCCTGCTCAAGAAAGCACATGTACAGGCCCGTCTGAAGTTTGCCTGAATGATTCAGAGCAGAACTGGGTGAAAGTGTTGTGGTCAGATAAGACCAAAATCGAGCTCTTTGGCATCAACTCAACTCGCTGTGTTTGGAGGAGGAGGAATGCTGCCTATGACCCCAAGAACACCATCCCCATCGTCAAACATGGAGCTGGGAACATTATGCTTTGGCGGTGTTTTTCTGCTAAGGGGACAGGACAACTGCACCGCATCAAAGGGATGATGGACGGGGCCATGTACCATCAAATCTTGTGTGAGAACCTCCTTCCCTCAGCCAGGGCATTGAAAATGGGTCGTGGATGGGTATTCCAGCATGACAATGACCCAAAACACACAGGACAAAAAACAAAGGAGTGGCTCAAGAAGAAGCACATTAAGGTCCTGGAGTGGCCTAACCAGTCTCCAGACCTTAATCCCATAGAAAATCTGTGGAGGGAGCTGAAGGTTCGAGTTGCCAAACATCAGCCTCGAGACCTTAATGACTTGGAGAGGATCTGCAAAGAGGAGTGGGACAAAATCCCTCCTGAGATGTGTGCAAACCTGGTGGCCAACTACAAGAAACGTCTGACCTCTGTGATTGCCAACAAGGGTTTTGCCACCAAGTACTAAGTCGAAGGGGTCAAATACTTATTTCCCTCATTAAAATGCAAATCAATTTATAACTTTTTTGAAATGCGTTTTTCTGGATTTTTTTGTTGTTATTCTGTCTCTCACTGTTAAAATACACCTACCATTAAAATCATAGACTGATCATTTCTTTGTCAGTGGGCAAACGTACAAAATCAGCAGGGGATCAAATACTTTTTCCCCCCACTGTACATGTTTGTAGGAGGAAGGAGGAAACCGGAGAACCCAGAGGAAACCCACAAGGACACTAGGAGACCAAGAAACGGGGTGGTGTGATGAAGCTGTAAAGAGTTACTATTACCACCCCCAGAGTTGATTATTTTCCAATAACTGCACGTCCTGAAATGTTTTATTCCGCTTCTACGACAGATCCTGTCATTACCGCACGACACAAAATACAATATAATGTAATATAGTTACAGTTAATGTTGTGGAACGTCTGCAAGACAAGTTCTCACCCATTATCAATTACGTTAGAGCAGCTGTAAGCAGTCGCTCCCTCACCAGCTTCTCTTCAATTTAATAAGACAAAAAAAAATAACCCAAAAGCATATTGACATGTTATAGAGAAATCCCGAAGCATGAACTTCTCCGTACCGAAGACTTTCCTGCATCGGAGACTTTACTGTTACTGTTACCGTTACAAAGCGCTGACACTGGAGGCTCCTTCCACAAATGTTACATAAATGAAAAATCTCAACAATTACACCCATTTTTTAGTTTTCTGAGCATCCGCCGTACAGGTCTCCGTGAACGAGCTGTTACTATAGAAACGATAACATATTATAACTAGCGTATTAATATAAACCTGTAATCTGCAGCTGTGCTACTGTAATGGCTGCTGTTATAGAAAATTAATGAACACCTTCTGACCAATCAGAATCCAGAATTTCTATCACTCGATAATAAATGCTTAACACTTGAATATACAGGAAATAGGAGAGTTATGTAACGTGGGAATTTCTTTTGCTATAACTCAGTGCTTTACTGTGCAATAACTACAGGAATAATATTATGTGTGTCATTAGAGAGAAAATCTTTTTGACATGTTGGACTTTTTACTTACTTTTTACGAGGGGGGCTCAGGTGGTAGAGCGGGTTGCCCTCTAATTGTAGGGTTAGTGGTTCGATTCCCGTGTGTCATTAGAGAGAAAATCTTCCATGTGCCGAAGTGTCCTTGGGCAAGACACTGAACCCCAAGTTGCTCCTGATGGCAGGCAGGTTCCTTGCATGGTAGCTCTGTTGCCATTGGTGTGTGAGTGTGTGTGTGTGTGAATGGGTGAATGAGACACAGTGTAAAGCGCTTTGTGAACCGCAAAGGTTAAAAAAGGCGCTATATAAGCGCAGACCATTTACCATATATTTATATATATATATATTTCCAGCACCTTGAATGAGGTGAATGTGGCTCTTGCACAGGTGTGTGTAAATGTGCTGTTTGCGACCTATGTTACATAGAGCTTATTGATGGCTTCATATCTGTCCTAGAAACAGCATCGTAAATATGCTATGAGCTCTTTTTCTGCTGTGAAAAACACAGTGTAATATATGAAGCGATATTCAGAGACAGTGATGAGACAGTGCTGGGTTTTAAGGTTGGTAGCCTTATACAGTAAAAACATGAAAACACATGAAAAAAAACTGTTTAAAAATGATTTTTCAAAATGCAAAACTGCGAAATGTTAGCAAACATAAACTTAAAAAAATGTTTGTGTATGATAGTTGCCATGTCAGGCTTTTGGGTTTGTTATTTTCTCCCATTTACAATTTTTCATACGAAGTGTTTTTACTCATTCTTATTTTGTCCATTATCTTATTTTCCTTCTTGCTCGGCATTTTTTTTTGACACAAAATATTAAAAAACACAATAGCAAGTAGTTTTTTTTATAATTTTTTTTTTATTAAACCCTGCAGTATCAAATTATTTTAGTGGCTTTATTCTACAAATGAAACCTTATTACGTCTAGCATTATAAAGTAAAAATGCTCATAACACTGATTTCAATCCTACCGTGAATTTTTTGATCCATCTTTCTCTTAAAATTAAATCATTTAAAATGAAAATTTTATGCACATCTATCACATGCAGGCAGCATTTTTAAAAGACCGGGTAAAGACACGTGTCAAATTTGATTCGCACAGCATTACAGTGTTAATAGAGAGTGTGTGTGTGTGTGTGTGTGTGTGTGGTGTTTGGTGGGTTTCCATCACGCTCTTTCCACCTCTAGGTCTCTTACCAGCTAAATGAAAACTGATTTGTTATGCTGCTTAGTTTAGTGTGTGCTGAGTCAGACACACAGCTATACGAACCTTCTCGTGACCTCAGTGCTCGTATCCGTTCTGCGCCTGCTGTTTTGTGTGTGCAAGTGTGTTTCCATCTCTCTCTCTCCCTCTCTCTCTCTCTCTCTCTCTCTCTCTCTCTCTCTCTCTCTCTCTCTCTCTCTCTCCCTCCAGCTTGACTTTCTGCATCAGCTCCTGCAGACTGAAAAACAGAAAAGAACAGATGCTGGACTTCATGCGCTCATCTTTCACTTGCACTTCAAAGCAGGAGAAAATAATGAATCGGGTTGGAAATAACGAGGTCTGCTTTTAGAGCCGAGCCTTCAGATTAATATTTGGATGTGCTACACAGTAGACTGTCTTTTTAAAAAAGATAATAATAAAACGTTCATAACCTTTTGCTAAATATGCAAATCAGGACAAACCCTGGACAATCCTGTAACCCGTGTAGAATAGAGTAGGTTATGATTTTCGTTCATTTTTCACATACACCTCAGCACAGTGTACACCCACTGCTGTGTTCATTATCTAGTGTAATTATATTTCATATTTCTGAAGAGATCGAGGTCAAGAGGTCAGCTTTGCAACTGATTTTTGAAAAACTCCACACTGAAGCACATTAAATATAATTATATTATAGCGGTATTCAGCAACCATCAACGTCTCGTCTTAAAATAAAACGCGGCTTGTCATGTTACAGAGAAACTCCTCTGTCCTGGAGATGTCGGAAAACTTAAAGTTACAGCTTCACCTCTGACTGTTACAAAGCGCTGACACTGGAGACTCCTTCTCATAAATATAAAATAAACGTCTCCTTACAGAAAACTTCACCGTATAAACGATTACACGCGTTTACCATATATGTCGCTATGTAAGTTGTTACTATAGAAATGATAACAGAGTCTTAAACAGAGTCGTATTTTCTCCCAGCATCTGTGTACAACTGGATCAAATTGAGTGACTCAACACACTCAGAGGAGAGCACTAACTCATCACATCTGTTATAAAAGCCTGTGGGTACGATGTTGCCAATGCAAAAATGTCACTATACTATACACTACACTATACTATACTGACTATGGAGACTCCTTCCATAAATGTTGAATGAACATCTCCTTACAGAAAACTTCACCGTATCAACGAGTACATGTTTTTCATCTGTTTACCATATAAGTCCGTGTGTAAGTTGTTACTATAGAAATGATAACATATTAGGAAATATTTGATGCGTTTAGTGATTCTAGCGCTAATTTGTTCGTTGCTGTTGTATTTTCATTATTTCCATGAGAAGTTAGTTAGTTGTGTGTTACTCTGATGTGACAGGAGCACGTTGTTGTTGCTAGCGCAGTTATAATGGTGTAGTTATAATGGTTGAAGAAAAATATTTCAACAAACATAAATGATAAGTTAGGGTTTGCTGTTTCATTCCTAAAAACAAAATGTCTTTCCTCACTCACCATTTTCCAGCAAATGAGATATCCAGCTTAGGTGGATATCAGAACATTTACATTTATGGCACGTGGCAGACACACTTGTCCAAAGCGACTTATATTTTATCTGATTGATACAACTGAGCAGTTGAGGGCTAAGAGCCTTGCTCAAGGGCCCAGCAGTGGCACGTTGGCAGTAGTGGGATTTGAGTACTTTTTTTTTTTTTACCTAGCCTACTAGGTTTTGTTATTTTTTATAATTTGATTGTGGCAGTTGTATACAGTGTTTTACTATCAAAAAAGCTTTAGTTGTGCTAAACACAAAGTCACGATACTCTACACACAGAAACCCAACAGTGTCCTGACTAATCTTATAACAGACTTGCAGCAATAAAATAATTCAATTTCTTATACTGATTGAAAATGTCCGATAAGTCGATTTCCTTTCTGCTGGTAGAATGGAACGTCAGTGTACTGTGAGAAAGCGTTAAATTCCTCGATTCTATGCAAAATAGATATGATTCTGTAAAGCAACATATCCAAACGTTTGGCTTGAATGGTTCCTCGGACCAGTTGTATGGCGAGTGTGGTCTGACGTTTCTTCAGTTCCATGCTCTCTTTAGTTCCCAATTTCCATTTACTGTTTTAAAGAAAAACATACAGCCGTGGTTTCGTCTGATCCGGTCATATACGACCTATTGTTAAATGCATATAGAGGTCTTACGAAGAAAAATAAAGCATGGAATGAAGTAGCACGGCTTGTAGTGTGCACATACAGTGCCTATAGAAAATCATCATACCCTGTCGTAATCCTTACCTTTTGTCATATTACACCCTGGAAATTAAAATAAATTAAATCTCATTTTTGCCAGTTGTGTGTACACATTATAACCCTCGACATCTAAGTGAAAATAACATTTTAAAAAATTCTGAACAATGGATGTTGACTCAAGGACATGCGAGCCCGGAGTAGCATGGATATCCAAGCTATAGAATCTGACAAATGTGTGCGGAGAGGACCAACCTGCCGCATCACACACTTGCTGGAGGGGGACACCTTTTGCCAAAGCCATAGTAGATGCAACCCCCCTGGTTGAATGAGCCCTAACTCCTAGCGGCGAAGCTTGACCACGTGCCTCGTAGGCTAGGGCAATGGCATCCCTCACCAAATGAGATACCGTTTGTTTAGTGGCAGCCGCCCCCCCGATTGCAGCCTCCATAGCATATGAAGAGCTGCTCTGACTTACACCACTGGCTGGTGCGGTGGATGTAAATCTGAAGAGCACGTACTGGACACAGTAAGTGAAGACTTTCCTGCTCCGTAGTCGTGAAAGGCAGAGGACAGAAGGCTTCAAGAACGACCCGATGCATGGTCGAGAATGGAACTTTCGGGAGGTAATTAGGGTGAGGATGCAAGATAGCTTTGACCAGCCCAGGGGCAAAGTCTAGGCAGGGCCGCGCGACTGACAGAGCCTGCAAATCCTCAATTCTCTTCAGAGAAGTAATAGCCATTAGAAAAACCATCCTTAGGGTCAGAAACCTGACAGGTGCTGACTCTAATGGTTCAAAAGGAGTGCTGACCAGACCCTCGAGCACTATAGCTAAATCCCACGAAGGGACTGTAGCTCTCGTGGACGGTCTCAACCGCTTGGCTCCATGAATGAAGCGAGCAACTAGAGAGTGCTTTCCCACAGAAACCCCCTCAATCGGAGCATGGCAAGCCAAAATGGCGGCCACATAGACTCTGAGAGTACCAGGACATGTGCCTGAGGATAATTTCCCTTGCAGGAACTCCAGCACTGAAACTACTTGGCAGTGAACTGGGTCTACGTGGTGCACCATACACCAATTTTCAAAAATGTGCCATTTGAAGGCATAACTTCTTCTAGTGGAGGGGGCCCTGGCACTTAGAATGGTCTCTACTACGTCAGCAGGGAACCCAGCATCCCTTAGCTGGTCCCCCTCAGGGGCCAGACGTGAAGGTTCCAGAGCTCGGGCTGGGGATGAAATATTGTCCCCTGTGCCTGAGATAGGAGATCTCTTCTGACTGGAATCTCCCACGGCGAGCCGTCGAGGAGAGATATTAGATCCGAGAACCATACTCTGGTCGGCCAACGGGGCGCTATCAGTAAGAGGCAAAACCCCTGTTGACAGACCTTGGCCAGGACTCCTGGGAGCACACCCCCACGGTCCCGAGGACTTGACCCTCAGGACTTTTCCCCGGACGAAATGATCGTTCTGAGGTCCGGCCTCTTACTGGGCTGCTGAGGTTGGCGAGCCGCTCCCTAGTCCCTACGAGGGGGCAAACGGCTCACCACACTCTGCTTCTGCGACTCTCGCGCAGAGAGACCGGATTGGGTTGGGTCTGGGTGGCCGACAGCCCTGACGCCAGAGCACGACGGTGAAGAAACTCATCAAAATTTTGAAGAGTGATGGTTTTTTTTGTATTTTTTTTTGTCGAGGTCGGGATTCGAACTCTTGTCTGCAGCGTGAAAAGCAAGCGTGCAAAAGTAGCACCACAGAATGGTCAGGCTCTGAAAAACGCCTCCTCACTAATACTCACACCCGTGCTCAGGTCTTTCAGCAGGTCAGCCTAATACGCCTGCAAAACCGCCATGGTGTGCAGGGCAGCCCCAGCCTGACCCGCTGCCTGAAAGGCCTTCCCCACCAGAGACGGTGTTACTCTGCAAGGCTTGGTGGGGAGGGTTGGCTTCTTAAGCGATGACGAGCTCCCGGGGAGAGATAGCCTGCGAGCGTCTCTTCGACCTGAGGCATCGTCACATATCCATGCGCCTTAGCACCCACGTTAGTCGAATAAAATGACGTCGTGGGTACAAAGATACGTGAGGAGTAAGGCCTACTCCACGAATGAGATAACTCCTCATGGAGATCTGGGAAAAAGGGGAGAAATCGATGTTGGAATCTCTCCCCTTGGCCACCTGACAGAAATCTGTCGTCCAATTTGGGGTGCCTGGGGTTCTCTTGCTCCTGTGGCCAGTCTAACTTAAGCCTGGCCACTGCATTAGTCACTACCTCGAGTAGCTCCACAAATGCCTTATCATCATGCGAGGAGTGCTCAGAGGCGGCGCTCTCGGTCTCCATATCGCCGGAGGCAAGAGAAGCCGCGCCCTCATCTCGCTCTGAAGAAACGCTTCGCGATCTGGGGAAAGCGCGAGAGAGAGGGGAAGCTCTCTCTCAGCCAGCTCGACACGCGAGCCCCATGATCTTAATGAGGACGCCGAGCTTCGGAAGAAAGCGAGCCTTGAGCGAAGCACTCGGAGCGGAAATAGCTCGCAGTGCATGCACTCAGCGTCCTCAAGAGCAGCAATAGCATGCTCTTCCCCAAGGCACTCTAAACAAAAATTGTGCGGATCATCATCCGGAATAACTTGTGGACACGGCAGGATGCATCGCCTGACCGAGGCACAAGCCATGATATAATTTACCACTTACCAACACTTACCAAGACAATACACACACACACACAAAGCGGTCTCGAAGACAAAGAAACCTGGAGGTATGCCTGTTTCCCGTCTATTTATAACCTGCAGGTGCATGTTATCAGTGACGTAACTCACCGAGGTTATTTAGGCCAAATTCTTGGCGTGTTTGACACACATACTTCGCAACCGGTCGAACAAAGAATGTTCTCATTAGCGTTTGATGCGCAGCATCGAGAGTAGCTTTTGATAGGGAACAACCAGTCACTTCCCAGATCACACGCCATGCTAACTGCCCCCCACCTGACATCAATTGCAGTGGTTTTGATTACTTCATTAAAAAACCGGCTGTTCCATGATGATTCCATTACTAGTAATGCATGGCAACGAGAAAGAATACACCATGATTGGAAAGGTGCTTTCAAAAGGGGTCCGGGACAAAGTTGTGGAAAGGCACAAGTTAGGAGAAGGATACAAAAAGATTTCAAAGGCTTTAACTATCCCTCTGAGTACCATTCAGAGCATTATTAAGAAGTGGAAAGTGTATGGCACCACCAACACCTTGCTTAGATCGGGCCTTCCCTCCAAACTGGATGACTGAGCCAGGAGGATATTGATCAGGGAAGCTACCAAGAGGCCAATGGCAACTTTGAAGGACTTACAAGTCCTTATGGCAAAGATTGGTCGGTCTGTGCATGTGACAACAATCTCACAAGCTTTACACAAAGCTGGCCTGTATGGCAGGGTCACGCTTTGCAGAAAACAACTTGGAATATTCTAATGCCATGTGGCAAAAGGCTTTATGGTCAGGTAAGACCAAGATTGAACTTTTTGGACTGAACTGCAAGCGTTATGTTTGGCGAAAACCAAACACAGCACACCACCCAAAACACACCATACCTACTGTGAAGCATGGTGGTGGCAACATTATGTTGTGGGGGTATTTCTCTTCAGCGGGGACTGGGTCAGGATTGAAGGGAAAATGGATGCTGCCAAGTACACCCAAATTCTTGAGGAAAACCTGCGGCCCTCTGCTAGACAGCTGAAGATGGGCAGGTGGTTCATCTTCCAGCACGACATCAACCCTAAACACACCGCCAAAAAAACTACACAGTAGCTTAAGGATAGTAAGGTGAATGTTCTTGAGTGGCCAAGTCAGAGCCCTGACCTAAATCCAATTGAAAATCTGTGGATGGACTTGAAGACAGCAATCAATCGCTGCTCACCATGAAATGTGTCTGAACTCGAACAATTCTGCAAGGAAGAATGAGCAAATATTCCCCAATCTAGGTGTGCAAAGCTATTAGAGACATCCAAACAGACTGATGGCTGTAATTAAAGCAAAAGGTGGCTCTATGAAGTATTAAATCATGGGACTGATCACTTTTCCAACTCTGTTGTTCTAGTTTTCTTTTTTTTTTTTTAACGTTTCCGAACTGCCCATAGGTGACAACAGTAGCAGTTGCTACACGCCCACAAGAGACAAACGATAAGTGATACAAGCAGCAACGTGTTGCCTGCTAGGATACGGCACCAAGTCGCTATGGAGTTACTATGTTTTCTAGGTTGTGCAACAAGTTGAGCTTTATATTTGGAGTCTAATCTGCTGTTGTTTGAGATTCAGACTGTGTGAAGCACAGAAGTGTGAAAGTGTGTAGTGAGGGATTTAAAAGCATTACAACCACTCCTATCTGTCTGACAGAAATTCAGATGATTATAAGACTTTAGCAAAGGGCAAGACCTCCTGAATCTTTTTAACTCTGAACTTAAAACCTCCACAAAATACCAATTAGCAGAGAACTGAGAGAGAGAGAGAGAGAGAGAGAGAGAGAGAGAGAGAGAGAGATTCGTTCTTTCAGCATTTCTGTAGAAGATTAATTATTATTTTCCTCAGTGATGATTATTATCCCATCACTTACTCATAACACTGAGTGTAATTGTGTTTCATAGCCTGACCTGTGTGCTCTGAATGTGGACGCTGTAGAAGATGATGATGATGATGATGATGATGATTGAGAGAGAGAGAGAGAGAGAGAGAGAGAGAGATGGAGCAATCAGGGAGTAACATTATGGAAATGTGATGTTTCTGAATAAAGGATTGTTATTGAGTGACTTCTGCAGGAATGTCAGTCAGGTGAAACAGCAGAAGATGGAGAGGAAATAATTTAAATATAAGATGTGCCTCCAAGCTAAAAGTTTATGACCCCACAGTGAGGAAAGTGTGTGGAGTCTTACACAGAGGCATATTTTCTCCCAGCATCTGTGTACAACTGAATAAAATTGAGTGACTCCACACACTCAGAGGAGAGCACTAACTCATCTGTTATATCTGTTATATCTGTTATAAAAGCCTATGGGTACAATGTTGCCAATGCAAAAATGTCACTTTACTAAACTATACTATACTATACTATAAAACATGATACTGATTGGAGTTTTATTCCTCTTATACCACAATCTGCCAATACTAGCATTTAATTTTTTATAAACAGCATAATTTCCATCCATTTACATTTATATTTAATGTTGTAGAATGTCTGCGGAACAACTTAATGTCTGTTCTCACATACTGTATGTTCTAGCAGCGATAAACAGTCGTTAACCCACCAGCATCTCTATTTTCTTAAAGTTAATAAGACAAAAAGTAAAATTCAGCTTGTCAAGTTACAGAGAAACCTCGAAGCGTAAACTCCTCTGCCCTGAAAATGTCGGAAAACTCGAAGTTACAGCTTTACCTCTGACTGTTGCAAAGCGCTGACACTGGAGACTCCTTCCATAAATGTTAAATAAACATATCCTTACAGAATTTTTTATGTTTATCACATTTTTAATGTTTATGTGGAGCGTCCAGCATATAAGTGCCTGTGTAAGTTGTTACTATAGAAACAATGACGTATTATAGGTGTATTGATATTAACCTGTGATTAGCAGCTGCAACACCTTTAACCAGAATTCAAAAAGGTAGTGGTATATGCTGTGTGTGTATATATATATATATATATATATATATATATATATATATATATATATATATATATATATATATATATATATATATATATATATATATAGTACACAGTATATGTAGTGGTATATAGTTAACACATCTAGATGTAATTATCAGGAAATGAAAGCTGAAATTCTGATCTATCATCTCATTCATTTTTTGATCTCAAACTCAGATGTCTTCAGTGGATATTTAGCAAAAGCAAAATAATTGGTCTTGTCATTCCAATGTTTCCTGAGTGGTATAACCTGGTTATACTGAAAACCTGGTTAAACCTGGTTTATTAAGGAACACACCATTACCAAGTGATGTGATTTGTAAAGTTATATACAGTAGTTTAAGATTAACTTTATTGTGCACAAACTTTTGCTCTTGAAACTTTTTTTTTTTTTTTGCTCTCTAATTAGTAAATGCATTACCTCACAAAGGTGCCAGCACAGGATATGAAGTGTGATTTTATTTCCTCTAAAAAGCTCTTCCAAAAAAAGTGAAAGGATTAATCTAACCCACCTGATGGAGCCAATCAAAAATGTTCAGCTAATCAAAAATGTATCTGAATATCTGAGCCAGAGGTGAAAAATTATGAGTAGCCCTGCACTCAGATAGAGTAAAGCTCCAAGAGGTGCATTTATCAAATTTATAAAGCTGAAAAAGTCAGTCTTCTTGTTGTCATGCTTGTCTTCTGGGTGACAGTCATACGAACAGGAAGCTGGTCCTCGATCTGAGACGTGATAAATGTGCACCCATGAGCAGAGCTGCTCACCTGACATGCACAATTAATTACACACTTTCAGAGAAGAGAATGAAAGTTTTTTTTTTTTTATTTTACATGACAATACTAGGACCTTAAACGTGATGTATGTCCTGTGATTTACTGTACTGCTGGGAAGATTTCCTCATTTTATGTAGTATATATATATATATTCATACATAAACCAAATAATCCTCCAGAAATTCAGCACCACAGTGTATATATATCCATATATTCATTCCCAACACAGCAGGAAGAACTCAGTGACGTTTAATTTAGTACCTGAGTGACAGTGAAATACTTTGATCGATTGATACCATCTCGTTTGTAAAAGGTTTGACAGTGTGCTTACAGGGAAAGACATATTTCAGCTCCTCCCCTGATATTTTCCACCAAAAGGTCGACGTGTCACTTTATCAAACATTAGAGCTCTGTGTGACTGCTAACCTGCTCCAAACTGAAGGTTTCTTAGCTTTCTTACTTCCTTGTTGCTAGCAACTTAACTTGAGGTTAAAGAAACATGCTAACTGTCTCAGGAGATTACTTTGGCCATGAATGGAAGGATCTTCTAGTGCATTTTTGCCTCTAAAAAAAAAAAAAATCTGACCTCGACTAGAAGGCAGTCACAATGAGACGTGGTCATTATGGCTAATAGGGTGTGAAATGACTCATTAGCTTTTTTATTGGCTATCGCGTGGTGCCGCTAGTTTTCTATGGCAAATTGGTTTGCGTTGATGACATCTCACTAATGGCTATCTCTAAAGCAAAGTTAATGTAGTGTACAGGGCTTGTCTCATGAATCCAAATGAAACAGAGAATGAGTCAGGAAAGAAAATTGGCCTACAAGTTCAAACAAATGGATTGCCAGGTAATGAATTGTAGTATAAACGTTTTATGGCTTCTGTACTGACAAAACTAATGATGAAGCATTTTTGCAGAACAGTCGAGTCGACCCTCCTTGGTTGTTACCTTCTGAAAGTTATAGTCTCCAGATAAAAAGTGTGATTCTTTACGTAATTTAATCAGAACCCTGAAGAAATAGATACAAAATCCCTTTCAAACGCATTGGAAAAAATGACCCAGAGTCGGATTTGAGTTTGTATAGGCAAGGATGAACTCATTTCAAATGCAGTATGAGACTGTTGAAGAGGAGTGCCAGGCTGAATCATGTTCAGCTGTATGCATGCTGTCATTGTCATCTGAAACCATTTTACTCACTTGTTCTTTTTCCTTTTCAGGTACATGGAGAGATAGAATGGATGCAGATTAAATTTTCTAGCTTGGTTGGGCTCAGTTTATTGGTTTTGATTTTTTCACGACGTGCAGTCAGCTGCTAGGTTAAATGGAGCACATAGCAGGAACATATCAGTTGGTAGCAGTCATAGCACAGCAATGGCAGTATTTGCTTTCCATGGAAAAACCAAAGAATATTTTATTTCTTGAACTTTTATGGATTGATACCTTGCCATGGTACAGGGGCTTGTGTACTATGGTGAATCTCAAGGCTGCTGCAGTTGGGCTACTTTTGGTATACAGATATTAGCTGAGCAATCAGACAAATAGCCACATAAAAAGTTTCCTGGCTGGATTAGGGTTTCTAGGACCCATACCTGGAGCCAGGCCTGGGGGTTGTGTCCTCAAGCGAGTGCTTGGTGACAGGGACACTCACATAACCCACTCGGGCTCAGCGATGTGAAATGGCGATGTAGAGCCATCTTGTCTTTTCACCACCTACAATGGACAATCTTAGAAAGACTACACCTTTGCAAAGAAACTGGTTTTGGGAACGTGGAATGTCACCTCACTGATGGGGAAAGATCCTGAGGTAAAGTGTGAGATGGAAAGATATAGAAGGACCACTTTGAGGACCACCTTAACCCAGTGGACATGTCCTTCTTTCAGGAGGAAGTGCCAGAAAGCTTTGGTGTTTTGGAGTCCATTTCTTCGATGTTGCATGGAGATCTGCAGCGCTGGACTGGTAAACTGGGATGGTGGTCACTATTTTTATAAGGAACCAGGGGGTATATTCCAATTATAGGAGACTCACACTCCTCAGCTTTCCAGGAAAAGTCTATGCCAGGGTTCTGGAGAAGAGACTCCATTTGATAGTTAAACCGAAGATTCAAGAGGAACTTTTGCCCGGGTTGTGGAACATTTGACCAGCTCTTTACTCTTGCACAGCTTTGTGAGGGGTCACGGGAGTATGGTAATCCAATCTAAATGTGTTTTGTGGATTTGGAGAACGCCTATAATTGTATGCCTAGACATTTGTTGTGGGAGATACTGCAGGAATATGAGGGTATCTCAGTTTTTACTCTGTACTGTATGATCTGGTCTCTGTATGAGTGCAGTCAGAGTTGTGTCTTCCTTCTTGGCAGTAATTCAAAATTGTTTGTTGTTATCATGGTCAAGATATCAAGATGCAGCCAAGTTTGGAGAGGTATACAGTATGGGGGGCTAGAAGTAGCATCCCTGTTGATTGCAGATGATATTGCTCTCTTAGCACCATCCAAACTGGACCTTTGGAAATGTTTTGCTGTTTAGTGTGAAGCTGCTGGGATGAAAATCAGCACCTCCAAATCTGAGCCTATGGTTCTCTCCTGGAAAAGAGTGGGGTGCTCCCTTTAGATGAGGGGATAGACCTTGGCTGTGGCAGAGAAGTTTAAGTATCTTGGTATCCTTTTCGTGAGTGATGGGATAAGATGGCGGTACTGGTCTGTGGTGGTGAAGCAGGAGCTCAGTTTTCAGACATATTTCTCGGTTTACTGATCTACTGTATGGTCATGATTTGTGGGTACTGACTAAAGGAATAAGGTTGCAAGTACAGATGGTGGAAAAGAAGTTCTTCTGTCAGGTGATAGGGATCTGGGTAAGTCTTTTAGAGAAGCCAGTGGAGGTGGTTTAGGCACCTTACAAGGATGCCCTCTGGTTGGCTTCCAGTACAGCTTCAGGCCCGTCCCACTGGATGGAGACCGTGGAGCAGACCTGAGACCTGCTGGACAGCTTACAGTCTCACAATTGGCTTCGGAATGTCTTGGGATCCTCCAGGAAGTGGATCTGCATTGATCTGTCTCTGGGGATAGAGAAGTCTGGACTAACCTACTCAGTCTGTTGCCCCCATTTGGACGAATAAACCATTTCTTCCACAACAAGCTTCAATCCATAGACAGCTGGTTCTTAATGTGTAAAGTATATACATTTCGATTGTAAACTTTGTTAATTTTTCACTCTCGTTCTCTCTTATGAACTGGGGAAATGTTGTTCAATAATAAAATACTTGGCATGCTAATGGGAGGCAAAGGACCAGCTCCTTCTGAGAGGTTTGTAGTCTAACACACACTACTAAATGATTCTGGTGGCATTGTTAGGTGTTCTGTTTGTGTGTCTTCTGTCCATTTTTTTTTCTTCAGTCAGAGCTGATTTCTCTCCGAACTGTGTGTTAAATCACTGCATCAGCTGCTATGCTAATCAGCCTCATGACCTTTTTGTCTTCTGACACGCTATCACAGTGTGTTCAGGATGCTTGTGTCAGCACTTTGTGTTCTGTGTGTAATGCCAGCTCTGTTGTTGTCAAGAATAAAACGCACAATTTCATTGCCTTTAATAACATACCTAGGAACGATGTGACAAAAATGTAACGAAAAACAAATATAGTTATCAAGTTGGATCCCTTTATTGCAGATTATACCACAGCGCTATTATATTCTCAATTCTGATTGGTCAGAAGGTGTACATTAGTTTTCTTTAAGCTGTTGCAGCTCTGACAGTCGTCCTAGCTTTGATTCAAATCACATAGTTATATTAATGCACTCTTTCTAATTCTCATTTTAAAAGATTGTTGATATGAAGGAGACATTTATTTAACATTTATGGAAGAAGTCTCCAGTGTCAGTTATATAATGGTCAGAGAGATAAGAGAGAGAAAAACAGGCTGGTGAGGGAACAACTGTTTATAGCTACTATAACATACTGTAAGTGAGAACAGGAAGTGACTTGTTTTGCAGATGTTCTACAACATTAGATGTAATTATAATTGGATAAAAACAACATCACAGAGTGTTTTATTCCTTACTTAATTGACTAATTGAAGCTTCTCTGAAACTCTGAGTCAAAGGGTCTAAGTTGCAAAGGTTGTGTATTCTGTGTCATGGCTCTTTTTAAATACTTTTTTTTTTTTTTTTTTGAGGTGCCACATTTTTTAGCCACATTATCTGTAACTAATATCAGTGCTTATGCTTAAAAGGTTTTATTTTGCTGCTGATGTGTTACTCAAATGATTTGTAATGTGGAAATGTAGCTTTGCACCATACTTGTGTGTATTCGTGGCTCAGTGGTGAAGGCTTTGAACTACCAGTTGGAAGGTGGTGAGTTCAAATCCCAAGAAAGGTCCTTAACTTTCAACTTCTCAGTTGTATGTGTAAAATGGGCAGGCAAAGGACAGTTCGAATTTGATAAGAAAAGAAAGAAGGTTCCCTTAAAAAATGGAAGCAGTCTCCATTATATGTGGGATAAGTGAGCAAAAGAAAGCAATTCTCTGACTCTGTGTTTCTTCAATACTTAGTTTATTAAAAGTGAAAAATGATGGGCGTGACGTCATCACGACTCAAAACCCTCTTTGTTTCACGTGCGTCGAACATGAGTACAGCTAAAAGTTCTCATTTACCAACAAACATCACTGTGAAAGACAAATTCGTGCAATTGCGATTTCGCCAACTCGAGTATTTGCAAATTTTTGAAAAAAAGCCACGACAAAATTAATCATTTTTGGCCGCAACAATCACAAAAGACTGCGAAATCCAGTACAGACTCAAATACAACCTCTCATTAAATGTGTAAAAGCAGTGAGTCTTAAATTAATCAGAGGATTAGTCAGAGTTCAACCGCAGCTTTTATCCTCAGGATTAACCAGCTTCTTTAGACACCATCCTGATGTTTCTCTTCTCTCTCTCTCTCACACACACACACACACACACACACTATCCCATATTGCAGGAGATTAATGGTGTAATAAAAACATTAGGGTCCTGGCAGGGCTTGTGTTTTGTGTGTGTGTGTGTGTGTGTGTGTGTGTGTGTGTGTGTGTGGTCTGTAACAGCAGCTGCAGCGGAGCGGATCAGTTGCACATCAGAGCCGATAAAGCGCTTCCCCCGAACACCAGGGACAGGATGGAGACAAATGAGCAGCAGCTGCGCCATATTCTGCCGTGTTTAACCATACAGCTGGAATCAGATGGCAGTCACTAACACACTGATACACGGAAGAGAAAATGATCAGTCAAAGTAAATGAGATTTCTGTTACAGGTCTGTAATGATATTACAGCTGACAGGAGAGCATCGACCTCCAATCATGACATCAAAGCGCACTACATGGTGATGCATTAACACGGCTCCAGATCTCATTGTATTGAATCGGTGGGGATATAGTCGAGTCCAGGTCCGGGTCGAGGTTAGGTCAAAATCTAGTCCAAATAAAAGCGAGACAAAAATCACGATTGAAAACTGTCAAAACGTTGTTGGAGCCACGTGTTTACTTCAGTTAGTCGGCTTCATTCGTGCACTGAACCAGTGATTAGGCTCTTTTCTAGAAGAAGGAATTACTTCTTGTTAAACTTTGGGCATGTGGAAAGAAAAGACAACACAAACAGTATTTTTACAACCTCTCAGTCAGGGCCGGGCCGAGGGCCCCACTGATGTAAAAGCCGTCATAGCACTGCAATTAGGCGAGTGAAGAGCACATAACTGTTATGTAAACCGGACGGAGGGAGGCAGGATGCATGCGCAGGGGAAAAAAAGTAAGTTTATTAGGAACAGTTTCTTCAAAAGTAATGGAACATCAAAAAAGGGGAAACAAACCATAATCCATATAAAGATAAGGCAATAATCCAAAAGAGATAATCCACAAGGCAGTAGTTCAAAAAGAGATAATCCACAAGGCAGTAGTTCAAAAAGAGATAATCCACAAGGCAGTAGTTCAAAAAGAGATAATCCACAAGGCAGTAGTTCAAAAGGAGATAATCCACAAGGCAGTAGTTCAAAAAGAGATAATCCACAAGGCAGTAGTTCAAAAGGAGATAATCCACAAGGCAGTAGTTCAAAAAGAGATAATCCACAAGGCAGTAGTTCAAAAAGAGATAATCCACAAGGCAGTAGTTCAAAAAGAGACAATCCACAAGGCAGTAGTTCAAAAAGAGACAATCCACAAGGCAGTAGTTCAAAAAGAGACAATCCACAAGGCAGTAGTTCAAAAGGAGACAATCCACAAGGCAGTAGTTCAAAAGGAGATAATCCACAAGGCAGTAGTTCAAAAGGAGACAATCCACAAGGCAGTAGTTCAAAAGGAGACAATCCACAAGGCAGTGTGTTCAAAAGGAGATAATCCACAAGGCAGTAGTTCAAAAAGAGATAATCCACAAGGCAGTAGTTCAAAAAGAGATAATCCACAAGGCAGTAGTTCAAAAAGAGATAATCCACAAGGCAGTAGTTCAAAAGGAGATAATCCACAAGGCAGTAGTTCAAAAGGAGGTAATCCACAAGGCAGTAGTTCAAAAGGAGATAATCCACAAGGCAGTAGTTCAAAAAGAGATAATCCACAAGGCAGTAGTTCAAAAGGAGATAATCCACAAGGCAGTAGTTCAAAAAGAGATAATCCACAAGGCAGTAGTTCAAAAAGAGATAATCCACAAGGCAGTAGTTCAAAAGGAGATAATCCACAAGGCAGTAGTTCAAAAGGAGATAATCCACAAGGCAGTAGTTCAAAAGGAGACAATCCACAAGGCAGTAGTTCAAAAGGAGATAATCCACAAGACAGTAGTTCAAAAGGAGACAATCCACAAGGCAGTAGTTCAAAAGGAGACAATCCACAAGGCAGTAGTTCAAAAGGAGATAATCCACAAGGCAGTAGTTCAAAAGGAGACAATCCACAAGGCAGTAGTTCAAAAAGAGATAATCCACAAGACAGTAGTTCAAAAGGAGACAATCCACAAAGCAGTAGTTCAAAAGGAGACAATCCACAAGGCAGTAGTTCAAAAAGAGATAATCCACAAGGCAGTAGTTCAAAAAGAGATAATCCACAAGGCAGTAGTTCAAAAAGAGATAATCCACAAGGCAGTAGTTCAAAAAGAGATAATCCACAAGGCAGTAGTTCAAAAAGAGATAATCCACAAGGCAGTAGTTCAAAAGGAGGTAATACGTGAGAATGAAACAAAACAAACTAGAAGCAAAAACACAAAACTCAGCGATGGTCTAGGAGCTAGGAACTATGAACTGGGAGCTATGAGCTATGGTCTAGGAACCATGAACTAAGGGCCAGAGAAAGCGAGAAGGTAGCATGAGCTATGGTCTAGGAACCATGAACTAAGGGCCAGAGAAAGCGAGAAGGTAGCAGGCGTACAGCACATGCTAGCAAGCACTCAGTTTACTCTAATCTACTTTAATACTCCGCCAGGAAACGGAAGGAGGTTTAAATACACAAACAAATCAGAAACAAAAGACGTTAAACACTGAACACCTGAAACTAATCATTAAACCATAAACGGCAAACCTATGAATGAGCAGGGGCGGAGACATGACACAAACCAGAGAACCAATAAGCATAAAGGAGGCGGAGACATGACGTAAACCAAAACACAAGCACATGGTGATATGAACAAAGCGAGAGTTCATGAATGCATAGTCCAGCGGGGTTTCGACTCCGAGAACGAGGGAAACTCTAACAATAACAATTACATTTTCCATATCTAAGTGTATAGATGTTTATTAAGTGCAACATATTCAATGTAATAATACAACAATGGTATCAGAACTATATACATATAGTTCTGATACCATTGTTGTATTATTACATATATATACATTACATATATATTATGTTAATATATTACATATATTACATATGTATAAAATACAAATATTTAAACAAATATATTAAATTATATTTGAACTTGAAAAATAAAACAAAATAAATATACATATAACACAACTCAATAAAATTCAATTAATTCATAGTCATATTTTGGTTGCATTGGACCTCAAAATCAGTTCTAACTGCGTCTGATAAAATGGACGGCCAGTCAACTGGGTCAAGTGGTGGTGCTCGTCTGATTTTAGCTGAAACATCTGCAGCAGGTGGCTCAGTTGGAGTAGTCTCTGCTTAGGAATCTGATTGATGGGGTTCTCCAGACTGAGGTTCTGCTTCAGGATCAGTAGATGGCCCTTTAATTTTAAATATGCAAATTAAAGAAATGAATAAACAACTGCTTTATTTATCTAAAACGTTATGTTGTGTAATATAAAATAATACAATACAATTAGTGTTTTATACCAAATACTAAGTAACATTATAATCCTCACCAGCAGCACTATGAGAAAATTGACATTTAAAAAATAAAGCATGTAATCAAAGGTGTAATTCTAAGTGTATAACATTCAAACATGCAGAAACAACATGTAGAAATGTATGCTACTGTTACGTAAACTGGAGGAAGGGGAGTCAGGATGCATGCGCAGGGGAAACGTCAGTTTATTAGGAATAGTTTGTTCAAAAATAAAGGAACACACAAAAAAACAACCAACCATAATCCATGCGGTAATCCAAAAGGAGGTAATCCACCACAAATGAAGTAATCCGCATGTTGGAATGCAAAAAGGGAAAAACAAAACAAAAGGAACAAAACACGTGAGGCAAGGAGGTGGTATGGGAACCACGAACAACGAGCTAGGGAATACGAACAATGAGCGGGTATCTATGGTATGGGAACCGTGAACTACGAACAACTTACTTTTAACTCTATTCTATCTAATACTCCACAAGGAAGCGGAAACAGAGCGGGGGGGGTGGGGGGGGGTGGGGGTTAAACACACACAAATAAGAGACACTTGAAACTCATAATGACAATGAATGAACAAGAACCAATAAGAATAAGGAGGCGGAGACATGACACAAACCAAAACATAAGCACATGGAAAAACACAGGGGGCGGAGACATGACGTGAAAGAAAACAGAAGCGCATGGCAAAGAAAACAAACATGAGTTCATTAATGAAACAGTCCAGAGCTTTTTATGAATAGGGCTGGCATGCGCTCAGTGGAATGCGGAAGTACGCTGCTCCGCTAGCCTCCGCTAGCTTCGTAGCGAGAGAGAGGGAACCTAACAGCTACATTAAATATTTCACCTACTTTAATGGCTTTAAAATAAGAACAGCACAAAACCTTATTGCATTAGGACTTAGTGGGAGATGGGTATAATTATCATTTATTAAAACAGGAGTATTAATAATACAGCAATAAATAATGTCAAGCAGATCGTACCTTTACTTTGATATTGCTTTTTCTTCATCTGGTTTTCTTTTTTGTTTTTCCTTCTTTTGGCTCCCGAGAGATACCGTGCCATAGGAGCCATGTTATACCACAATTATAATCTCTGTAGTATTCTTTCTTTTTTCTATTAATTGAATTAAAATGAGTCGCATCTTTCGATGTAACGTGTGATGAGACGTTATGTGTTATGAAATATTAATCACTCGGCGAAAAAGTCGCTATTACCATAGTGATGAGAATATTAGGAACTTTCCAACCAAGAATAATGAGACTTATCTTCTTTTTTTTTTTTGCCTTTTCTGTCATGCGTTTTATGATTAGTACGTATTCATAAAGAGAAAGCAGCGCACTTCCCCGCATTTCTGTCAAACGTGAGCAATGAACATTTTGGAGCAAAGTGTGGAATCCCGTGGATATGAATAATTACAGTACTTGAGTTCTCCTCAATCCATCGCCGTGTGAATAAATTATGCAAATTACTGTGATACGGTGTATTTTTCTGCTTTGAAGTCGGATGGGCCCATCTGGCAAGTCGGGGCCCCGGGCGACCGCCTGTTTCACCTGTTGGACTAAGACCGAGACAAGTCTGAGTATAAACACGAAGTCCATACAGAAAACGTCTCGAGACCCAACTCGAGTCTTACATCTCTATAGATCAGTATTAATGTTGTTGACAAAAAAATAACAAAAATAAAAGTTCAGTCTTGTACTAAAAATGTAATGCAAAACAAGTTACTTCCTGTTCTTACTCATGTTATAGCAGCTTTAAACAGTCGTTCCCTCACCACCATCTCTTTTTTCTCTGTTTTGAAGTTAATAAGACAAAAAAAAAGCAGTGTTACAGAAAAAAACTGAAAAGAAGCGTAAACTCCTGCGTCCTGAAAATGCGTAAAGAAAAGCGTAAAGTTACAGCTTTACCTCTGACACTGGAGACTCCTTCCATAAATCTCTTTACAGAAAACCTCAACGATTTCACGCGTTTTTAATCCGTTTTTGTGGAGCGTCCGCCGTACACGTCCCTGTGAACATGCTGTTACTATGGAAACGATAGCGTATTAGAGTGAGCGCATTAATATAAACCAGTGCTACTGTCAGAGCTGCTGTTATAGAGGACTAATCAACACCTTCTGACCAATCACAATCCGGAATCTTCTTGAATAAATCTGCATGCTTGAGCTCTTGGCTTTGAGTTTTAACAATCTTTGATTTTAAATGTAATGGATTTTTTTTTCTTCTTGTATCACCGAGGAATGTTTCTGACTCAAATTAACTGCGTAATTACTTTATCCACATTCTCTTCTCCTCACATTTCGATCTTTCTCACAGTCTTGCTTTATAAGAAGTGAGCGGCGTGTTAGACGTGTCCTCTGTGACCTGAGCGGCTCCATCAGTGATCTACACTTTCACCAGTTAAAGAGATTAGGCGGAGAATAACGACAGCGAGGTCACAGGAAAGCTGGAAGTTTGATACGCTGTTATTCAGGATGTTTTGAAAGGTTTGATGTGGAGGAGATTTCATTTTCAGCTCTTACGTGATGTTATGCTCGAGTACATTGAGAGAAAACCGTCTCCGTTTCTGTCCTGTTTCCTTTTTGACAAGTTTCCTCGGCCATATGGACGTTTTCTCACGTCTCTGTTTCTTCTCTGTTTCTCCTCCAGCAAACCGGTGATTAGTTTTTTTTTTGTTAGGTGCAGCTGCATATTTTACTATAGATCTCTATCTTGTGTTTCTGTATTTATTCTTGTCTTTCTCTCTGCTCTCTCCTATTTTTATCTTTCTCATTATTCTTTCATACAGCATTGATTTTATTTCTGTCTGGTTAATTATGAACACGCAACTTTTTATTAAGTTTTAATGGAACTACAGCTGTTCAATCTCTTAAACACAAAATGGAAAATGATCGAAATATAAATAACATTCTAACATAAATAAACTTCTCTCTGCTCTTTAGATTTCTGCCCCTGTTGATTCGGCTGTGTGTGTGTTTGTGTGTGTGTGTGTGTGTGTGTGTGTGTGTGTGTGTGTGTGTGTGTGTGTGTGTGTGTGTGTGTTGTGTTAGCTAAAAGGGTGCTAATAGATATATACAGTGGGTATAGAAAAGAATCACCCCCTTTAAAATAATCACATTTTGTTGGTTTTCAGCCTGAAATGAAGACGGACAGTTTTTGTTTTATCCAGCTGTATTTACTCAGTGCAACTTATAACATCCAAGTGAAAGATATAACACCAACATGTCAGAAAAAAATTAAAAAATTAAAAACCAGAATCACTGAGTTGGAAAAAGGATCACCCCCTTGCTTTAATTTGCCTTAATTTTTTAATTACAGCCTTTAGTCTGTTGGGATATGTCTCTACTAACTTTGCACATCTAGAGTTTGTAATATTTGCCCACTCTTCTTTGCAGAACTGCTCAAGTTCAGTTAAATTTGATGGTGACCGTTTGTGGACTGCAGTCTTCAAGTCATTCCACAGATTATCAATGGGGTTTAAGTCTGGGCTCTGACTAGGCCATGCAAGGACATTCACCTTTTTCTCCTTCAACCACTGTGTGGTCAGTTTTGCTGTGTGCTTTGGGTCATTGTCATGTTGGAAGGTAAAACCTCTTCCCATTGACAATTTTCTGGCAGAGGGCAGCAGATTTTCCTCAAGAATTTGATGGTATTTTGCCCCATCCATTTTCCTTCTATCCTGACAAGTGCTCCAGTCCCTGCTGCAGAGAAACACCCCCATAACAGGATATTACCACCTCCATGCTTTACTGTAGGAATGGTGTTATTTGGATGGTGAGCTGTATTGGATTTCCGCCAGACATATCGTTTGGTGTTGAGGCCAAATAATTCATCTGACCATAACACCTTTTTCCATGTGGCCTCAGAATCTTCAAAGTGCGTTTTGGCAAAGCTCAGTCGTGGGTGGCTTTTTTCTTGCAACCCTCCCATACAAGCCACATTTGTGGAGAATTTGTGATATTGTTGTCACATGCACACAATGACCACTCTTTGTCATGAATTCCTGCAACTGCTTCAGAGTTGCTGTAGGCCTCTCTGACCAGTTTCCTCCTGGCCTTTGTAATTTGTATCCATCTCCTGACTTGTGCCTGTCCACAAGTTTATCCCGGAGATCTTTTGACAGTGCCTTGCCACCCATAGTTGATTGTTTGCTTCAGTTGCACTACAAAATGCTCCAGGAAAGCTCTTTTCATGCTGAGCTAATCAAAATGACCACAGCTGATCACAGTTGAAAGTCAGATGGCTTTGTGTGCCATTGAGAAGGTGATTAGCTACACCTTATTGAGTTTACAAGTCATTTTTAGGAGGTGGTGATCCTTTTTCCAACTCAGTGATTCTCTTTTTTTTTGTTTGTTTGTTTGTTTTTTCCTGACATGTTGGTGTTATATCTTTCACTTGGATGTTATAAGTTGCACTGAGTAAATACAGCTGGATAAAACAAAAACTGTCCCCGTCTTCATTTCAGGCTGAAAAGCAACAAAATGTGATTTATTTTAAAGAGGGTTGATTCTTTTATGTACCTACTGTTGATATGGTGCTGATAGAATGACTTCCATCAATTTTTTAACTTCTATGAATTTTCAACTTCTATGAATTTTTTATCCATTCTTTATCTCTCTCTGCATGATGTATAGATATTTGGCATCTATAGAGCTGGTCTGATCTGGTCTGATGATTTTATCTCCTGTAACTGATCCATTAGAGCAGAAAAGTGGCTTTAAGTTTCATCTCTCAGTACTGTGGTTTATTTCCCATCATCTTCCCCTGAAACATCTTTTCATATTTTCTATTATTATAAGAAACACTTTTAGTTTCTCTGGAGATTCATTTTCGCATCATTGTCCAAAGTACATCTATTAGTTTAGGCCCCATTCACACACACATGGATCGTTAATGTTGTTGAAAACATACTTTTTTTCCCTCTGCATTTTCACCTCCCATTTTTGAAAAAAGTTGGAGAAATGTATTTCTTTTTTTTTTTTTACTGTTTTAATTAGTTTTAAAATGTTTGGTGATGTTGGTTCTTTTCTGCATTTCCCCCTTTGTACCTCTCTACATACAGCACTTAATGTTATTCTTGAGGTGTTTTATATAACGGTTTATGACATACTGTCACCACGTACTGGGCTGGCATGCTCATGTGAGCGCTTTCAGATCATTTTTTAAAGAAATTCTGTTTGTGGCGTCGCAAATTTATTTTGACAACAAAACTACCAAACATAGCGGTAAAAGCTAAACACCAGCGAAATAATAAAACTACTAAACTACCAAAGAGAGAGAGGCAGAACCACGAAACAGAAGGACAAAAACTACCAAATAAAGTGGTAGAAAAATATTTAATTACCAAGCAGAGGGGTAAAAACTACCAAACTATCAAACAGAGGGGTAAATACTACCAAAGTACCAAGGAGAGGAGTACAAACTACAAAATTACCAAGCAGAGGGGCAAAATCCACCAAGGTACCAAATAGAGGGGCAAAACCACCAAACTACCAAGGAGAGGGGTTGGAAACCACCAAACAGAGGGGTAAAAGCTACCAAAGCACCAAAGAGAGGGGTTAAAAACCACCAAGCAGAGGGGCAAAAACTACCACAGCCCCAAGGAGAGGGGTCAAAAACTACCACATAGAAGGATGAAAACTACCAAAGTGCCAAGAGGAGGGATTAGAAACTACCACACAGAGGGGCAAAACTACCAAACTATCAAACAGAGGGGTAAAAGCTACCAAAGTACCAAGGAGAGGGGCAAAAACCACCAAACTTCATTTACATTTACATTTATGGCATTTGGCAGACGACCTTATCCAGAGCGACTTTCATTTTTATTTCATTTATACGTCTGAGCAGCTGAGGGTTAAGGGTGTCAAAGAGAGGGGCAAAAACCACCAGACTACCAAACAGAGGGGTAAAAGCTACCAAAGTACCAAACAGAGAGGCAAAATCCACCAAACTACATAACAGGGAAAAGGGGATAAAATACAAAACTACCAAAGAGAGGGGCAAAAACTACCAAATTACCAAACCAAACAGCAGACACTTCCAGACAGAGGGGTAAAAACTACTAGTATGGAAAAGAGTTCTAAAGCAAAAAAAAAAGAAAATGGAAACACAAGGATTCACCGGTGAATTGACGATGATGCTTAATGTTACACTTGAATACAAAGTGTTCACCCGAGTTTTATCCCAAATCTCCTTTCGCATTGGATTCAGGAGCAGTACAGCACTGATCAGATTCTGTCTCCTCTGCATGAAGGTGTAATAGTTAAAAAAGTTTAAATTAAATTACAAACACATTAATCAAAGAAGAAACGGAGCCCTAACACGTTCATTACAAACACAAAACATGTGCAGGTTCATGCTGTGACGATATTTAACTCCATTTTGAACACCATTTTGTCCTCTTTCATAAATCCTTCAAGCACTTTCTTGTGAATCTGAGCGGCTCACACACTGTCGAGCCGGCAAAGCCGAGCTCTCAGGACGGACAAAGACGAGCGTCTCAGTTTGACTCCAAAAGACTTCCGCAATTTCTACTTCACGTATTCTCTCATTCTGGTTAGATTTTTAGGTTTTATTTGGACACAGATTTATCAGTTCATCATTTCCAGCTGTCTGAAACTGTAGTTAGCACTAATCAGTGTGTTAGCTGCTACGGTTTACTCATACGGTTCTCATAAACATTAAGGTTGAACTCCCACTCGTGTTTAAATGCCTGTTCCTGGTCGTGCCTGAGTGGCTCTTCTTATCGCCGCGATTAATGAATAAGCACTGTTCGCGTGGGTGGCTAATGCTAATACCTACCCCCAGAAGCACACAAGGGCCACTGAGGGCAGAACATGGCACCTCTCAATGTTAAAGTGTCACTCAGAGAGACTGATGTGGTGATTGAAGAGTAGAAATGGATTATGAGAAACATTAGTTTAACCTGGAGCTTTATGACAGAGTCTGAATTCTGGATTGGATTTGAAGGAGTTTTCTTTATTTAACATTTATGGAAGGAGTCTCCAGTGTCAGCACTGACTGTAGCAGTCAGAGATAAAGCTGTAATTTTAAGCTTTCTGACATTTTCAGGACAGAGGAGTTTCTGCATTGCTCTCTGTTCCCTGTTCCATCAGTGTGTAACAGGAAATGCTTTAGAACAGAGTCGTGTGTTTTACTAAGTGCTTGGTAAGAGCTTTGTGTGTGTGTGTGTGTGTGTGTGTGTGTGTGTGTGTGTGTGTGTGTGTGTTTGTGTGTGTATGAGAGAGAGAGAGAGAGAGAGCCCAGTGAGTTCAGTCTGTCTCTGCACTCGTTCTCCTGCTTCAACATGATTTTCGAGCACTCCTCCACGGCCTCGGTGCCTCTTCCGCAGCGGGCACGGCGACGCCGGAGCCCCACGGCTCAAACTCTCAAGAGGATCTTTATGGTGAGTGCGGCAGAGCTTTGAGATCAGCGTTTGTTCATGTTGGAGCAGGTCACACTGTGAATCAGCGAGATGTCTGTTCCTGGCATGTTGAACAGATTTTCATGAAGTTACGTGTAAACAGTGTAATTATTTACAACAGTGAATGCAGCTGTTTAGTCACAGCAGCTGTCGTGTTTTACAGATGTTTAAGCTCCATTTCAGGGCTGGTATTGATTTCACCTTAAACACTGAGTGTATAGTGCTCATGAAGTAGGCTTGTGTTTAGTGGAGATGTTCAGTGTTGGATGTTGTTTGGAGGTCAGTGCACTTTTTGGTCATTCAATTTTCATGTCAGTGACAGAAGTGAAAAGATTAAACATCAATTATATGGTTATGTAATTAAAACCTTTTGCTTCACCACAGTTGTGCTACACGATCTCCAGTATTTTTGAGGAGGACAATGTTACGACACGTGGGGTAGAAGGAAGCAGGATGCACTTGCAGGGGAAAGTGGTCAGTTTATTAGGAACAGTTAGTTCAAAAATAAAGGAACATTCTAAACACCATCGAACGTAAATCCATGAACAAAGGTAGCAGTAATCCAAAATGGAAACAGTAATCCACAAAAAGGCAGTTATCCAAAAAACACAGGGAAACATACGTGAGGCTGGAAAGGTGGTCTGGGAACCACGAATCATGAGCGAAGGGACAAATACGTGAGGCTGGAAAGGTGGTCTGGAAACCACGAACAAAGAGCTAAGGGATAAGTACGCAAGGCTAGAAAGGTGGTCTGGGAACCACGAACAAAGAGCTAAAGGAAAAACGCGCAAGGTTAAACTCATCTAGGCTAATCTAATACTCTGCGCCGAAGCGGACACGGATCTGGGCATTTAAACAGACAGAAATCACATGTGTAATCAATGACACCTGAAACTCATAATTATACAATAAACAAGAACCAATGGGGGCAGAGACATGACCAAACCAAAACATATGCACATGGGGAAACACAGGAGGCGGAGACATGACGTGAACGAAAACATAACGCACATGGCAGAGGTAAACAAATCGTGAGTCCGTGAATGAAGGGAAAAGTCCAACAAAGAGTTTTTGAATGGCGCTGGAATGCGCGCAGTGGAATGCGGAAGTATGACACTCGCTACACTTTGCAGCGTAGCGAGAGCAGGGGAAAACCTAACAGACAATACTTTTCTCACCATGTCTATAATCATTTCAGAATACGGTTCCAAAGCCGTACCTAAAGCTAGCTGAAAGAGTCATACACTTAATCATTACATAATCATTAATCAAAACTTAATCATTTACATCCACAGGTTTCCAAAAAACTGACATTTTTCTGTTTTAGTTTACAAATAAGCAACTGAAGTTGTATCTTCTACTTTTTTTTGTTTGTTTTCCCTATTTTCTCCCCAATTTGGTCACTGGCCAATTTACCTGAAGACTTGTGAAGGCAGCTAACTGCATCTTTTCAAACTGCTGCATCACATGGCTGCATAACACACTCGGAGGAAAGCACTATCTGCTTTCTTCAACTCGTACATCAGCTCACAGACGCCAACGATTGGCTAGTGTCACTGTGATTGACAGGGGAGAGAGAGTATGCCCCTCCCACCCAGAGAATATTTTTATTTCGTTTTGTATTTTGGTTTTAAATCTCAGTTTCGGTTCAGTTAGTTTTATTGGTGCGTAAATAGTTTTGTTTTTGTTTTTATCTTTCGAAAATCATTACTTTTAGTTTGTATTTAGTTTTAGTATCGTTTTAGTTTTTAATATCATGGTAATCTTACTAAAAAAATCCCAGATTGGGCTCTGTCTTTTCCTACCTGTTAATTTCGCCGTTAGCACTCCACTGCTACTATGGCTCTGCCATCTACTGGTCATTCGTGATTCGGCAACATTGATGCATCCACTCCATTCGACCTTTGTTTTGAAGTCAGACCACCCAACATTTAAAATACGAAAACGTATGTTTTATTCTCTGAAATTCGTTTTCGTTCGTATTGCAGGTGTATGTTATAGTTGCAGTTAACGAAAATGTTTATTCACTAGTTGTTTTAGTTTTATCCTTGCATTAGGATTCAAACTTGTGATCTCCTGGCGATCTGGCAAACGATTTTCTTTAGAGGTGGCACCAATTTGATTCCCGGGATTGGTATCAGGTCGATACTAGCAAGAATGGTCAATCGGTTATCGGAGCAAAATGGAAATCTGATCCTGTAACAAATGGAAACTGGAAATGGAACTGGAAATGTTTACATATAAAGCAACATGATTGGATTGTTATGTATATATTTGTTAAAATATATATTTTTTAAATTTCGGATGGGTATCGGTATGGGCTGATGCTCAGGTTTCAGTATTGATATCGTTATCAGAAAAGAAAAAGTGATATTGTGCCAGTTGTACTTTTCTCTTGCGCCACCCAGGAGCCGTATCTTCTACAAAAAATGCTTTTTTTTCACTGCTCCTGCCTGGATTTTGAAGCAGTAATCAAATAACCATTCATGTTTTACTTTTTTAAATTCTATTACTGAGACGAATACAGAAAGACCAAAACGTACACAGACTGGAGCAGCTGTGACATTTCCAATCAGGCTGAATGTCTGAGTAGGAACAGGTTCTCTGGGTTCTTAAATCTCACATCCACAAAATACGAAAGGAAGACTGTGGACCATCCTGCAGCCTGAACATGGCACTGAGACGCCTCCTGAATACACAATAACTCCAGTGTTAGATGATGAACTTCTTTATTTTTGTTCAGATACTGTATGTCTCAGTTTGTGAAGCTCCTGTGATCTGTGAGGATGTTGTGTCTCTCTGCTTTGACCTCTGCACTGATTCTGTTTTCATTCACTTTGCACTTGTAGTCATCCTGCTATATCAATCAAACCCTCAGTGTGAGGTTTCGGTCCTCCAGCGCAGGCTGGATCGACCGTTCGCTCCTTTCACAGCCTCCCATTGAGACGTCAGGTGAAATCTGTTTCTCTGTCTGTCACGGTGCTGTTTGTGTCACTGATTCAGTCTTTAATCCGATCTGCTCACAGAACAAGAGGCTCGACGTGACGCTCTACAGCTTTAGATTTAATAAACGGACTGCGGGTCAGATTTTCATCAGTTATGACAAACTCATGTTCTCAAATGCTGTTTCTCCAAAAATATTCCCTGATTCTTCACTACTATTAAGCTGAAGTTATGAAAGAATAACTGATGAAACAAAATGGTTCTTGGGCTTTTGGACTTGACTGCAACTTTAAGAAAGCACTTAGAGACATAAAATAAATTCCAGACCTCCATTACTCCCTATAGTTCCTGTAATTGTTTAAAGTAGATGATCAGTGATGCACTCAGTCTGTTTATGAAACCAGTCATCATTCTTCAATGAATCAGGAAGTGATGGAGAACATAAACGTAATATGCAGTGAATAATACACAGCAGGCTGAGCTGTTATAGGAAAATAATCCATTACATGTGGTGTGTAACCACAGCATATCGTCAACAATTACAGTGTTTACCATTTATGGTATACAGTGTCAACCATATATAGTTACATTCAAGTTAGCTCCTGTTCTCACTTATGTTACAGCAGCTATAAACAGTCGTTCCCTCACCAGCATCTCTTTTTTTTTTCATCTTCAACTCAATAAGACAAAAAAATGCAGCTTGTCATGTTATAGAGAAACCACAAAGTCTAAACTCCCTGAAAAACATAAAGTTACAAACCACTGACACTGGAGACTCCTTCCTCAGTTTAAGAAATAGAGCTCAGTTCCCAGAGACTTGAATATTTATGTTTAAATTGGCTGTGTCTGTAGACTTTACTTTGAAAGGTCTTTTATCATTGTCATTGATACCTCAAGAAGAGGTTTAGTTAGATAGTAAAAATTTCCCCATTAATGTAGTTATATAGTCTGGCACAGAGCTCAGTCTGTACCTTCTGCTGGACTTTATGTTCCACAAAGTGAGGTGTTGGCAAGTCTGAAATAGATTATGCCGTCTTTTCAGTGCTTGTTGTCCTGTCCTTTAAGAGCTTGTGTGAATATCAGGACTTGAGTGTCTCTGTGGATTAGCTCTGACCTCAGTCTGCTCTCCTGTCTGCTGCATATAGGGGAATGCAGGATTGTCCTGCCCTCTTCCCCTATAATTTACACTGGTCTTTTCCTGAAATCTCTCTCCAAGTCTTTTCTCTGTGAACTCCACTCCTGACCTCACTATAGACTTCCCCTATTCCTCTGAAGTTCATTTTGTCTGTTCATTAGTCTCCTTCACTTGTCTTGTGTCTCTTACTGCTCTTTAAATGTTTGGCAGGTGTGAGGGCTGTTTATTTTCTGCAGCAGTTCATATATGACCATTAGTTTTGCCTGTGCAGTTGTTTTTCATGCATCACTGAAGTTGAAACCAGATTTAAAGATATTTATCTGTGTTCATGTGTTCAGTATATCACCATATGACCAGATATTCAGGAAGAAAGACACCCTCAAAAAGTATGAACCCCTTGATCATTATAGCCAGATCGGGCTGGATCCCCAAAGACTGGGATACAATAAATCACCGGTGGGCAAATAGAACCAAGATGGATGTACGGATTGGTGGTCAGTGTACGGATTGGCGGTGGGTGTACGGAGTGGTGGTGTGTGTACAGACTCAAGGTGTATGGAGTAATGATGGGTGTACTGAGTGGAGTCATTTTTGGTGTATCGAGTGGCGGTCGGCATACAGAGTTGAGGTGGGTGTACGGAGTGGAGTCATGGTTGGTGTATCGAGTGGCGGTCGGCATACAGAGTTGAGGTGGGTGTACGGAGTGGAGTCATGGTTGGTGTATCGAGTGGCGGTCGGCATACAGAGTCGCGTTGGGTGTACGGAGTGACAGTCAGCATACAGAGTCGAGGTAGACATCTCAGTCCCTTCAGGATTTCACAATTTTGTGATCGCAGAAATTAACGCAAAATCAAGCAAAGGACAGTGAGTGTTTGGAATTAAGGTCGGTGTTGTAATGATGGTGGCCATAGGGAGTCAGGGTGACTGTTGAAGTGGCGGTCAGGGTGAGTCATGGTCAAGGTAAAGAACTGAGTCATGGTCAGGGTACAGAACTGAGTCGTGGTCAAGGTAAAGAACTGAGTCATGGTCAGGGTACAGAACTGAGTCGTGGTCAGGGTAGAGAACTGAGTCGTGGTCAGGGTACAGAACTGAGTCGTGGTCAGGGTACAGAGTTGAGTCGTGGTCAGGGTACAGAACTGAGTCGTGGTCAGGGTACAGAGTTGAGTCGTGGTCAGGGTACAGAACTGAGCCGTGGTCAGGGTACAGAACTGAGCCGTGGTCAGGGTACAGAGTTGAGTCGTGGTCAGGGTACAGAGTTGAGTCGTGGTCAGGGTACAGAGTTGAGTCGTGGTCAGGGTACAGAACTGAGCCGTGGTCAGGGTACAGAGTTGAGTCGTGGTCAGGGTACAGAACTGAGCCGTGGTCAGTGTAAAGAACTGAGCCGTGGTCAGGGTACAGAACTGACCTGTGGTCAGGGTACAGAGTTGAGTCGTGGTCAGGGTACAGAACTGAGTCGTGGTCAGGGTACAGAACTGAGTCGTAGTCAGGGTACAGAACTGAGTCGTAGTCAGGGTACAGAACTGAGTCGTAGTCAGGGTACAGAGTTGAGTCGTGGTCAGGGTACAGAGTTGAGTCGTGGTCAGGGTACAGAGGTGAGTCGTGGTCAGGGTACAGAGGTGAGTCGTGGTCAGGGTACAGAACTGAGCCGTGGTCAGGGTACAGAGTTGAGTCATGGTCAGGGTACAGAGGTGAGTCGTGGACAGGGTACAGAGGTGAGTCGTGGACAGGGTACAGAACTGAGCCGTGGTCAGGGTACAGAACTGAGCCGTGGTCAGGGTACAGAGTTGAGTCGTGGTCAGGGTACAGAGGTGAGTCGTGGACAGGGTACAGAACTGAGCCGTGGTCAGGGTACAGAACTGAGCCGTGGTCAGGGTACAGAACTGAGTCGTAGTCAGGGTACAGAGTTGAGTCGTGGTCAAGGTACAGAACTGAGCCGTGGTCAGGGTACAGAGGTGAGTCGTGGACAGGGTACAGAACTGAGCCGTGGTCAGGGTACAGAACTGAGCCGTGGTCAGGGTACAGAACTGAGCCGTGGTCAGTGTAAAGAACTGAGCCGTGGTCAGGGTACAGAACTGACCTGTGGTCAGGGTACAGAGTTGAGTCGTGGTCAGGGTACAGAACTGAGCCGTGGTCAGGGTACAGAGTTGAGTCGTGGTCAGGGTACAGAACTGAGCCGTGGTCAGGGTACAGAGTTGAGTCGTGGTCAGTGTTTGGATACATCATTCATCATCTCCTGTTGAAAAAAATTGCTCTCTTTATATTTTTCTTACACTCACCCAATCTTGTTTTTTATTTATTTATTTATTTTTATAACAGCTGAATGCTTTATTGTATAAATTTTCCCTTTTGCTGTTGCTGGTTGTACACATTCAGAGTCTTTCTGCTGAACATGGCCAATTTATTTCTGTCATTTTCTCTTTTTCTCTGATAATATGCTTTATGCATCACCGACATCTATAATGTGTGGTTAGCTTCACACTGCCTGCTCTTTTTTTACGCACAATCCCAGAGTTCCAGGTACCTAATGACAACTTGTGGCTTTATTTCTCTCTCTCTCTCTCTCTCTCTCTCTCTCTCTCTCTCTCTCTCTCTCTCTCTCTCTCTCTCTCTCTCTCTCTCTCTCTCTCTCCCAGCACATTTTTACACTAAATTACCCCATGTTCCTCTCACATGTAATTGCCTCTGATTGCTGAACTAGCTGCGAGTGTGAGAGGAGGAAGTAACTGCAGCTATTATACTTAACCACTGTAGGAGGTTTTCATCTCTATTAATAGGTTTGTAAATCTAGAGAAAAATCACATTAATCCTGTCCACCCTGTTCACATTAATAGGAGAATATGTGTATCACCTGATAATTAGAGCATATGGAGAGATTTGGGTGTTACTGGCATGAGCAACACTGGTGTTAGAGTTATTATATTTCTTTCTGTTGTGTTGATATCAGAGTATAGATCAGCTTGGCCCAAAGTAATTTCTCTGGTTTCTTTTTTTCATTTATTCCTGTCCATTTGTATGAGTTCAGTTCAGAATAAAATCAACCCAATGCTCTATTTATCATAAGATCTTGCGCTGCCACTTTAGATTTTCCACATTTCCTGCAGCTTGGCCTTTTATGCTGCTAAAAATGTATAAGGAACCAAGAGGTTTGAGGAAACTATTGATCATGTAGAGCTTAATTTCAGGATGCTAAATTTCCAGTATATAAAGTCTCTAAAGAGAGAATAAAAGTCAAATTAGTAAGTATAATATTATTAAAATATTAATTAATATTATACCACATCTCTGTTGAATTCTGAATTCTGATTGGTCAGAAGGTGTTGATTAATTTTCTATAACAGCAACTCTGACAGTAGTGCAGGTTTATATTAATGCATTCGTTCTAATAGAGTGCTGCAGGAATGAGTCCTAAAACCCGGAAATGAGTTATAATTTTAGCACTTCCGGTTGCATCGTCCCCAAGTCAATGGGTTTTTTGCATGGGTTTTTGGTTAAATGTCTGAAATAAGATCTGTGGTTAACACAGGCTCAGAATATTTTCACATCTTATTCTACGATATAAAATACATCAGTAATACCCCACTCTTGATTTTTTTTTAAAGCTTTTGCGTGTCTTGAAAAAGACGGTTGCTAACAAGTGGCTAAATGGGACTACAGAGGTTGTTGGGGACATTAAACGTCATCACGCCGAACAGGAAAACTCATCTACTACAGCCTCGTTGTGTTTATAATCGCGCTCTTGCAAACTATTCCAACTCAAACTTTTCAACTTGTAGATTTATTAATTTATAGTATTTTCCAATTGTACTGTTTTTTTTTTTTTAAATAAAGATTGAAAGAGTTGTCGGAAGCTTAGTGGTGGTGATGTTGAAGTCATGCGACCGTGGTGTAGTTCGTTTATCGCGTTTATAACTTTAGCTTTTTTACTTCTGGCGATTGTATTTAGGCTTCAAAATGCATAAAAGTTGTGAAGATTATCTTGATGAACAAAATGTGTAAGAATCATAAACTCTTGTTGGTCACAGAGCTCATTTTCTTGGATTGCCAGTGGAAAAATCCTGTTGGCTTTTTGTCGAGGGAACCAGGGTGATGCTAACTTCCAGGTTGGCCTAAAAAAATACGTCACCCCTGCAGCACTCTATACGTTATCGTTTCTATAGTAATAGCTATAGTCACAGGGACATGTACGGCGGACGCTCCACATACACCGATTAACCATTTCTCACAGTACACTGGCTTTCCTGCAGAAGGAATTATCGGACATTTTTAATTATTATAACACTAACGAGTCACATGACACCGGGGAGGGAAAATTGCTAACTGGGCCCAATTTGGACATTTTCACTTAGGGGTGTACTCACTTTTGTTGCCAGCGGTTTAGACATTAATGGCTGTGTGTTGAGTTATTTTGAGGGGACAGCAAATTTACACTGTTATACAAGCTGTACACTCACTACTTTACATTGTAGCAAAGTGTCATTTCGTCAGTGTTGTCCCATGAAAAGATATAATAAAATATTTACAAAAATGTGAGGGGTGTACTCACTTTTGTGAGATACTGTATAAGTAAAATTGGTTTCACTCTACCCACGTTTTACATTTTCTCCTACATTCTTTTGAATGCCCATGGAATAAAATAAAATATTAGATGCCACGAGTGTACCTTCTATCATCATTTACACATTTGAATGGCCATGTAATACGAAGCAATGTGATAACATGAAATTTGAAAATGACCTTATATGGCCGTGGGCATTGTTTCGACTCAGGACAGCTGTCATTTGCTGCTATCGTCAAGCAACTGTTTGATGCCGAACACAACAGTGCCTCGCCTTCACGCGTTCGCTGAGAGTAAGCTAATGGTTGAGAGGCAGGAATTTAGCTAATAGTTGCTGTAAGCCTTTTATAATCGACCAATTGGTGTGTGAGAAGGCGGGAAATATAGAGAGGGGTTAAAGCAATGCAAACATGCGCACACATGATGCAGTATTAGACCATAAGCACATCATAATGAAACTAAAGCTGAATCCCGGATATTTTCTCAAATTTAGAAATCCCAAAAGAGTACATGTCCGGGAAAAAGAGGACGTATGGTCACCCTAGTCAGGACACTGTTGGGTTTCTGTGTGTAGAGTATCTGGACTCTTTGTTTAGTTGATGGTGAGCAGGGTGATGGGAAAGGTTATTAAAGTAACGTAACGCAACGTACATGGCAACAGAAACTAAACTGTTTTACAGACATTCCACAAAATGTAACTATGAACAGATAAACGTATGTTTGATTCTTAAGAAATAAAACATTTTAATTGTTGGTAAAATGCTATGATAAGAAGAATAAAACACTTTGAGACATACCGTTATAATAAAATTAATTAAAATAAAACTTGTGGTGGTAACATTAATTCTGCTTCATCACAAGACCCTGTAGATTATTTTCCTATAACAGCACAAAACAGTGTGTTATATTTCTTACTTAAAATATCGTCACATGAACACAGCCTTATAAAACCTTGCCCTAATCGGATCCATTCACTGTATCAGAACAGAAATAAAAGCAACTATCTGGTTTAATGACCTTTAAAAAAAAAAAAAAACTCTCAATCCGTAGATGAAATTCATTCTTAATGACTATGTGCTTGTTAAATCGGTGAAAATTGCTGTTGTTCTGTTTTTTCTTGGATATTAACTTATTATTTTACATGATTACATCTCCTAATAGAGTTCTGTTGTGCTGTATTATGACAATCACAGATCAGAGATAATTACAGCTCTGCTCTCATTGTTTCCTTTCAGTTTAATCCTCTTTACCGTGTGTAACGAACGCGCTGACATCCGCCGAGCGCTGAATAAAAGAGAAATCAACTCTAGTCGTTACTAAATAAAATGCAGCTCACTGAAGCACAAACGCACGGAATCTGTAATTTCATGTGCAATAGCGAACTGTCATGAATTAACATTAAGCCTCGGATGGAAATGAGCAAACGTGCTGACGCCAGAACTATTTTGGTTTAAACCAGATGAACACAAACACTAATGTTCATACTGAGATGGAAAACATTCACCTGAGCGGATCAGTAATTAGACCGGCCTTCATTTTGTGCTCTATATGTGTGTACTAATCGTTTTATGTGCTGTCAGAGCTGCTTTACTTAACTGCTTGTTTGGATGATGGAGCACCTGGCCTTATTAAGTGCAGATGGAGAGATAGAAAGAGGAAGAATGATCACTGGTGTCTGAGGAAAAGTTACATTACAGTGATACACACAGTGACTGTGTCAAATCAGGACGCTGAAGAGCAAAAACGTCACTCGTTTTCTAAACTCCTCTCTGCTATTTTGATGAACAAAACAATCGTTTTGAGTTAATCGAAATTCGGCTTTGTCGAATCGTCACGTCTGTCCTGTAAAGCTTTTCCTGCAGCAGTAAGAACAACACACGCCTCCGTGCTGCGTTTCTTTGCGTTCGACTCTCACAGCGTTCGTGAGAAACACATTTTCTGCGCTCGCGTCTCGCCGCACTGATCTGTGCTCGGATTTACGTGACGAGATTTGTGCTAAATGGACTGGAACTGTGAAAGAGCAACACGGACCCAATGGCACACAGAACACAACGGTGGTCCATATGCACTTAGTTGCCATGACAACAGCGTTTTTAATGAAGAGATGGCTATATATAAAAAAAAAAAAAAAAATCTGATTAAGTCTGTGTTTGTGGATGGGTATTCTTTTATAGCTTCATCAGCTTTTCTGCTTCCAAAGCGAGAGAGAGAGAGAGAGAGAGAGAGAGAGAGAGAGAGAGAGAGAGAGAGAGAGATAGTGTGCAATAAATTTACTCAGAGTTGATGAACTTGAACAGTTTTATTAGGGACGGTGTGTCTGGTGCGGATGCTACACTTCTTGCCGCAGTTTTTCATCGATGTTACTTCTCGTCTCGAGTCATTTGAATCTGTTCAGCTAAATGATTCATTCACTGAGCTTTTTTTTTTCTTCACTTATTTGTTAATTGATTCATTCACTGTTTCATTCACTATAACGGTCGCTGCTTTGTTTCTCTGACCGATTCGTGGCCTTGTTCACCGATTAGTTCGCTCGTTCGTTTACTAATTTATTCACTGATCCTTCAACAGATTCAGTCGCTATTGTAGTCAGAGTCTGCGTCCGAAATCACGTACTGTGACGGTATGTACTGCATTCGCTTCAGTACCTACAGTACTGCTCGGCTGTTGATCCAGTACGTACTGATAGGTATACGCGTGTAGTATGAATACAGTCGGGACGTACTGCATCCGCCATGTTGGCGTTGTCATGATAACCTCAAAAAACGTAACTGTTTCTTTCTTGTTTAGACTTTCAACAAGTTAACTGTTTACTCAGGTGTTCCTAAACAAGTACGGTTTAACCTCAAGGAACAACAACGTTTAGTACCTAATCAGTCCGTACAGGATTTTGCTGCGGCTTGTTTCAAAATTTGCGACGCAACTTGTGGAGTTTTTTTTTTTTTTTGTTCTTTTTTTTTTTTTTTTTTGCGGAAAACTACTTGAATTTCGGAAATTGCACGAGATTGCATCGTTCGCAGTGATGTTTGTTGGTAAATGAGACCTTTTAGCTGTACTCGTGTTCGACGCACGTGAATCGGAGAGGGCTTTGGCTGAATGCGCGTCGTGTTGACGTCACATGACGCGTCTCGGTCCAAATCCGTGGAAAATCTGCGTCAATTTAGAAAAATCGCAAGTTTTTGATTTTGCGTTCATTTCTGCGAGCGCAAAATTGCTAAATCCTGGAGGGACTGCCAGAGCACTTACACGTAAAAAGAGTCGAAGCGCTGCCTGTGTCCACTGGTTCCATGCTGAGGATGGCCCCACATGGTGCAGCCTAAAGATCATTGAGATTACAGTGGTGAAGTTCAACAAAACAGACTTCATATAAAAACTGTAATGAATTTTTCATGGTCTCACAACTGCCATTCTGACCGTGTTGTACTGGTACATTTACAGAAGGGATTTATTTATTTATAATCGCACTATCCGGTGTCACCCAGATGAGGATGGGTTCCCTTTTGAGTCTGGTTCCTCTCAAGGTTTCTTCCTTATATCATCTCAGGGAGTTTTTCCTCGCCACCGTCGCCGCTGGCTCGCTCATTGGGGATAAATTCATAAATTTAAAATCTATGTCCTGAATTTATATACTTCTGTAAAGCTGCTTCGGGACAATGTCCATTGTTAAAAGCGCTATACAAATAAACTGAACTTGAACTTGAACTTGAACATACTGCAGGATCTCAGCAGAAGCAGTAGACCATCCAGGTATTTCTCGCCTACTGTTTTATGAATACTGAGGATTCGGACATACTACTCCTTTGGTGTACTGCTTTTCGCCTACTGTGTGGTATATTAGGTTAGTAGGGATATTTGGACGCACTTGTTTTGTTCCCCGATTCATTCACTGATTTGTTCACTGATTACTTTGCTCATCTGCTCACTAATTTATTCACTAATTCTTTAACTGAGTCATTCACTACTTTCTTCGCTGATTTGTTCAATGTTTCGTTCACTGATTCGCTTACTAACTGATTAGTTCACTAATATATTCACTGATTCATTCACTGTGGTCGCTGTTTCGTTTATAGATTTGTTTGCTGCCTTTGTTTACTGTTTAGTTCACATCTTTCTCTTTCTGATTTGTTCACCGATTCGCTCACATATTCATTCAAATTTGTTCAGGTGCATGTTTTGCCCAGATGTGCAGTTTGGTCGTGGCGCTGTCTACGGCAGGAAGGGTTACCGGGTCTTACAGGCCAAACTACATCTCAGGAACACGTGAAAACATCTGCAACTTGCTCTAAAAAGTTCGACCTATTGGACACATTTTTTCACCTTTTTCTCAGTCTCAGCATATGGCAGAGCTGAAGACTGTAACGGTGAGCAATTTCTTTCGTACATTGGCTAAAAGTGAGGCAGGATCTGAGACACACACACACACACACACACACACACACACACACACACACACACACACACTTTTTTCATCCATTAGCAGTAGATTTGTACAAATTGTGGCCCTTAAAGTTGAGAACAGTTACAGATAAAGGGTTTCTGTGTGTAATAGACTCTCCGTCTGTTTGTTGCTTTCGTTCTCACTGATGTTGAAAGTGGAAGACGGTGAAGGCTGGCAGCTCACACACCATCAGTCTGTCATCACACACCATCAGCTCACACACCATCAGTCTGTCATCACACACCATCAGCTCACAGGAGATCAGAAACGTCTCTTTAAAAGCCTTCACACTTGATCTGAATTGACGTCGCCAAAATCTCCTTACGCACATTTTAAATTCACACCACTGACAGTCAGTTTCATTTAAGAGTCTAAAATATAGTCTGCCCAGTTTGGATAAGATAAGCTGTTAATATCTAATATAAAAATGACCTTATTCAGGACTATAATGTCCGATTCCACTTATTTTGGTTATATAACTGTAACATGGTTTGTGAAGACATGATGCAAGTGTATTAGCTGAACATTTATAATTGATAAATGTGGTATTTATTTATTACAGCATGGCACAAAGAACAGCCAAAGGAACATCTTTCATCAAAAACCTGACTAGAAAGTTAACTCGAAAGTAGGAAGTTGGAATGACATCATTTTTGACAAAGGTGGGAGAAGAAAAAAAAAAACATGGACGCCTTCATGTTTGTCTTTTGTTAGTAAACAAGCTTGCTAGCTACAGTAACTGTAACGAGTGCTGTATATTTTCCTCCTCAAAACAGTGAACTGTAAAGTCAGTGTTATACTGTAGATTTAACAAGGGAGGATGTTGATTGATCTAAAGTAAATACTAGTATACACTGTATAACTCTCTCTTGCTGTGTTTACTGTGAGCGCTGTGAGCGGCCACGTTGATTCGATGTCACTTGCTGAACTTGAGTTGAGGGGTCGTTTTCTTTGTTGTTGTTTTCCTAGTCAGAGGTCACGAGTTTTAGTTGAAACACAGCACAAGGCTAAAAAAAAAACGTACATGGAGACAACAGAGCATAAATAGACAAACTAATCGAAGGCTTGACACAGAACAGGTGAACACAGTAGGGTAACAAACCAGTGAAAGGACAGAGGGGAATTCATGACAATGTCTTACGACACCTCCAGCACTCCTAAACACGGTGACTTATTGTACATAATGTTTGTTGTGCTAACAATAAGTCAGCTTTAAAGTACTCGACCCGGCTGTTTGTGTAATGTTTAACATGCTGCTCGTAATGATTGCACTTTGTTAGTCGTGACACCGGCCTGGGTGCAGGGAAGTAGGATCTCTAGATCAGGAAACTCCTGCCTCTATTTATCCGCCCTGACACTGTCTCTCAGTTCATCTGTAACCTTCTACAGGATGTGTGTGTACATGCCTGTGTGAGCCACGATCATCCATCATCCTCTGACCCGCCCGTTTATCAGCATCACCGTTCGGATGTGTGTGTGAGCTGTGTGTGTGAGCCATATGTGTGTGTGTGTGTGTGTGTGTGTGTGTGTGTGTATGTGTGTGTGTGTGTGTTCACTACAGCTTAATAACATCTAATACGCAGCTACGTGTGCAGTGCAGGACGGCCCAATCCATCAGAGCGGCCAATCAGAGCGCAGTTAGTGTGGCTGATTTACTGCCACCAGTGTGTGTGTGTGTGTGTGGAATACTGTGTTTGTGTACTTGAAGACTTTCTATGTAACATGATATGTACAGTATAATGACATGTATAATGTCAGGTTTGCTAAAATAAATAAATAAATAAAAACCATTAATCTCTGTATTAATTTTTCCTACTGATTTGGACTTGGACCTCATTCAGTAATCTTTTAGTAAAGTCGTGTGCAAATGTTTGTAAATCGGACTAAAACACGCATGTCGTTGAATGCCAATCACCTGTAAATTACCAGGCACCTGCACTGGGTGACGCCCACAAAACTCCATAAAAGGTAAAGCTCGCACAGCTGAAATGGTCAACAGCGTAAAAAGAAGTAGAAGTGAAATTTATTTTGACTCACGTCAATGCTGAAAAAATATATATTATTTAACGTAAAAATAAAATAAACACTATATTATTTAACATATAAAAATACATATGAAGTTATGAAGAAAATATATCTACAGTAACCAAGTGATCATTGACACAAAGCACATCACACAGAGGAACTGCTATGTTTGATTCATTTTATTATTATCATTTTTTTAATTCAAAGTGAAGTGTCTCTTGGACAGAAAACCCTCGCGTCCTCCCTAATGCCGTGTTAGAAAAGCAGAAGGGCGTGTGTCCACAGGAAGCGGATGGCATGCAGTACACAAGGGAGTAGGGATGGGCGATTATACACTTAAATCTATATCACGATATTTCATGGTAATTTTTTGCGGTAACGATATAAATGACGATCTGAAAATGGTAACATTCAGCACTATCGTTTTGACCGCTAGTCACATCAGCATAGAGTCTTGAGAGCCGTGCAAACGCGAACATTGTAAACACGTCATCAACCATATCGTCAGCATCGCTGGGGAGGAATTGTACCGGTACCGGTATATCATGTAGGATATGATACGACACGGCCGTATTTGTTATGACACAGAAACGGCAGCTGGATGCAGACGCGGTGCAAACCGTCACTTTATTAGGAATAGCCAGATATATTGGAACAGTTCGCAATCGTAAAGCTAGAGCAAGGTCAAAACACAGGCAAAGTTCAAAGGCAGGAGTAAACAGTGATGTCAAGGGCAAAGCAATAATCCTAAATCCAGAAACGTTAGCAAATGTCCAAAAACCAGAAACTGTGATAACACGGGCAAGGCAGTAATCCAAAATCCAGAAACGTGAGCAAAGTTCAAAACCAGAATAGAAAAGAGCTTGGTAGATGTAGGAACAAGGTGAGCGTACAAATACTTCTACTGCTAGTAAATGAAGAATGAAATTAGGAACAGCTGTGAACGTGGGAATGTGGGAGTGTCATGGGGTGTGTAGTCCGTGGCGGCCATGTTTGTAGGCCGCCGTGCACGGTGGGAAGTGGAGTCAGTGTCGTGGCGTGAATGTAAGTGTGAGGCAGAGTTCGCGGCGGCCATGTTTGGGCATGCTGGGAAGTGGAGTCGCGGTCGCGACATGGTGTGGCAAAACGGAGTCATCGCGGCCCGTCCTCCTTTTATACGGCGGCGTTTCTTCTTAATTGAATGCCTGGTCTTATTCGTCTTAATTTACGGTTTAAAGTTTCATTAAATTTGTGTGGAATTGAAACAGCTACATGAGTTGACAGTATAATCTGTATATATAAAAGTGCAGTAACTCATTGCAAATTATATGATTTGAATCTGATCAGTCGAGGCATTTGGCAGACGTCCTTATCCAGAAGTGTTTTGAAGTCTCTGTCAATAAATCCATCCTGATACAGGTTCACTAGGTCACAGACCAAGAGTAATACAAAGTCTACAAAACTTTATTGAAGGATTACATGAGTTAGTCGAGATTTTCATTTGATAGGAGCACGAGTAGGATACGAACGTTTTTTCAGACATTACAGGATGTTCGTGAACACCAAATTTCTTTTCTAAACGCTCGTACGAACAATCTACGGATAAATCCGTTCGTATCCGTCTTGATAAATGAGGCTCGATATGTGCAACCTTCGGATTCGCACCGGATGTGTCAAGTTAAGCGTCATGTCAAGTGGTCGCATCGAGCGCCGTACATCTCCCTTAGTCCGTTCACACCAGACTCGTCTCAGCTGTGGTTCTGTACGAGCTACTAGCAGCAGAAAGAGCAACAGCACACTTCGACTTCTGTCTGTTTTGGTGAATTTAGCATTTGATCATCAGTTACGAGTGAATCTAGATTCAGTTTCTTAAGAACGAGTGCTTGGACGTTTGTAGGATTTATATGGAATTATCACCGCATCCAGCAGATGAACCGATTTGATTTTTTTGGAATTGATCCAAACAGGGTCAAGGTCACAGCAAGGTCAAATGTCTGAAATTGTTTTCCTTCGATAGCTTCTTTCCTGTTTGAAGAATATTTGAAGCCTATTTCAGGTGTACACCTTAGAAGAAGAAGAAGAGAAGAAGAAGAAGAAGAAGAAGAGGAGGAAGGAATAGACTTGTTGGTATCTGTGTTGAGTTATATTTGTTTATTATTTTAATAGTGTAGAATTGGAAGACATTCGGTGCTTTTATCGCTTTATGATCGCAATCGCAATGACATACTCACTCTCTCTCTCTCTCTCTCTCTCTCTCTCTCTCTCTCTCTCTCTCTCTCTCTTTCTCACGTTCTCTGTCTTGCTGTCATTTCCCAACCCCAGTTCCCAGGTCTCCATCTCTCCATCATCAGTCAGTGTCATCACATGATCTACTCATCATGCTGGGTTGTTAAAAAAAGGCAGACGGCAAAAAAAAAAAAAAACCAAAAAGACCCCAACACAGCTGGGTGAGATTGTTCAGTCCAGACTGTGAAGACAAAAAGCTTGTTCGTCCTGGCTTTTACACAAATTAGGACATGGATCTCACTGTGTGTGTGTGTGTGTGTGTGTGTGTGTGTGTGTGTGTGTGTGTGTGTGTGTGTGTGTGTGTGTGTGTGTGTGTCCACCCCCTTCCTCTCTCTCTCTCTCTCCCTGACACATACACCCACTCTCTCTGTGATTCAGAGCGAGCGAGCATCGGTGCTCTCGTCGACTTCTGCGTCTCTCGCTCTCATTTCTACACGACTGCACTTGTGTGTGGGTGGTTTTCTACATATGCTTCATGTGTGTGTGTGTTGGTGAGGTAGCTTGTGTGTGCGTGGTGCTTTCAGTGCCATCAGTGTTTTTTCCTCGCACGTGAGTGAGTGAAGCTCATCATGACTACAGTGAAGGAGTCGAGCGCTCCAGTGAAGGCAGCTCCGCACCAAGACCAGGTAGAACCACTCGTTTCTCTATTCACTCATCTCTACACGGTTCACACACACACACACACACACACAAACTCAGAGTGCACACAGAGCTGCTGGATCTGTTCGAACACAGATGTTTGACACGTACAGTGTTTAGACTGCACATGGAAGAGTTTATTCAACACTGTATACTGTATACTTCCACTCTGATGGTGTGTAGGTATTAATTCTACTCACTGTGAGTTAAATAAACGCAGTAAGGGATATTTCAACACTGGGGGGGGGAGTATAAAGGATCTAATCGAGCACTCGAAAAATCCTGTTGCTGAGCACATAAACGTGTGAAAATCCTGGCTGTAGGTTTTCAGTCATGAAACATCACGGCTTCTGTAGCAGATCCTTTGTTAATAATAATAATAATTACAACAATTATAATAACAACTATAATTATAATTTCATTTATATAGCACCTCAGAGATCGCTTTTTGGACGATACGACCGAATCTTACCGTACGATATGATTTAGTAACTGATAGAGTGGTGCTTGAAAGTTTGTGAACCCTTTCCAATTTTCTATATTTCTGCATAAATATGACCTAAAACATCATCAGATTTTCACAAAAGTCCTAAGAGCAGACACCAAGAACCCAATTAAACAAATGCGACTAAAATTATACTACCGCCACCATGTTTCATTTACATTTATGACATTTTGGCAGAATGGGAAAAAAATTCCACTTGCAAAACTGCAACAGTTAGCATCCTCAGTTCCCAAATGATTAAAAAGTGTAGTTAAAAGGAAGGGTGATGTAAAACAGCGGTAAACATGCCTTTTTTTTTTTTTTTTTTAGTGTGTTGAAGGGATCAAATTCTAAATTTGTTTATTTACAAAATAAGTGAAAACATTGAATATCTTTTCTTTGTACTTTTGTCTGTTAATTAAAGTTTCAAAAGACCTGACAAAGCACAGATTTTTGTTTTTGTTGCGTTTTAGAAAAAATCCCAACTTTTATGGAAATGGGGTTGTACTTTTTATCCACTTATGGTTACATTTAATGTTGTGGAACGTCCACGAGACAAGCTTTCACTTATGTCATAGCAGCTGTAAACAGTCATTCACTCACCAGTCTCTCTTTTATCTCCCTTTTAAAGTTAGTACGACAAAACTAAAAAAAAAAAAAAAAAAGCGATTTCTAAAAATGACAGCTTTCCCTCTGACGGTTATGAAGCACTGACACTGGAGACTCCTTACAGAAAACTTAACCATATCAACGTTTTTAAAATGTTTATGTGGAGCGTCCTCTGTACCAGTCCCTGTGAATGAGCTGTTACTATAGAAACAATAACGAGCACATTAATATAAACCTGTGATTTGAAGCTGCACTACTGTCAGAGCTGCCGTTATAGAAAATTAATCAACACCTTCTGACCAATCAGAATCCAGAATTCAATTTATATAATGGTATAATTTTATTTTATTTTTTTAACAGTGACTATTATTCTTGTCACCTGATCTGTTTAAGATGCAGCGTCTGAACAGGGAAGGGGTTTTGTGTTGATGTGATTAGCTTGTGTTCAATGTTCATTTGTTTTGTTCCTCCATTGATTCTTTGTCATGAACTGAGCTCCTTAATGAGGAAATTGGTTTCTGCTGTGACTGAGATAATAACGGGATAGAAGAAATGGAGGCAGAGGTGCAGCGGTTATTTTCTCTCTCTCTATAAACCTCAAACCCACTGAGGATGTTTCCACACAGCAAATAGTGTTTTTGTAGAAAGGTGGCTGAAACAGATTAAATTAGGAACTGCAATCTGTCGTGCTCCAGATGCAAACATCTGTAAGAGTAGGCTGTTATTTTTTTTAAGGAATATACATACAGGACATGTGCAGCAGCATTCACCTGGATATTTCTGAAAAACCTCACACTATTGTGCCACATATACAGTACGAATTTATAGATTATATATAATTGTTGTTAGGTGATTTAATCAGTCTGTTGGATCGCACTCTTTTGAACAGATTTCCTTCGCTCCTGGCGAAGACATTACTGAAGGCCAAGTGTACCATCACATGTAAATATACATTAGGACTCTATTTAAACATTCCAGATAGCCTTGCATCATTCATTACAGAGTCTTATAAAAATATAATTAAAAACAAACAAACAAAAAAAAAAACCCAAAGAATAATAATATGGATGAATGGATAGATAGATAGATGGATGGATGGATACATAGATAGTCGGATGGATGGATGGATAGATAGATAGATAGCTGGATGGATACATAGATAGTCGGATGGATGGATAGATGGATGGATAGATAGATAGATAGATAGATAGATAGATAGATAGATAGATAGATAGATAGATAGATAGATAGATAGATAGATAGATGGATGATAGATAGATGGATGGATGGATAGATAGGTAGATGGATAGATAGATGGGTGGATAGATAGATAGATAGATAGATGGATGGATGATAGATAGATAGATGGGTGGATGGATGGATGGATGGATGGATGGATAGATAGGTAGATGGATGGATGGGTGGATGGATGGATATATGGATGGATAGATGGGTGGATAGATGGATGGATGGGTGGATAGATGGATAGATGGGTGGATAGATGGATGGGTGGATGGATGGATGGGTGGATAGATGGATAGATGGATGGATAGATAGATAGATGGTGGATGGATGGATGGATAGATGGATGGATGGATGGATAGATAGTTAGTTGACTTTATTAATCCCAGAGGTAAATGTACAGATTACAGCAGCAATCCAAAAAGTAAGAGTAAAAAAATAATAAACATATTCAGTTAAAAATTATAAAATTATAAACATAAACAAGTTCTTTATTCTGGTACTGTAATACACTCAAACATAAATATCAGACAATAATGGTTTTATCTATAACGTGTATGTGTTTAAGGCTCAGTTGCAGGATTTGGAGTGTTGAATAGCGTTGGGAATTGTGTATTTGTGTGTGTGTGTGTGTGTGTGTGTGTGTGTGTGTGTGTGTGTGTGTGTGTGTGTGTGTGTGTGTGTGTGTGTCTTGTCATGTCAGCACAAGCCTGGTCTTGTTTTGCATTAGAAACTTGCATTAGGTCATTTTCACACTTGCATTTTCTTCCTTGATGTTAATTACATTTGGTTTGTGAAAATTAAGTGTGAAAGTTGTTTTCAAGTCCAGGATCAGTCCAGAGAACCTCCTGAGTCTGGGGCTCATTTCTACAGAACTGTGGTGTCCACATCTGCTCTTAGACTTCCTGTTACAAGTTTGGTGATGACGGGGAAAGTGTTATTATGGTCAGCGGTGGAGACGGAACACCTTGTTGATATTTAAATCCAGACTTTCACAGAACTGTAGTGCAGTAATTAGCTCAGGTTTGTGGTGTGAGTCCTGTGTCTTGTGAGAACGTTGTGTCTAGCATGGATACAAATCTTCTGATACGAGAACGGTTCCTCGTTCGCAGGTGTTTACCTAGGATGACATGACATGCATCCAAAAAGTGCTGTTCTTCACCAGTCGAGTGATGTTACTAAAGCTAGTGCTACTTAAGCTAGTGCTTAAAATGCGTGCACATCTGGAATTGTGCGATCGATCCACAGATCCATGTGAAAGTCAGCCTGCGATCGTAAGCCCCGCCCCCCAGAATGAGGCCGGGGTGTGAACTGAAGTATTCACGTTAAGTATGAAAACGCTTTTAAGCTGCAAACTTGCGTTTGGAACACAGAAGAATCCTGTAGAGCGTTTAGATAAGAGCAGCTCACTTCCTCTTTAGAGACAAGAATATAAGTCAGTTTTGAGTCAGTGAGTCAGTTTTGACCTTGTGACGACATTTGGCTCCATTTTTTTTTTTTTCCCGATTAATTGACACCATGCCTGCACATACTATACTGTGCTATAGAGAATATTTTGGGTACTGAGGTTGGGGTTGGGCTTAGGGGTCAGTATACTGTAGGCATGGCATTAATTAGCGGATTTAATGGAACACGCAGAGACTCAGGCCAAAAATAGGCTCCCGGTATGAAGAGCGTGTTCTTCCACACTGCAGTTCTGATCAGTATAGACTTTTGTGCTGCACCGTGATGAAACAGTAGATTGGAAGCAGACTCTTGTGGTCCATGATTCTGAACCTTAATAGAGGGATATTGAAGAGGGTCGTGTTGAATTCAGGTCTCTCGCTCTCTCCATTTCTCTCGGTCTACCGATGGCACAGTTCTTCTCTTTTGTTTGTTCTTTTAAAGTCTGAAATCTGTACTTTTGAAATTGGGCTCATTTGCTTATTGTTTACTGGATTCTAAAGCTCTTTGTGCTGCTTTCAATAATAATAATAATAATAATAATAATAATAATAATAAATTGTGTATGCAGCATCTTTTAAACATTTAAAAACAGCTCAGAGTGGATTGCAATAAATAAATAAATAAATAAATAAATACAATTTAAATAAATAAATAAATAAATAATTTTTGAAAAATTCCCCTAACAGGAGCAGAAATTCTAAGAATAAATAAATCTACAAGATAAGGAGATAGATAGACAGATAGATAGATAGATAGATAGATAGATAGATAGATAGATAGATAGACAGACAGACAGACAGACAGACAGACAGACAAATAAATAAATAAATAGTAATAATGGGAAAAGCAGGGAATTGCAGTTCAGAGGAACATGGTATTAAAATATATTTTCAATTGAAGCAAAATGTTAAAAATAAACGTTTAATGCAAATAAAAAATTTTAAAAGATCAGAAATTATACAACAAACATAGTTAAGCTGAAGTTAAAAAAGTGTTTTATGTTGCTTTTTAAAATGGATAACCGGTTCACCTCATTGGGACGTACTATTATGTTTATTATCTGAAAATAATATATATATATATATATTTTATTTTCAGATCATATTCTCTTAACCTGCCTTACTCATACAATACACTCTAATCCCTCTCTCACGCCCTTTCTTTTTGCATAGGATTCTCATCTCATTCTGTCGTCCTATCAGCCGCCTAATGAAATGTAAAGAGTGAACAGAATGATATTTTAGGCGATCACATGATCACAGTGTGCCGAACTCGGAGTCGGCGACGTAAGTTGAAGAGTTATGTCAGTTTTTTACGAATGGAAAGTTCCTCGTATTCAGAGTCGGGTTACGCACCCGTGTACGTCGAGCACACTGTTTCTATGTGTGCACCATTATTATTAGTATTATAATATATTATATATTATATAGTATTATAAAATCACCTGAGTGTATTACACGCCTCTGAGGTTGCCAGATGGTTATTTAGTAAAGATGTCCGAGATAGGATTTTTCAATAGCGTCTAGAGCACAACCTTTAAACTCCTTCAAGCCAGAAAACATCAGGGATGGAAAATGTGGACCGGAGAACCGCGGAAGTCTGAATGTACCTTCGGTATTAACTCCTCACTCCTTTCTTCTAATAGCTGATGGCCTTTTGTTCTTATTGTGAAAATGCAGGAAGCTGTGAGGAAACTCCGACACTCTGCAGATGGCAGGAACAGATTCTGGGTTGAGTAAATCATTGCAGTGTCTATGTGGGTTATGAATAAACACATAGATCTTCATGTGTGTGTGTGTGTGTGTGTGTGTGTGTGTGGATTTGGTAGATTTGCCTCGAGAGCCAGTCGTTGTGTTTTGGTAGTGGTGCTGCTGTACGTGGTGCTGTTACAGTTTTGACAATTTGCTGATTCATTCAGTCAGGTTTGTTTGAATCAGTGAACACTTCACCATTTTGGATTGGTCTGTATGACATGAACAAACACAATAACCCATCCATCCATTTTCTGTACGGCTAATCCTACACAGGCTCATGAGGAGCCTGGAGCCTATCCCAGGGGACTCGGGGCACAAGGCGGGGGGCACCCTGGACGGGGTGACAACCCATCGCAGGGCACAATCGCACACACTCTCACACACTATGAACAATTTAGAAGTGCCAATGAGCTCATGTCTTCGGACTGGGAGAGGAAACCGGAGTACCCAGAGGAAACCCATGCAAACTCCACGTACACAGGGTGGAGGCGGGATTTGAAAACCCAACCCCGTGTCCTCCCCAAGCACTATAATATTTTTGCATCTGTCATGCAACACATCCCCACTCCAAATATTAAGGAATCGGTTAGAAGGTTTCCATACATGATAGCATATCAGTATTGTAGCGTCCAATATCACAGATAAATTGCTGTCTTATTTTTTATATTTAAAAAATTGTATTGCAAACAGTTAGGTGATTACAGCACTGGCTTACAGTAAAATACCAGAAAACGCAGTGCATTGTGGGATGTCTTTCATTTTAGGTAGTGGAAAATCAGTGGAATTTTTTTGAGCCCTTTATTTTGTAACTACAGTATTTTAGCTGAGCCTCGTCGAGTTTACGTTTATATGCTTGCAAAAATGTCGGTTCAGTAAAAAGCACTGTGATTCTTTATTTAGTGCGAATTAATTCAGCACTAGTGGTGGTTCAATCAGTGTGGGCTTTGAGCTACAGCTCAGAAGGTCATGAGTTCAAATCTCAGCACTGTTAAGCTGTCATGGTTGGGTCCTTGAGCAGGAAGATTGAGAACAACAAAACAGAGTCTAGAATTAATGGATTAATCTTTACTTTTTTTTTATTCTCTTTTTTAAAGAGCATGTTCTTGAGGCTAAACCATCATTCTGGCCTCGTCATTTGATGCGGAGGCAGCTGTGTAAGGAATAAAGCACTTGGCCTCATGCTGATATGGGAAAATAATCAACAAAGGAGTGGTGATGTTACTCTCATGTTGTTTTGTTTTTAGTTCACTCAGTCTGCGTTCGTTTCGCTTCTAGTCCTGTCTCTGACTCTGCCATGACGTTGGATGTTTACCTTAATGTGTTCACCTGTTCCGTGTCTCACCTTGATTACTTTGGTTATTTCTACCCCGTTGTTTCTGCTCTTATCATGCGTTTTAGTGCTTCTGTATTTCCCGGGTTTGACTCATGCTGGTGTATTTTTCTTTTTTTTTCAAGTTTTTGAGTTTACGCACTTGTATTCTGCATTCAATAATTATATGTTACAAACAGTTTAAAACATCCTGAAGTGTTTTATTCCTCTTATACCACATCAGTGATTATAACGTTTGTAGTTATAGTTATAGTTAATGTCGTGGAACATACAGTACACGAAACAGGTCAGTTCCTGTTCTCACGTGCGTTATAGCAGGTATAAACTGTCATTCCTTCACCACCATCTCTTTTAGATAATAAGAGAAAAAAAACGCAGCTTGTCACGTTAACGAGAACCCGTAAAGCGTAAACTCCTCTGTCCTGAAGATGTCGGAAAACTTAGTTACCTCTAAACCGTTACTGTGTAACTATGGAAATACAATTAGTTACTGTGTGAGAGAGGCGTTAGAGGTTTTCTACCCATCTCTGTCACTGTCTTTCTTGACGTTTCTTTTTGTGTGTCACTCTTTTGTCTCTTTCTTCCCCTTCACACTCTCTCTGATTTGACTTTCTCGTTTCTTTCTCTCTCTCTGTCTCTCTCTCTCTCGCAACATCTCATCCACTTTCCTCAGGTCTGATTAAAATGTTCTCTTCATTAAAGACAGCAGTTTAATTCTTTGCTCTGTATCTCACCGCTTTCTTTCTCGGTGACTTACGCAGATTGCAGACTAATGGACTGTCCTTAAATCCAGCTTTTATTTCTTCTTAAAGATGAAAGACATCCCACTAAAGTCTGTTTCTTTTTGTGCTTGACATTTGAATGCTAGGAGGTTTTTAAAGGCCTGCTGTCCATATTTAATGCAGTCACACGGTCGTATTTTAATGCGCTGCCTTCATGGAGATGTATTAGAGATGGTAATGAAGGTTTTGGATGGTCTCTCTCACACACACACACACACACACACACACACACACACACACACACACATACTTGTTTATAGTGAATATATAAAAAGCGCATTATTAAAATCTTGCTTTCTCTCTCTCTCTAGTACTTTTGAGGCTGTGTGTCTGAACCTCATGACGTCTGAGTGATCTGCGATCCAGGTTCAGGTTCAGGTCCTTGCCTTCTGTTTGTTCTAGTTTTTAATAAGGCGCCGGTGTTGACACTTTTCAATAAAAGTGCTTCTTGAGTTTGTGTGTTTGGAGCCATTTTTATCCCACACTAACGGGATGCCGTGACATAGCGATGTCAGAAATGTTCCCACTTCCTATGTGATTATCGATTTTCCCTGCACCAATTCCAACTTTTTTCCTATGTTGTTGTATACAGGTAAACAGCTCAGTTTGGAATTTTTCACATCCAGCCTGGGTCGCATGCTAATGAGGTTCTACCTGGCCATATTATGATATTCATATCTAAGTGCTATCCATAAGAGGATGGGTTCCCTTTTGAGTTTCTTCCATGTGTCGTCTCAGAAAGTTGTTCCTTGCCACCATCTCCTCTGGTTTGTTTGAATCTACATCCTGATTTCTTTGTAGCTGCTTTGTAATCATGTCTTTTGTTAAATTCAAATTGGACTGAACTATGTTCTAGAAACGTCCACAAACGAGAAAGAAGATGAAAGTTCTTTTTGTTCAGCCGGTTACCGCTCCATCACTGCTTTTTTTTTTTTTTTTTTCACAGTGTGATGCACAGCATGAAGCTTTAGTGTAGCCATAGTGTTTCTGTTCAGGTGGAGGAGCTGGAGGCCGTGCTTGCTCTGAGCAGCTTAGGTGCCTTCGAGCTCATCCCTGACGAGCTGACAGACCGAGGACTTGGGGTCATCACTGTCCTGCAGCTCTGCTGCTTGAGCACCGATCTGCCTCGAGAGCCAGCGCTGTTTTATTTCTGTACTGGTGTCGCTGTCTGTGGTGCTGAATCCTGATGGTACCCTGAAGGCACCGGTGCCAAACACAAGTTCTGCCCAGGCCAAATCAGCACTTTTGTGATGCTTTGAATGGACATAAAACTAAGGATATACTTTTTTTTTGATGTGTTCTTATCTATTAACCAGTAAGCAGCTCTGATCATAGAATAGGACATTTCTAGGAAAAAGAATAACTAATAGAAAGTGTTCAACTGTATGCACTAATAGGTGATAACATTTATTATACAGATTAAAGGGTATTTTTTTCAAATATTGGAAATATACTGCATATCATTAAGGAAGAGATATAAGAAGAACTCACACGGCATTATGCTCCATCGACTGTCCTGTAGGTCTCTGGTAATGACTAATGAATAATGCATTATTCTAGATATTACTGGCCTAGTGTGAAAATATTAAGTAGTGTGTAGTATATAAACTAGTATTATTAAAATTTTTTTGCAAGTTTACACAGCCGACTAAACGAGACAGCGGGATATATTAGGCTGCAGGCTTTGAGTTTGACTCCTGTGCCTCAGGCCTTATCATACTTCATGCGGAGATGACGATTGTCCGGCTCTCCAAGAACTATATAACATAACTGTTGAGCATATGGACATTTTATGGAGGCTTTGTTTATTCTACACAAGGCAGCTGGATGAACGAACTATGCTACGTGACCAAGCCTTTGATTGGTCGTTACAAATGAGGCGTGTCCAAGCCAATTAATTCCCAGATGTGGAGATTGAGAGGAGCGACTGTCCGAGCATGTCAAAAGGTTTTAAGTCTATTGGTCTCACGTTTCATCTGCTTCTTATTTCTATTTTCCTGTTCTCTTTGTGCATATGGAAATAAATGAACAGTTCTTCCTTATGTCCTGTTTGGGTATGTGCAGTATAACCAACAGCTCCTGCATCGCCATAGTTTACCTGTCAGCAGTCTTCTTCTTGTAGTCGTGGAGCTTGTCATGAATTTTGTTCTGTACGGGAACACTCACAGCTGATGATGACAAAGCGAAACAACAGAGTTTTGTCCTTGTGTAACCTTTACTGCATTCAGTACGCAACAAATACGGTAAGCGTACTTCTGTCCAATTATATCATGCTCATTATTTTGTCTCTTTATTTAATATCACTTTCTTAATTTCTCCATGCCCTTTTTCCTCCTCTGGTGCACTCTCTCTCTCTCTCTCTCTCTCTCTCTCTCTCTCTCTCTCTCTCTCTCTCTCTGTCCTGTCTGTTTTCTTTTCTCCATGTTTGCACAGGTGGCTTTAGTACAGCGTTGGTGTTTACATGCAGTGAGCTCTGCATATCAGATGACGATCAGCTCATACACCGCCTTTATTCTTGCACAAGTTTCCATAGCACATTGAATGGAGTCGTTACTGCTCTATACTCCATAATGACAGCCTGGATATGAATAATACAGAGGGCAGTTGGTGGATTTCCAGATGTTGTTTACTTACCTGATGGATGTCCTTTTTATTTTAATGACCAGCAACATTCCTCAGGTTTACTTTTGGCACCGAAAGCGTAGTGTGTAGTCGGTTAGCTGGGGATTAAAGTGCACCGCTTGCTATACTGTAATGTCTGTGTCGTGTGTGTGTGTGTGTGTGTGTGTGTGTGTGTAGGCGTGTGTGTCGGATAGATCAAAATGATGTCTCTTAGCAGAGGTTGTGTTCTCCGATCTGCTTGATGCCTTTTTGCTTCTTTCGCATTTCCACTCAGAGCCACTGAGAGAGAATATTCTCCTGGCCAAAAGCCATAAAGCGATTTGAGTCTGGTTAGAGAGACAGGAAGCAGGAAGGTAACGAGCTCCAGCAACCCTGTCTGCCTTTTTTTTTTTCTCAGATAATGAAGTTTACAAGCATCCAGCTGTCCGTCATCCACATACACACACACACACACACACACACACACACACACACACACACACACACACACACATATACCTACTGCTGCTGGACTTTATTAAACCAGTGCACAGGCAGCAAACAACCCAGTCTTACTGACACACAAACACTCCAGCTTCATTAGTTATATCCAACATCCTGTGTCCATCCAAACATCTACCTCTGTCTCTATTTTGTGTGGATTTCTTTATTTTTATTTATTAGGCCATCGTGTCCACTTTGCAGCGTTCTATCCGTTAGCTCCAGATACAGTGTGTTTAATCAGATTGAGACGAGTAGATACGCTACAGGGTGTCTCCATACATAGGGGACTATGTACCGTGTGCCAGCACCACGTCGGTTGTGCTTTCGTCAGCGGATGTTCGCGGACGTCCACATCTCGGTTGGTCCGCATCACTTCCAGTCTTTCTGAATTCGTTAATAAGTCTGGCGACTGTCTTTTGTTCTTGTGTCTGACGGTCTTGCCGTAGTCCATCGCCCAACCTTGCGACAGGTTGTCGATCCAGCCTTGAGAATGATTTCAATACGTTCTTCTTTTTCTATAAAGGATATCTAAAAAAAAAAAAAAAAGTATGCTGTATATTGCCTTCAAATTAATGAAATTAAATGTGTTTACATTTTTTTTTAAATACCGTAAAGGTCGGTAAACAGCAGTAAATGAAACAAAGTCATTATTTGCTGTGACAATAAAAATAAAAATAAAAATAGTAGTCTCAATTAGTACAATTAGTGCAGTTTTATAAGGAAATGATCTGGTAAGCTTTATTGAGCATCTTGCAGAACCAGACTCAGTTCTTCTGGACACTTTGACTTTCGCACTCGCTTCTTATTTCTGCAGCGAAACCCAGCAGCCTTCATTGTGTTTACTGTCTGAAAAGTGTCTCTTACTGTAATACGCTGCTTTCTTTAATGACATACAAACATTTTTCTGTAACATTTAATTTTGTGCTAGAAAACTAATGTTTGGGAATCTAAAATGGTTTTTTTTTGTACTGACATGATCATGTAGACGTCATAAAATAAAAAAATCTATAACAAAGTTTGTACTAAAAAAAAAAATAGGGTGCCTAAAACTTTTGCACAGTACTATATATATATATACACACTAAGTATGAAAAAGACATTTTATTAACATACTTCAGTGCTCATTTCTTCTATGTATGGAGATTTTGGTACACAGTTATATTTGTGGCTTTTGCCACACACTCTTATCCATGGTGACTTACATTTATTTCATTTTTACACAGTCTAGCTCAACGACCCAGCTGTAGTAGGTTGGTGGTGCTGGGATTTGAACTCATGACCGTCGGCATAGTAACCCAATGTCTTAACCACTGACCTACCACTGCCCACGCTGTAGAACAGGTCCTGTCATAGGACACAGCTTTTCTGTCCAAGCAGGAGAATCACTCAGTATTCATTGTTTCCTTGTTAATAATTTATGTCCTGTGGTGGATATGGTGAGTGTAGTGTGGAACAAAGGCTGAAAGTACAACAGAAGGTAGAAGGTCAGTTGTGCTACAGCAATGGAAAAAAAAAAAAATGCAAATAACAATCACATCCACTCTACCACTCATGATGGGGTTGTTCTGTTGCTCTCTCTCTCTCTCTCTCTCTCTCGCTTTGCTATAGTAAGGTCATGTACAGTGAGTGTGTGTGTGTGTGTGTGTGTGTGTGTGTGTGCTCAGAGGGTTGAGAGCAGATTGGATTATTTAACACTGCGGGAGGAAAGCAGGTTGCATTAGTGTGTCATTGCTGCTCAAACACACGCTGTTATTCTCTCCGCTGGGTTTCCACACATCACTCCAACACTAGGGCGAGGAACTGAATTTCAGATCGTCCATATCTTCTGCTCCGTTTTGTGATTTATGTTGGGGCGTCAGTGCCTAGCAGGTTTTCGGACGAGTCGGATGTTTTCAGTTTAAAGTAAATGTAGAAGATGTAAATTGAGCACGTTAAAATGAGCAAGTTCACAAAGTACTCTCATGAGTGGCGCTGTATATTTCTCATAAATATCAGTTTGATTTCGGGGGATGTTTCAGGATCTGCGTCAAAGCGAACAACCGAAGCTCATCTTGGTGAATGATTTCACATTAAATCACATTAAACCTCTTTTGCTATGTCTATCACTTCATTCTTTCTGTCCCATTCTCACACAATGTCTCTTGTTTGTGCTCGCTCTCTCTCTCTCTCTCTCTCTCTCTCTCTCTCTCTCTCTCTCTCTCTCTCTCTCTCTCTCTCTCTCTCTCTCTCTCCACTTTGTCTTGTGTGTAAAAGAGGGAAAAAGGGAAATGTCTAAACTCTTTGTGTGCTTTTCAAGAGCTAAACGCCTCACAGATGGTGTTTTGATTCTCCTCCTCTTCATCACGGATGATGCCTGACTGAGATGACGTCTTTTTCACACTCCTCTTGCGACTCTGAATTCCCGAATGAAACAGCGCATTCATTTTCATGTACACGAATGATTTTCATGCATTTACATGCCGGTCAGACGTGGCTGAGTTCTGACGAAGTGACGATAAATCGAGTTTTTCTGCCAATAACTTGCTTTGACATCTCAAGCATAAATATATTTTTCACCAAAACAAGGTAGACATGTTTATTTATCCTGTAACCTTGCCTAGTGTTTTTCCTGAAGAAGATGTTTGATGTCCAGTGTGATTTCCTCACTCGGTGAATGTCACGATTTGATCTACTTTGCTGGATCTACTTGATCCACAGTGAAACTGACATGTCGTGCATTCGACTGGAGGTTGTAAGTCGTAATTCCCGACCTCCAATTAGGAAAAAAAACAAAGATAACTTGGAATTCCTACTCAGGAACTCGGGACGATCTCCTCAACCCAGAGTTCAGCGAGTGACGTCAAATCAACATGAACAGTAAACCCGGCAGCACTTCTTATCTTTAAATGAGTTGTACAGTATATACAAGAAACAGCTTTAGATCAATCAACATACAGGTATATTCACTTGTTAAATCTATAACACTGACTCTAGAGTTCACTGTTTTGAAGAGGAAAATATGCTTCACTCATCACAGTTAGCTGGTTAGCTTGTTGCAAACAAAACACGAACGTGAGGGCGTCCATGTTTTTTTTTTTGTTTTTTTTCCGAATGCACGGAGGGCAAAAATGACTTCATTATGAGGTCTGACTTCCCACTTCTGTCAAATTATCCACAAAGCACCGTACACACACCACCTTACTCATTAGAGATGCAAGCAGACAAATCTGTTATGTCATTTGTCAAATCATGTGACTGATTTACCTCCTTTTTCACTTTTGGTGATAACAGACTTAAGAAAGAAACACATTTCAGCTCAGGGAAGCTTATATATGGTAGAAAACGTTCAAATTTGACCTTTGTCCCAAATTAATATGCTCTATGATCATATGATTAAACACTATGATCATAGTGTTTAAATGTAAACAGTCACTTAGTCCTTGTGAGTCTTTTTATTTCCTCTTCTCGCTTGTTAATGAGCAGAGCTCGCATGTAAGTATAGATTTGACAATCCATAGCGTCACTGGCGTCCCTTCACTCAGTCGATGCTCTCACATCACTGCTGAAATAATCCCCGATTAGCAATTCAGTCTCTCATTTTTTATCATCGACCCGGAACAATCTTTAGAAGTATAGTGATTACCTCACGAGCAGATGAAAGAACGAGGCAGTTTGCTTTCTCATCGTTAAAAAAATGAACTGATGGCTCCACATGACAGGATCCTCTTGTACAGATTGTGTGATATGAGCGGTAAGCAGTAATGCTTTGGGTGTTTGTTCCTATCAGAGTTTGTGGTATTCGGTTGTACAAACTGCCTCGGTGCCAAGAACCTGCACTAAATTTGGGAGGAAAGCTTTCATGGTTGCTGCACCTACAACCTGGAACGATGTTCAGAAAGTTTTGAAGCTACATTCTTTTATTCCTCTTAACGTCTTTAAATACAGGGTCACTGAAAATGTAACTAAAACCTTAGTAGCTTGGGTCTCTCTCACACACACAGAGGGAGAGTGACTGGTTTTAGCCTGAGGCTTGGATGTGTTGGATGAGTAATGTCTTGATGAAAGGTGTCAGCTGTAAACCTCTCACTGCACAGGTCTCCACATTGTCCTTGGTGATGAACAACCAACCTCCAAACATCTGACGTCTGGTGACAGGAGCAGGTTTGAATGAACTGGAAGCCTCCAGTCAGACCTCTGCATGTCACTGGATATATGATCGCTAGCGTAGGAATTGAGCACATTGCTCTACCTCAATAATGGGGAGGATCCTGGAAATGTTGGCGTAGGCATTGTCCAGTCAACCCATTCCTGCATAGGTTACCGGACCTTTTGGGATGTTCCACACTGTGATCTAAATTAGAAGACAGTAAACTGGAAAACTGGCATCCTGGAATGTGGGATCTCACCTGGACTTTTGTGGCAAGTCTGATTAGACCTCATTGGAGAACAGCTCTGGTTACAGCTGAGCTAAGGTGGCACAACATCGCCATCCAAGGCTTCCTAAAAGGGGGAGCAATGAATGGGCTCCACCATCTTCTGGAAAGGATACCATGCTGGTGGATGGCATCTTTGTGGACTGGAACTGGCAATCAAGGACACAAGAATGCCCTGGAGACTGCTGGGAGACAGCATAAGTGATCCAGGAGGTACACACCAGAGACTGATGATACCACCACTGCTGTGTATACAGTACATGCCCAACTGTAATAGAACTTGTGGTTCCAGGATTGAACCCACCATAAGAGAACAGAAATCGACTTCATCTTTAAATTATGATGGACAACATAAAAGCAAAGCAAATGCAAGTATAAGTATGTATGTGTGTGTGTGTGTGTGTGTGCATGTGCCCTTTAGATCAGATCAGAAATCCTATCGATTCTACCTTTTAGCTCAGTTCAGTACAATCGACTCTCTCGATCTGTACAGAGCTGCTCTCCTGCTTTTACACTCCTCTGTCTGACTCGTATCTCCTCTGTTCATCTTAAATGCCTCTCTGAACTGTTAGATAGTGGCAGTAACACACTTTGCTTTTACAACACACACTGTTACAAAGTGCTGTACAAACAGTGAAAGCTGCTACAGGATGGAAATCACTGGAGAAACCACAACTTTCTGGTTGCTCTTCAAAAGAAATCAGACACTGCTTTGGCTTTATTTCTCTTAATCTGAGTGGCTCTGATGTTCCTTTTTCTCAAAACCCTAGGTCAGAGTCAAATCCTTGTGTCAGAAGTGGAGTAAATCGATTGGCTGATTGTAATTTGTGTTTCTCATTGGTTTCTCCAACAGCAGAGCATCACGTCTGACCTCTATTAGCTTCAGTAACCTTTCTGTCACTCCACTGCATCCTCCTCCTCCCCTCACTAATCTGGGCTTTAACCTGCATCAGGCACTCAGCTGATCATTATTCTGCTAATTATTATCATAATAACTGATCACAGAGAGTGACGGTGAGATTAGAATTAGAATAACACACATCCATCCATTTTCTCTACCACTTATCCTACGCAGGGAGCCTGGAGCCTGTCCCAGGGGACTCGGGGGGAAAAGGTGGGGGACACCCTGGACAGGGTGCCAACGCATAACAGGGCACATATACATCGCACACATACACCCATTCATGGACTATGGACAATTTGGAAATGCCAGTCAGCCTACAACGCATGTGTTTGGACTGGGGGAGGAAACAGAGTACCCAGAGGAAACCCCTGAAGCACAGGGAGAACATGCAAACTCCGCGCACACAGGGCGTTGGCGGGAATCGAGCCCCCAACCCCGGAGGTGCGAGGCAAGTGTGCTAACCACAAGGCCACCACCTTGGCAAGTATTACAATTATTTTTACTGTAGGAACTATAATGTATTAGACAGAGTACATTAATATAAACCCAGTGAGAAAAAGCACTTGAAGCAGGTACTGAGTAATAAAGCCCAGTTCAACGGAATTACAAATAACATTGTTGTGAAAGAGGACCAGAAAATACATGAAAATAAAATTGCTCACTCCAAGGTGCCTCACAGGGGTGTTGGGGAAGAAGGTCAGGCTAGGTCTTTCTTCCCCTTTTGATGTGAAAGTGTGTCAGAATTTCAGGTGAATTTTAGCTTTTAGCCTTTAGCATCCCCCAAAAAAAGCTTTTTGAAGTTCTCTCAAGTTCATACCAGTGGGTATTGCGAGGCAATCTCAACCCGTCAGACATCCTTGAACAGAATTTGCAGGTTTACCCGCAAATACACAACAGGAATAAATTGTTTGCTTTATAGTTTGGGGGAAACGACAAGGAGTGTAAACGTTCTCTTTCTTTATTTTCGTCTCTCGTATCCCCACGAGGAGGTGATGATGAGGTCGGGAGCTGCTAGTGTGAAATTTCGCTGTTTGGAAACTGGAAGCTTGTACAGTGCCGTGTTGTTTCAGCTTTAAGCCTATTTCAAATGTTTTCAGCTTTAAGCCTTCATCAGTGTGTATTCATGTTTTGTCACACTTTCATTTCTTTATAAAGGCTGCAAAGCACCATGGGACATACTTAAAGAGACATTCCCTTGATTACTTAACAAGGTTTGCAGAACACCATGTAAACAACAAACAATAATAGTTTCTTCAAACAGCACCTGGATTTGTAACAGATATTAAAATACATTTCCCAACAAAAAAAACCAAATGTCATATACAGTATGTGAGGAATAAAAACTTTTAGGCTATGCAGGTGTCTGAAAATAATCAGTGACAGGAAGGTGTGATGTGGCCTGATAACCATTTATGGTTGATTTTTAAATGTTGTGGAACGTCCACAAGTCTTTAGTAAAGGTATTATTACTAAAAGATTATATGTTTATCTTTGTTAACGTACGTGATTTCTTAAGCCGGTTATTGCTAGGCTTAGATTGTGTTGCGTCCACCGTACAGTTCATCGTGAACGAGCTGTTACTATGGAAATCAGAGTGTATTTGTCAGGGCCGGGATTCGAACTCAGGTCGAGGTGAGATGAGAGTCAGACACGCTATCCGTGAGACACAGGTGATGAACCCAATTGCAAAGACGAACTCAAACGTCGTAAAAGTTCCAAGAGTTTTTTTTATAAAAATCCAAATGAAAAAATGTAAAAACAGAAACGGGAGGATGTAGCACAACTAAACACGGAGCAAAGAAATACACACAAGGGAATGAGACACAGGTGACAGTAATAACACTAATGACAGACAGAAGGAACACAACAGGAGGGAACAATGAGGGTCTCTAGTGGCCAAAACATAAAATAGCAAGTCCAGAATGCTGATAGTATTAAAGTGAACGCACTGTTGCTGTTGTTATAAAAAAAAAAAAAAAGTTAGTCAATGCCTTCTGAACCAATCAGAATCGAGAATTCGACAGCGCTGTGGTTGGTGTTCTTTCCCCTGAATGTATCAGACAGGGATTGTGAATTTTTTTCCGGATTGTTCTTTTGTTCCCTCATCACCACTGAAATCGAATGCTGTTTTAAATAAAGTCTGCAGTTTACTTTGACCTCCGGTTCATGATGCCCGCTCCATCAGCGAGGCTTAAGGCTTGTCAGGAGAAGTGCTTAAATCAGATCAGAACGCATGTGGTTTCTCTTTACGGCTCTTCTCTCTGTACTGCATCTCTATTATAGCTCATAACAGGTTATTATTATTGATTTCAGTCTGCTAACTGGACTTGGTAAATTATTTCACACTCAGTAGGACAGAAGAAATCTTTTATGAAGAGCATCGATCATCACAGAAGTCCTAAGGTCACAGTGTGAAGAGTTTTGTGGCTTCCTGCTGCCCCTGTGGGTATTTATGGATTTGGGAGATTTTGTTCCTCCATACTTCCACCTCAGGCTGTTTATGGTTCTGTTCGGTTTTTGTCTGAGCCGCTGCGGTGGATTCACAGTGTCTCACCTACACACCTTTAATCGATCAATGCAGCCGGAAGCAGAAAGAGACTTTTTGCTGGGCTCCAGAAATACAGGTTCTCTTCTATAACATACATGCCATGTCAGAACTTGTTCCTTATTCACTGTATAAGGCTCTATATGCAGCCATTTTGTAAATGTCAGATTTCACAGACTCCTCCATTCACTGAATTACTGTGGAATCCTTTATAATGATGATAATGATGAGGAGGAGGAGGAGGATGATGATGGTAGTGGTGGTGATGGCAATGCTGATGATGATGATGATGATGATGACGATCATTATCATGATCATGATTATTATTATTATGATGGTGATGTGATGTGATGAGGGTAATGATGATAATAACGGTGATGTGGTGGTGGTGATGACGATGGCAGTGGTGGTGGTGATGATGGTGGTGGTGATGATGATGATGATGATGACGACGATCATTATCATAATAATGATTATTATTATTATGATGGTGATGGTGATGATGATGTGATGAGGGTAATGATGATAATGATGGTGATGTGATGGTGATGGTGATGGTGGTGGTGGTGGTGGTGATGATGATGATGATGATGGTGATGATGAGGATGCTGATGATGTGATGAGGGTAATTATGATAACGATGATGATGGTGGTGGTTGTGATGATGATGATGAGCATGATGATGAGGATGGTGGTGGTGGTGATGATGATTATGATGATGATTGTGCTGATTATGATTTTGGTGATGATGATGATGGTGATGATGATGATGATGGTGATGATGATGATGATGATGATGATGCCTGTGCTATTTTTTCCTTGTCTTGTGTCTTTGTGCTCATTGAAAATCCAGGGAGTGAAATCTTTGATGGGTAATTCTTGGAGAGGACAGTGCTTCTGGGCTTTCTCTGTCCTGCTTACAGTGTCTCTCTCTCTCTCTCTCTCTCTCTCTCTCTCTCTCTCTCTCTCTCTCTCTCTCTCTCATGAGTGTGTGTGAGGTTTGTGGGTTTGTGTCAGTAAACAGGACCTGTTGTTACCTCAGAGTTTAATGATGTCTGATGTTTAGTTAGTACAGGAACATGGTCAGTAACGGCAGCTCAGCGTAATGAATCTGCTGTTCTGCTGCGTTCAGCTCACTTTAGTTTAATAATGCAGGTTATAACACTTCATAACACCTTCACATCACCTTCATGTCTTACTGATGTATAATAATGAGTCAAGGCGTCTTTATTAGTGGATCATTTGAGGTGCAACTCCTCAGAGGAGTAAAGAAACATTTTCAGCATTATCCCTGTATTTTAACACACATCGCATTTCCCTCACAACTCAGAAGTGCGTTTTATCTACAGTACATCGTCCAGATGAAGCCTTTCAAATGTGTACAGTGACACTGGATTTAACGGACCACCTTGCTAAATACATCGTGTTTATGCTAGGTGTCAAAATAAATTAATTGAAATCTCATCAGCTGTGACCTTCAAGGAGTCACTTTGAACAAACATCACATAGTGTGTTGAAGTGCTGAAGCTATGAAGATTTTTATGGCGATTTTTAGGGAAATTAAGGGAAAGGGCATACAATTGTTGTTGTTGTTGTTGTTGTTGTTGTTGTAACATGGAAACTAACTTGTTTCATGGATGTTCCACAACTTTAAATGTAACTATAAACTATGTCATTCTTGGTAAATTTTTGTAGTATAAGAGGAATAAAACACTTCAGAACATACCGTTTTTGGAAAATAATCAACTTCAGGGTGGTAATGGTAATACCGCTTAGTGCACATTAAATGTTTCATGTCTCTCTCTCTCTCTCTCTCTCTCTCTCTCTGTAGGAGATGGTGGGTGGTAACCCATCTCAGAGGAACTGGAAGGGAATATTAATTGCTCTGCTGGTTATTCTGATCATCTGCTCTCTCATCGTCACCTCCGTCATCCTGCTCACACCAGGTACTTTTTTTTTCCATTGTTACGTAAGCTTTCTCTTTCTATGTTCCTCTTTATCTAATCAGTTATTATTACTGGTTTGTTGGTGTCTAAGTAAAAAACAAAAAAGCCTTGCATTTCTGTCAGCGTCTGTTTTCCGGTTATGATTAGAAGAGTTCGGTCTCTTACTTTATGTAGGAAAACCACAGTCATTTTCAGATGGGAAGATGTAAACTGGATCTAGTGGAAAAGGATCAGGTTCACTAAAACATTTTATATTGTACACTTGTTTGTTTTCAAAAACCTTCACCCTCAACAGCAAACAGATAATAAACACAGCACCAACCACAAGCTTTACTGTTACCATTAAAAATATACTATTATTTATATTTTAGAGTTTTTATCAAGAACAGCGATCAGTCCCAGAAATCCTAATCCCAGAAGACCTAATTCCAGACATCCTAATCTCACGTTGTGATATATACATACAGTATACACTATATAGCAAAAGTATGTGCACCCCTGACCATCACACTCATATGTGCTTGTTGAACATATCATTCCAGATTTATTTCTCCTTTGCTGTTATAATATAAGCTCCACTCTTCTGGGAAGGCTTTCCACCAGATTTTGGGGCGTGGCTGTGGGGATTTGTGTTCATTCAGCTACAAGAGCATTAGTGAGGTCGAGGTCAGGCGCTGATGTTGATGTGAGGAGGCTCCAGTTCCAGTTCATCCCAAAGATGTGTTCAGTGGGGTTGAGGTCAGGGCTCTGTGCAGGACACTCGAGTTCTTCTACCTTCTTCCAACCTTAACACACCGTGTCTTCATGGAGCTCGCTTTGTGCACATCGTCACGCTGGAACAGTGCTTGGGCCTCTTAGTTCCAGTGAAGGGAAATTCTTAATGCTATAGAATACAAAGGCATTCTTGGCAATTGTCTGCTTCAAACCGTGTGGCAACAGTTTGGAGAAGAACCACATATGAGTGTGATGGTTTGGTGCACAAACTTTTGGCCATACAGTGTATAATATTACTCTCCACCTGTGATAGATTGCGTTTATTGATTTAAAAGCTGTTCACCCTGCAATTACTTCAGACTTCTGGATTTTTGCTTCTGGATGTTGCTTTCACAACTTTGAGAAGTATGATGTTTGAAGTTTAGTCTCGGCAACATTGACGAAGGTGATAATAATGCCTATGTTTCTGTGGCCAGGTCACATGACGTACCTCCATGATTAACACAGTCATGCACTATATTAATGTTAATGTTTAATAAAGACTAATGCTATAAATGCCATAAATGTAACGCAAAATAATGAATAGTGGCAGCTGTTTAAATAGTTTAAACAGATTGATATTTTCAGGCTTGTTCAGTATCTGAGCTAAAAAATAAAAAAAAAAAAAAAAAAAAGAACAGATTGAGGACATTTTTATTTAGAGAAGTTTTTTCCACCCTGTTCAGCCCTGACAGCTGAAGTCCCAAGTAAGGAGTGTAACGTCTCGTCACTCTGCGTGCGCTGTATTTTTCTCTTTCTGTGTCTCTACACATCATAATCATGGTTGAAGGCCATCTTCCTGCACTTATTGTTAGCCATTTCATTCAGATATTGCTCTTTTCTTCAATTCAGGGATCGCACAGAGACGCCTTCCCGCCTTCCCTAACAGCACTTTCTTTATTCCAGCGAATATTTCTGGATCAGAGATGTCTGAGATATGTTCTGCTTGTCATTTCAGGTTTTCAGCAGCTGTGAGATGTGAAAAATGTTCCTGACGTCCCAGTTTCCTGCATTAAAATAAACGTGTGTAGTGTAGTGTAGTGAAGTGTTCATGAGCTTCCTGTCGGGCTGCAGTGAGAGGAAACCTAATATATTTATGCAAATGAAGCATATCAATTTGCATACTTAATAAAACAAAACAAAAGAAATCCTAGTCTTTTGACGTTGTTAGAATCAAATTAAAAAGAAATAAATTTGATGTTGTTGCCCAAGGGAAAGACTTTTACAGAAAGGTTCGTTGCTGAAAATAATTGTTTTATAGTTTAAACAAGAAAATACCGCACACTATTATTAAAAATAGTTTATGCCTAGAAACTGAAATCTTTGGGTTTGAATAAGAGAGAGAGAAAAAAAAATACAATGTGGTATAATGTTATGACTGTAGTGTGGTTTATGAGGTTTATAAAGAAAACTGACATTTACATCATAATGACATCCTAATTTACATAAGTCCCCTCTGAAAGTATTGGAACAGCAAGGCCAACTCTATTGTTTTCGCTATACATTTGGATTTGAGAGCAAAAGATGAATATGAGACGATAGATCAGAATTTCAGCTTTCATTTCTTGATATTTACATCTAGATGTGTTAAACAACTTAGAACATGGCACCTTTTATGGCAAAACACCCAATTTTTAGTTGAGCATAAGTACAGGAACAGATAGTCTTAAAGTAAATTAATGTAAATAATACTTAATATTTGGTTGCATATCCCTCGCTTGCAATAACTGCATCAAGACATCACTAAACTGTTGGTTTCTTCCTTTGTGATGCTTTTCCAGGCTTTTATCACAGCATCTTACAGTTGGTGTTTGTTTGGGGGGGGGTTGTCCCTTCAGTCTCCCTTCAGTCTCCTGAAATGCTGCCCAGCTGGGTTAAGGACCGGTGATTGAGTTTTTCCCACTGGCTCTGATAGATTTTCTCAGCTTCAAAATGGCTCCCATAGACAGCTCTCTGGTCTTCATGTTGGTTTATCCTTTTTAAAAACAAATGCAGTCTTCACAGGTGAAACCTAGGGCTCAGACTAAGAGTAGACATTCAGAGCTATTAATTCTTTAAACAATCAGTTTAACAGGGCACACCTGGGCAGCAAGAAACTCCTATCAGTCGTGTGTTCCAATATTTTTGATCACTCAAAAAAAAAGGTGGGTTCAAACAAAAGGTGTCGTTGTTTAATGCATTTTTTAAACACAACTAGATGTAAATATGAGGAAATGAAAGCTGAAATTCTGATTTGTCGTCTCATGTTCATCTTTTGATCTCAAACCCAAATGTCTTAGTGCAAAGCAAAAAGGATAGAATTGGCCTTGCTGTTCCAATACTTTAGGAGGGGACTGTATATATCAAGAAACAAGGTTTTCAGGGGTATACTGTATAATATGGCATGATCGTGAAGTGGGCGGAGCTTAAAGCCTTCAAAGTTTCTGGTTGAATTTTTCTGGTTCTGGTTGAATTTTTATATATATATTTTAGAATATTACGATTTTAAGAGGAGACATGTCTATCATCATTTCTACCTGTAGTGTCTTGTCTTAACGATTAAATATGAATTATAACGAATTACATCCTCACACCGTCGCACAGTGAAACGCGACAGCAGTGTTTTATCTTTCTCAGCTCACACACCGTTTATTTGCTAATGAAATAATGAGGCATTCGCAGAAACACAAGGTCGGCCGTGTGCTCCTTTTTTCCTGTGACAGAATGAGAGCTCGGATCCACACGGCACACAGACCACCAGCGCACACTCTGACACGACGATCTCTGGAGCTGTGCCTCAAATAGCACACTTTGTGTCGTTTTAGTGCAGTCGTGTGTTCACACTGGGAAACTCACTGAGAACAAGTGCAGAAATATTATTCACATGAGTAATACTTTTTGTAGTGTTTGGTGCTTACAACCAGTCCAGTAGTCCACAGTTACTTCGACTCATGTCCATAGATTTTGGTGTTGCAGGATGACTTTAACATGCTATAAGCACTTATACTATCTAGTGAATTGTTAGAGTAACCATTGTAATGGGCAATTTAGAATCGAGAACAAAATCGTCCACCAGCTCGTTTTGAGCCGTTTTAGATGTTGTTCAGCTCTATTCGAGGTAACGTCATTAACCACGGTTGCCAGGTTTTAGCAAAATTACCATTCCAACTATATCTCAAAAACCACACAAAAGACCTGAAAATTTGGGCATCAGAAACTGGAGATGTTTTCTTCTTTCCCTCAGCCTTTCCATGGAGGGAAACGGAAGTGTTTCACGTGTATTTCTGATGTACGGATATTATCCACTCCATAATGCCCTTTCCCAATTATCTAACAACAGAAATGGTTCTGTACATCACAGACACACTACCTGCATCTTCTCTTTGTCTTTTTGTGGCAATTCTATTAGATTTAATTCAGATTATTAGATATAAAAAAAAAGTCTTGTCATCTGCTGAGAAATTTTAGATTAGTCCGACTTGAAAACCGTCCTGTGTGCTGCTCCTCCCCCGATCATGGGGCAGTGTGATTCCTGCCCCAGTTGGCCTCTATTAGAGCTTGTTCAACAGCCAATCCGGCTTCAAAATTGGCCACTCAACTGAGACTGCCCTGCTCTCGGTTCCTGAAGCACCGAGATTGGCAAGAGCAGCTTCCAAATCCACAGTACTCATCCTGCTGGATCTGTCTGCTGCTTTTGACACAGTCAACCACCAGATCCTCCTGGCAACCCTCACGAAAATGGGCATCTCGGGAACTGCACTCCAGTGGTTCAAATCTTACCTCTCAGGTAGGTCCTTCAAGGTGAAGTGTCTAACTCGCAACATCTAGCCTCTGGGGTTCCACAGGGCTCAGTGCTGGGACCATTTCTCTTCTCCATCTACATGTCATCACTAGGATCTGTCATTCAGAAACATGGCCTTTCTTATCACTGCTATGCTGATGACACTCAACTCCACTTCTCATTCCAACCAGATGATCCAACAGTAGCTGTTCACATCGCAGCCTGTCTGACAGAAATTTCTGACTGGATGAAGGACCACCGCCTTCAACTCAACCTTGCTAAGACAGAACTGCTTGTGGTCTCGGCCAACCCAACACTTCATCACAACTTCTCTATTCAGCTAGGTTCGTCAACCATAGCTCCTTCCAAGACAGCCAGGAACCTTGGAGTTGTGACTGATGATCAGTTAAGCTTCTCAGACCATATTACTTCAATGGCTTGGTCCTGCAGATATGCTTTATACAACATTAGGAAAATTAGACCTTTCCTATCAGAGCAATCCACACAACTCCTTGTCCAAGCTCTTGTTCTCTCTAGACTGGACTATTGTAATGCTCTCCTTACAGGCCTTCCGGCATGTACTATCAAGCCTTTGCAACTGATCCACTGGCTGCCAATAGCCGCTCGCATCAAATTCAAAGCACTGATGCTTGCCTACATGACCACCACTGGCTCTGCACCAATATACCTAAACTCGCTAGTTCAGACGTATGCATCCTCCAGAAGCTTGCGTTCTGCTAGGGAACGACGCCTCGTGGTGCCATCCCATCCCTTGTTACAGCACTTGTATACTGTTGCCCTCTTGTTGACCAAATTGCTTCTATTGTTCTCCTCATTTGTAAGTCGCTTTGGACAAAAGCGTCTGCTAAATGATTAAATGTAAATGTAAAAATGTAAATGTTACAGTTCTCATTTTTGACCACTAGGTGGGGCACTGAGCACTGAGCTCGCCGCACCACGATTTCACATCTAAAAAGCGAGCAAATAAAGGAACATCTGCTTTCATATGTCACTTAGCGAGCTTTTTTAATCGTTGGTCACTCACAAGAGGTCTAACCTTAACCCTAGTATGTCGATATAATTTAAAATGTATGGTGTTGTGAATGAGAACTTTATGAAGATTAATATTTGCTGAACCCTTGGTATAAATGATGGGGCATGGCAGTGCGAGTGGTAAATTATTACATTATTTTTCTTTCCATCCTGTGCCAGGTGAAAATGACAATCTGGCCTTGAAGGGGAAAGTGACGCTGGAGGACATTTTCAGGAAGGACTTCAGAGTCCACGACCCTGAGGCTAAATGGATCAGCGGTGAGCGGCCATTTTCTTTTAAGCTCCTACAAGTCAACTGTGGTGATCTGTAGGCTGTCCATGCAGGGCCATCTTCAGCAGCAGTGTGTGATTTTCAAGCGAAGCAGAAGTAGGGTATCAGGATGGATCAGGCAGGTCCGGAGGGCAGAATGAGTCAGGATCACTGGTATCTCAGGGGTGACGTGTCTAGCTCCAGTGAACAAAAGAAAAAGAAAATAAGTGCTGGATGATACATAAAATGTTTTAAACTAGGTGTTTATATAATTATCTAATCATTTATTTAGCGCAGACATGCTGTATGTTCTCCATGCTGTATGATTTCTGGTGATTTCCATGATGTCTACAGACACTTTGTCGATGTTTTTCCCATCACCATATTTCAGAGCAATGAATAAATGACTTTTTAACCCCTACACGCACCTCAGACTGCTTAATTTTCCTTTTTTGGTTTAATTATGTGCAGTGCAAAACCAAACCAAACCAAGTAGCAACAAACTAAAAGTATCAATTTCACTCCGACTCGGGAAAAGGACTAATATGTGTGAAAGCGCCTTTAGTAATTGGACAAAAGGTCTTGACTCATCTCTCTGTTGTGAGAATTTGTCCATCACCTGCTCTCTGTGTCAGTAATGCACTTCGGTTCTCATTACTCGCTCTGCTGCTCCTGTGTGATTGCAAACAAACGATTCCATAATCACCTCATTAGTGATGATAAAGATCAGATTATCCAGATCAGTTTGTGAATCGAACCACTACATCCCTGTCTATACTCACATGAGGAATTATACACTAGGGCCCGAACCATCTTTTTTTTTGCCGCTGTGACAAACGAGACCAGAACCTGAGCTTTTAAAACATTGGACTCAAACTCCCAGAATGCAATTTAGAACACTGAGTCACAGCCGAGAATCGGCTCGGCCGCATAGTGATCCACAAGATGACGAGCGCGATGGTGTTGACAACAGTATCAGTGTGAAAACTGATGCTTTGGAAGCTGATCTGTTTGAGCACAGTGTACAGATGATGAGGTGAGAGAGCAGGACAGACTAAAGGACTAAAGCGCCGCTGCATCATCGTTCTCTTTAGGTGAAGACGAAGCGAAGGATAAATCGCTATCAGCAGGTAGTTGAACAGCATTGTGGGCAATTTAGGAACCCGTTAACCAAAGTAGAGCTTCGGAGAAGAGCTCAGAGAGCAGAACACGCCCCTGTGTGTATGGGTGTTTAGAATTTTCATGTTATGGTAACCTAGTGTAATGATATGTCTCTCTGTGTAGATGAGGAGATTCTGTATCGCACTCGTGAAGGTGATGTGCTGAAGTTCAACGTGGAGACGAACGAGAGCACAGTGCTGGTGTCCAACAGGAAGTTTGTGAGTCTCTCTCACTTTCTGTATTTGTCCTCCAAGTGTGTGCCCTCTTTAAAAAGGAATCACACAATAAACACACACACACACACACACACACACACACACACACACACACACACACTATAAACTATATGAGCTATAAACTGTATCAGTGGGTGGGGTTTAATACCATCGCTCAGTGGGCAAAATTTAATACACTTGATCAGTGGGCGGGGTTTAATACTCTTGATTTGTGGGCAGGCTTTAATTCTCTTGGGCAGTTGGTAGGGTTTAATATCCTTAGTTTGAGGTTGGGCTTTAATACCCTCGTTCAGTGGGTGGGGTTTAATACCCTTGATCAGTAGGGCAGGGTTTAATACTCTCTGTCACTGGGTGGGGTTTAATACCCTTGATCAGTAGGGCGGGGTTTAATACTCTCTGTCACTGGGTGGGGTTTAATACTCTTGATCAGTAGGGCAGGGTTTAGTACTCTCTGTCACTGGGTGGGGTTTAATACCCTTGATCTTTGGGCAGGGTTTAATACTCTTGATCAGTAGGGCAGGGTTTAGTACTCTCTGTCACTGGGTGGGGTTTAATACCTTTGATCAGTAGGGCAGGGTTTAATTCTTTTGGGCAGTGGGCAGGGTTTAATACCCTCGATCAATGGGTGTGGTTTAATACTCTTGATCAGTAGGGTAGGGTTTAATACTCTCTGTCACTGGGCAGGATTTAATACCTTTGATCAGTAGGGCAGGGTTTAATACCCTCGATCAGTGGGTGTGGTTTAATACTCTTGATCAGTAGGGTAGGGTTTAATACTCTCGGTCACTAGGCAGGGTTTAATACCCTTGATCTGTAGGGTAGGGTTTAATATTCTCTGTCACTGGCAGGGTTTAATACCCTTGATCAGTAGGGCAGGGTTTAATACCCTTGATCAGTAGGGCAGGGTTTAATACTCTCTGTCACTGGGTAGGGTTTAATAGTCTCCTTCATTAATACTCCCCATCAGTGGGTGGGGTTTAGTACCCTTGAACAGTGGATGGAGTTTAATACTCTCAGTCAGTGGGCAGGGTTAAATACATTCAGTTAGTAGATTAGGTTTAACACTCTTGGTTAGTCAGTTAGTGGGCGGGGTTAAATAGAAAATTCATGCATATTTATAGGCTCTCATTTCTTATTTTTGTCCACTTTGTAGGAAATGTATAAGGCTATTAAGTATGAGCTTTCTGCAGATCTGAAACATGTTCTGCTGGCCTACAATGTGGAGCCGGTAAGACACACACACACACACACACACACACACACACACACACACACACACACACTGCAGCATTCCATCTGATGTGTTTACAGTTTAGTACATTACAATCATAAATATGCTCATGATGTATAATCATTATGTTAATGATTGTATTTAACAGATTTTAACACTCTCCCTCTTTCTGTGTCTCTCTGACTTTCTCTCTCTCTCTTACTTTGTGTTCTTTCTGTCTCTCTCTCTCTCTCTGTCTCTCCCTCTATGTGTTCTTTCTCTCTCTCCTGCAGCTTTATCGTCACTCTTTCACTGCTTACTACATCATCTGTAGTTTAGAGACTCCGTAAGTGCACACACACACACACACACACACACACACACACACACACACACACACACACACACACACACACACACACACACACACACACACACACACACACACACAGAGAGACAGATAGAGTAGCACATATGATACAGACCCTAGAGGTAAAGTCTAGGAAGTGTCAAGGACAGACAGTGGAGAATGTGTGTATTATTCACAGGCAAACGTGGATTCTGACTCCTCCAGAAGTGCGTAACGCTCCTCTTCAGTACGCAGGATGGGGACCACGAGGACAGCAGCTGGTATTTATACATTTCCCATAATCCTTCACTCCTACCATAAGCACAGTCAACCTCCTTCCCTAGTGGTACACACATTCCAGGTTTATTTATGGTTCAGTCAAACCTCTTTGCAATTCTCTATCACTCACTAACACTCTCTGAATCACACTCTGTGACTCACCCAGTAACACACTCTGTAACACACTGTGACACACCCAGTAACACACACTGAAACACTCTCTGTAACACACCCAGTAACACACTGAAAACTATCTGTAACTCACCCAGTTACACTCTGTAACACACTCTGAAACACCCAGTTACACACTCTGTAACACACTCTGAAACACCCAGTTACACACTCTGTAACACACTCTGTAACTCACCCAGTAACACACTCTGTAACACACTCTGAAACACCCAGTTACACACTCTGTAACACACTCTGTAACTCACCCAGTAACACACTCTGTAACACACTCTGAAACACCCAGTAACACACACTGAAAACTCTCTGTAACTCACCCAGTTACACTCTGTAACACACTCTGAAACACCCAGTTACACACTCTGTAACACACTCTGAAACACCCAGTTACACACTCTGTAACACACTCTGAAACACCCAGTAACACACTGTAACACACCCAGTAACACACTCTGAAACACTCTCTGTAACTCACCCAGTAACTCACCCAGTAACATACTCTGCAACACACTGTAACTCACCCAGTAGCACACTCTGTAACACACTCTAACACACTTTGGTATCACTGCCACTGTGTAACTGTGTATGATAAAGAAAAAAAAAACTTTTCCCAGTACCAATACTAAGAACGGATATCACAGACCATCAGGCTTTTACTCCAAAATCACAGAACACAATTCCCATATATGGACTCACTGATGACCACATTTCCATATATATCCAAAACACATAACACAGTAATGCACATCCATAATCAGCAGCCATCAGCCAATCATAAGCTACAGATCTACACACTGATCTACAAAAACGTCATTCCTCTCCTCTTTCCTTTTATTTTAGATTTTTATATTTGAGAATAATATCTACTACCGCTCCACCATCGAGAGCCGAACCATCCGCCTGGTTTCCACTGGTAAAGAAGGTGTGATATTCAACGGCCTCGGTGATTGGCTGTATGAGGGTAAGCTAATGCTAACACTTAGCATCGGTGTGCAATACACACTTATGGTATCACACCCCTATTCCATATATGGACTCAATAACCCCCACATTTCCATACAGTGGACTTGATGATGCCCATATTTCCATATATGAAGTGATGACTCCCCCATTTACATATATGGAAATTACTGACTCCAACATTTCCTTATATGTGGACTCACTGACGCTTACATTTCCATATATTGGACTCAATGATGCCCACAACTTCATATATGGACTCAATGACTCACACATTTCCATACACATAGACTCAGTGACTCCTAGCTTTCCATATATAGGACTTGATGACGTCCACATTTCCATATATGGACTCAACAATTGCTCTGTGTGTGTGTGTGTGTGTGTTTAATGTGGGAGAATCTCTTTCTCCCTCACAGAGATGATCTTCCAGTCCCATGTGGCTCACTGGTGGTCTCCTGACGGGACTCGTCTGGTGTACGCCTCCATCAACGACACTCTGGTGCCCAAGATGGAGCTGCCCATGTTCACAGGGTCACCGTACCCAACGAGCCGAGCATACCATTACCCCAAGGTACGCCCCCGTCATGGATAGAGAGATAGAAAGTGGAACACACAGACTGAAATATACACAAAAACTTGTTTTATTGTACTTTAGAATACAGTATTAAATGAGACCACTACATTTTTAATTGTTTGATATTTCATCATATGAAAATGAAATCTAACTGAATGTAGACACATGAATGTTACACTGTTAACACGTTGTTCCCTACAGGCCGGAGAGGAGAACCCTATGATTTCTCTGTATGTGGTGAACCTGAATGGCCAATCACACACCATTCAGATGAAGAGACCAGACGACCACAGGATCCGGTCAGTCCATAATAACTAAAATCTCATTCTTTATTATTTATTTATTTATTATTTGTTTGCTTGTTTGTTTAGTTGCTTTACTTACTGACATACTGACTAACTTATTTACCATCTCAGACTTTTTACTGACTTCCTGACTTACTTACACACTACTGACTTGCTTACTGACTTCCATGTACTTACAGTCCCCTCTGAAAGTATTTAACAGCAGGGCCAATTATTTTCTTTTTGCTATACATTGAAGACATTTGGGTTTGAGATCAAAAGATGAATATGAGACGATAGATCAGAATTTCAGCTTTCATGTCCCCATATTTACATCTAGATTTGTTAAACAACTTAGAACATGGCACCTTTGGTGGCAGACCACCCAATTTTTAGATGAGCAAAAGTAATGGAACAGATCGTCTTAAAGTAAATTAATGCAAATAACAGATAATATTTGGTTGCATATCCCTCGATTGCAATAACTGCATCAAGCCTGCAACTCACTGACACCAAACTGTTGGTTTCTTCTTTTGTGTTGCTTCTCCCGGCTTTTACCACAGCATCTTTCAGTTCTTGTTTGTTTCGGGGGGTTTCTCCCTTCAGTCTCCTCTTCAGGAGGTGGAATGCTGCTCAACTGGGTTAAGGTCTGGTGATTGACTTGGCCAGTCTAAAACCTTCCTCTTTTTCCCCCTGATGAAGTCCTTTGTTGAGTTGGCAGTGTGTTTTAGATCATTGTCTCGCTGCATGATAAAGTTCCTCCTGATTAATTTGGATGCATTTCCCTGTATATTGTCAGCCAAAATGTCCGTGTAAACTTCTGAATTCATCCTGCTGCTACCATCACGAGTTTCATCATCAATAAAGATTAGTGAGCCTGTTCCAGAAGCAGCCATGCAAGCCCAAGCCATGACACTACCTCCACCATGTTTCACAGATGAGCTTGTATGTTTTGGATCATGAGCAGATCCTTTCTTTTTCCACACTTTGGCCTTTTCAATGGCCAACACACACACACACACACACATCTAGATGTAAATATTAGGAAATAAAATCCTAAACTCTTGTCTCATATCCATTTTTTAATCTCAAACCCAAATGTCTTTGGTGTATAGAACAAACAAATGAATTGGCCTTGCCGTTCCAATAGTTTTGGAGGGGACTGTATGTAGGGGACTTATTTACTTGTGTGATTTACTGACTTTCCTACTGACTTATTTACAGGCTCACATACTTACTGACTTTCCATCTCTCTCTTTATAACTGTATACTTTGTGTTTTTCCTCCAGAGAGTTTTACATAACGATGGTGAAATGGGCCACGAGCACGAACCTGGCAGTGAAGTGGTTAAACCGAGCGCAGAACTTCTCCATTCTGAGTCTGTGTGAGGCCACGACGGGAGTCTGTACCAAGGTATACACACACACACACACACACACACACACTTCTGTAATGGATGGTGGAAAAAATCGACTTCTAATGCCACAAGATATTTACATTTACTAAATGCACTGTCTGAAATGAATGATGACAAAGAACTAGTGACATTTGTGAATGTTTACATGTGTGTGTGTGTGTGTGTGTGTGTGTGTGTGTGTGTGTGTGTGTGTGTGTGTGTGTGTGTTTCAGAAACATGAGGATGAGAGTGAGACCAGGCTGGACAGACAGGTAAGAGAGCCTTGTGCTTTAAAGGCAATACTAACACTTGCAGATTAATAAAAACAATCATTCTACACTATTATAACATTTTTATTGCTGTGTATTACTTTTACAGCCAGTTTGATTGGTCGATGGCTGCTAATTTGCATAAATCTGGCATGTGAATATTACATGCAAACAAAATATTATTCGATACCACAGCTATATTAAATTATGGATTCTGATTGGTCAGAAAAAAGTATGTAAGTAAGTAAGTAAATAGGAAATTGTGTGTGTGTGTGTGTGTGTGTGTGTGTGTGTGTGTGTGTGTGTGTGTGTGTGTAGAACGAAGCTCCACTTATCTCTAAAGATGGCCTGAAGCTCTTCTTCACTTGTGCTGTCCCTCAGGGGGGGCGGGGCAAATTCTTTCATGTGTCCATGGCAACGTCGCAGGTATACACACACACACACACACACACACACACACACACACACACACACACACACACCTTATACACACACATCTTATACACATCTTCAACTGTGCTGTCCCTAAGGGGGCAGGGGCAGAATTTTTCCACCTGTCCATGTCCATGTCAGAGGTACACACACACTGCGCGTGCACACACACCTCATACACACAACATACACATATAGACACACCCTAATACTCACACACTACACATGAATACCCTTTAGTGCACACACACTACATAATACACACACCTCACACAAACATACACACATCATACACAGACCTAGAGATATTGCATTATTGAAAACTTATCACTGTGTGTGTGTGTGTGTGTGTGTGTGTGTGTGTGCGCGTGTGTGTGTGTGCGCGTGTGTGTGTATGTGTGTCTTTCAGCCCAACAGCACCTCAGAGACTTTTCAGTCTATCACATCAGGCAGCTGGGACGTAACACACCTTCTAGCCTACAACGAAGACACCCAGCTAATGTGAACACTCACACACACACACACACACACACACACACACACACACACACACACACACACACACACACACACACACACACACACAGTGTTTTAGTTTAATGGTGTGATGTTGTGTATTGTGTATTACAGATACTATGTGAGCACAGAGGAGGATCCCAAACGTTTCCACCTGTACAGGTAAAACTGCTTTAACTCTTCTGTGTGCGAGGTGTGTGTGAGATGTGTGTAACGCCTGTGTGTGAGGTGTGTGTGAGGTGTGTGTATATAATGACTGTACAGGTTATACTGCTTTAACTCTCCTCACACCCAGTAACACCTTCAGTAGCACACTCTGTAACACATTCAGTAACGCACTCTATAACACACCCAGTAACACACTCTGTAACACACCCAGTAACACACTCTGTAACAGTCTGTAATAACACTCTGTAACATACCCAGTAACACATTCAGTAGCACACTCTGTAACACACTCAGTAGCACACTCTGTAACACACTCAGTAGCACACTCTGTAACACACTCAGTAGCACACTCTGTAACATACTCAGTAACATACCCAATAACACACTCTGTAACACACTCTGTAACACACTCACTAACATACCCAACAACACACTCTGTAACACACATTGTAACACATTCAATAACACACTCTGTAACAGTCTGTAAAGACACTCTGCAACACACCCAGTAACACCTTCAGTAGCACACTCTGTAACACACCCAGTAACACATTCAGTAACACACCCAGTAACACACCCAGTAACACATTCAGTAGCACACTCTGTAACACACCCAGTAACACACTCAGTAACACACCCAGTAACACATTCAGTAACACACTCTGTAACACACCCAGTAACACACTCAGTAACACACTCAGTAACACACCCAGTAACACATTCAGTAGCACACTCTGTAACACACCCAGTTACACACTCAGTAACACACTCAGTAACACACCCAGTAACACACTCAGTAACACACTCTGTAACACACCCAGTAACACATTCAGTAGCACACTCTGTAACACACCCAGTAGCACACTCTGTAACACACTCTGTAACACACCCAGTAACACATTCAGTAGCACATCCAGTAACACACCCAGTAGCACACTCTGTAACACACCCAGTAACACACTCAGTAACACACTCTGTAACACACCCAGTAACACATTCAGTAGCACACTCTGTAACACACCCAGTAACACACTCAGTAACACACCCAGTAACACATTCAGTAACACATTCAGTAACACATTCAGTAGCACACTCTGTAACACATTCAGTAGCACACTCTGTAACACATTCAGTAGCACACTCTGTAACACACTCAGTAACATACCCAATAACACACTCTGTAACACACTCTGTAACACACATTGTAACACATTCAATAACACACTCTGTAACAGTCTGTAAAGACACTCTGCAACACACCCAGTAACACCTTCAGTAGCACACTCTGTAACACACCCAGTAACACATTCAGTAACACACCCAGTAACACACCCAGTAACACATTCAGTAGCACACTCTGTAACACACCCAGTAACACACTCAGTAACACACCCAGTAACACATTCAGTAACACACTCTGTAACACACCCAGTAACACACTCAGTAACACACCCAGTAACACATTCAGTAACACACTCTGTAACACACCCAGTAACACACTCAGTAACACACCCAGTAACACATTCAGTTGCACACTCTGTAACACACTCAGTAGCACACTCTGTAACACACTCAGTAGCACACTCTGTAACACATTCAGTAGCACACTCTGTAACACACCCAGTAACACACTCAGTAACACACTCAGTAACACATTCAGTAACACATTCAGTAGCACACTCTGTAACACATTCAGTAGCACACTCTGTAACACACTCACTAACATACCCAACAACACACTCTGTAACACACATTGTAACACATTCAATAACACACTCTGTAACAGTCTGTAAAGACACTCTGCAACACACCCAGTAACACCTTCAGTAGCACACTCTGTAACACACCCAATAACACACTCAGTAACACACCCAGTAACACACCCAGTAACACACCCAGTAACACAGTCAGCAGCACAGTCAGTAGCACAGTCAGTAGCACACTCTGTAACACACCCAGTAACACATTCATTAACACTCTGTAACACACACTAACACACTCTGGAACACACTCAGTAACACACAATAAACTGTGCCGTTAGAGGAAAATTAAAAAAAGAAACACAGCTTAGCGAGAAACCGCAAAGATGCCCTAAGATGTCGGAAAACGTAATGTTACAGCTTTGCGCCATACAAGCTGTTACCATATAAACGATAACGTATTAGAACGAGTGCATTAATTAATAACCTGTGATTTGTGTTCCAGCGCTGAGACGGTCGGTCCCTTCACTCGGATCTGTCTCTCCTGTGATGTTACAGACGCCTGTGGATTTGTGAGCAGCACCTTCAGCCACGACATGGCCTTCTTCCTGCTCCACTGTAAAGGTCCAACACACACACACACACACACACACACACACACACACACACACACACACACACACACACACACACACTTCTCTGTCTCTCTGCCTTTTCTTTTTTCTTGTGTTCGGTGTCTTCCATATGGAGAAGTGCTTTAGACAGGAAGAGGGTGTGACTAGTTACAGAGCAGAAAGACATAATAATAATAATAATAATAATAATAATAATAATAATAATAATAATAATAATAATAATAATAATAATAATAATAATAATAATAATAATGTTTATTGGTGTTGTGTTTCAGGACCTGATGTCCCGTTTGTGTCCGTCTACAGAACCAAGGACAGACAAAGTGAGTCTCTTACTGTACACTACTCACACACTCTTTTTTTACTATTAACTCTCTAGAACACACACACACACACACACACACACACACACACACACACACACACACACACACACACACACACACACACACAGCTGAGACACCAGCTTCTAATTAAAATACCTGCAATAAATGCTGACGACATCCTATTATACTGTATGTTACCAAACCTCAGTTTACTATCTCAGCCATTTTAGAAACTGTCTCTCATTTCGTGTACGTTCTCAGGGCACAGGATCAACTGGTCTAAGAGTGAATTAATGCCTATAAAGCTCCAAGACGTTTCAGTTCTACGAAACCTCCCATTCAAAATAACTACATATTTAGGAATAGAGGTTATAAAAGATTTTCAGTCGTTATACAAAGCCAACTTTCCCCCTCTAATGGCCAAACTGAAAAATAACATTCAGTTTTGGAGGAAGGGTTAATGCTATAAAAATGATCTTTCTTCCTCAAATTCTCGATCTTTTTCCAAACATCCCAGTATTTCTACCTTTTTTTTTTCAAGCAGCTTGACTCAGTTATTATTCCTTTTTTGTGGGACCATAGAATAACTAAAGCCGTCCTCTGTAAACCCAAAGCAGATGACGTAATAACCCTTCCAAACTTCTCTCTGTATTACTATGCTTGTGCTCTCCACACCATCATAATGTGGCTAGACCACACTTTTACGCATACCATCTGGAAGGGGAAGAGTGTAGCCCGAGTGATAGCGGTGCGGTGATCTTATCACCTACGAAGATAGATAAGTCGGCTTATAATTCACAGTTCTATTCGCATTTGGAAACAGATCAAATCAAAATTTGAGATTAAGTCCTTATCTTTCCTTTTACCAATTCGGAAGGAACACATCACTTACTCCTTCTACTATGGACTTTGGGTATCTGAAATATTGGAGACCTGTTCATAGATGGTAGTTTTTCCTCCTTTAGTCAGCACAATACAATCTACATAGGAACAATTTTTTTCAGATATTTGCAAATTAGGGATTATATGAGGAAACATTCGGCCAGTCTTGAGGACACTAATCCTGCTAAGTTTGAGGAACTCTTGGGGATTGGATGCGGGGTCAGTCACCTGATATCCCTACTCTATAACTCACCATTATTCAAGACTTCACCTTCCACGGAGGGTATAAAAATACACTGGGAGAAAGAACTGGGAGAGGAGATAAGTGATGATGGGTTAATGCACTACAGAACATACAGTGGTGCTTGAAAGTTGTGAACCCTTTAGAATTTTCTATATATCTGCATAAATATTACCTAAAACTGTCATGGAGGGAGGGCCCCAGAGGTGGATGCAAGTGCAGAACTTCTTTATTGACACGGACACAGGGAAGCAGGCTCAGGAAAACAGGCTCAAGGAAATAAACACTGGGGAAACACACTAGGAACCGGCATATCCAGAAACTAAGAAAAACTAGAAAAATAAACCCTAAGGAAAACATGTACTAAATAATCAAAACACTGTGCAAAATAGAAGCAACAACAATAACGAAGGCACCGAACGCGAACATAACCCGACCTGACTTAATGCTCCAGCAACTAAGGAGAAAACACAAGGAACTTAAATAGAGCACTAATCAATCAGGGAAATGAAACACATATGGGAATGATTAACAGGAATTGGGGGGGGGGGGGGGACAACAGAAGAAGAAGTTCTACATGGGGGGGGCAAGGGTGCCCTCTAGTGGTCCATGGGGGAATAACCCCTGGGGGGCCATGGCAAAAACATCATCAGATTTTCACACAAATCTTTATCTAAAAGTAGACAGAGAGAACCCAATTAAACAAATGAGACAAAAATATTATACTTGGTCATTTATTTATTGAGGAAAATGATCTGTGAGTGGCAGAAGTATGTTACTGTTCTGTCAACTCAAGACACTGCCTTATTCAGTATAAGATCATCCATCGACTTCATTATGCTAAGACAAAGCTACGCTGAATTTTTCCAGATGTTTCCTCATTATGTGATAAGTGTCAGATTGAGGAAGCCACTCTCTCCTTCATAGTTATGCTCTCATTTTGGGGATATCAGATATGTTGCATACGGTATCGTATTGGAGCCCGATCCACTTCTGGTGATATTGAGAATCACGGATAAACTCACCCTACTTCAAAAATGTCAACGACAGTTGCTGGTTTATTGTGGCAAAGAAACTTATATTAAGGTTATGGAAAAAGACTGAGATCCCATCTGTTAAACTGTGGCTGCGAGAGAGCTTTTACAACTGGAAAAATAATACCTTTCCTTTTATTAAACAAACTGGACCATCTCGATGAAATGTGGTTTTCGCTTCTCTGCTATCTTGATAGTGTAGGATGAGCAATTGTGCGGCGTTGACCGCCCCATAAATGTGGCATGACTTAAGTCCCTAGGGAGGGGAGGATGGTATGGGGATAGTTGTTCTGTTTTGTGTGTTTAGTGTCTTTATGGTACTTTGTTTTGTTTTTCCTTTCCCTTCTGTCTCTTTTTGCATCGCTTAATAATCTGGAATCGTGAGAGCTACGTACCAACGATTGTTGGATTCCTTGTTTCCTCAATAAAAAGTTTTAAACTTGAAAATACCTGCAATAACACACTCTTAGTAAGGTTCTCTCTGAGTTATGAAGTCAGTTCAGATAGTTATTACAAGCACCATGTGAATTTGGACTCAGGACTCATTAAGACATTACACACATCTTTAGTTCTGTTGATAAAACATAAGCACACTTTTTGATTTTGTCGTCCGTGCGGGTTCACACACACACACACACACACACACACACACACACACACACACACACACACACACACACACTCTGAACAGTAACATATACAGTCAAAGTCAAAGAAACTCTGTGTGTGTGTTCTGTGTAAACTGTGCAGCTTCAGTTGTTGATGTTGTTGATGTTGTTGTTGTTGTTGTTGTGCAGCTCTCCAGAATGAAACACCTCACCGATTAGATTAAAGTTTCTCTATTTTCACACCAGAAACAGGTCTTCGATATTCTCACAACGTCTCACACTTGTCTCACTCTGCCACACCGTTCTGCAAATAGCCTCCAGATCACATTGTGCCATTTCCCACACCACACGTTACAGTGTGAACGGAACAGCTGAGCTATTTATTTATTTATTTTAAACAGAAAGTTATTTGTGTTTGCGTTCTTCCAGAGCTGTTGGACATCGAGCTGAACCTGAACCTCCGGAGGACCCTAGACTCCATGCAGATGCCCCGGGCCGAGTACAGAAAGATAGACGTGGAGGATTACAGTATGTCCATCATCCACTGTTTAAATCGCACAAGTTACACATAAAATGTTGGATACATGCAGAGGAATTATATGATGTGTGTGTGTGTGTGTGTGTGTGTGTGTGTGTGTGTGTGTGTGTGTGTGTGTGTGTGTGTGTGTTGTCTCCAGCTCTGTCGCTGCAGCTCCTGAAACCTGCCAGCTTCATAAACACAGCACATTACCCTCTGCTGCTGCTCGTGTGAGTCTCAACATCACTACCTATCATGCTGTGATGGGAAAATAATCAACTGCTACAACACTGATTCATTTATTACAACAGTGCTTTATTCCTCTTATACTACATCTACAGTATTTATCAACAATTAATTTTTTTTTATTTCTGAAAGAAAAAGATATATTTTTCAGTTTAAAGTTACATCCAAGTCCACAAAGCAAGTTAATTCCTGTTAATACTGAAGTTATAACTTTGTTATATAAATGTTAAATACACGTTTCTATACAGAAAACCTCCCCATATCACCGATTACACGTTTTTGTGGAGCATCCACCGTACACGTCCCTGTGTACGAGCTGTTACTATGGAAACGTTAACGTATCAGAACGACCGCATTAATATGAACCTGCGCTACTGTCGGAGCTGCTGTTATAGAAAACTAATCCACACCTTCTGACCAATCAGACACCAGAATTCAGCATATAGAACTTGATGAACTTCACACACATTCAATACGTATTCAATTGAGAACAAACCCAGTTTATTGAATTGTTGATGATTTTATGAAAACACTGGGAATAAAATTTGTTTCCTCTGATCCCTGGATGCTTTAGTCTCAGTCAGATGTTACTGTAAAAAAAATAATTTCATTCAAGAAACCCAAAATGCTAACGTCTGGTACTGAACGAATGCTAATAGAGTTAGCATTGTGCAGGCGAGTGTCTCTAAATCCACAATGTATTACAAAAGACTAAGATGTAATGAGCTCCATATCAATAACTCCATATCTGACTTCCTCTCGCTCTCTCTCTCTCTCTGTGTGTGTCTCAGGGATGGGACTCCAGGAGGACAGGCTGTGTCGGAGCGTTTCCTGGTGGACTGGGCCACAGTGTTGGTCAGCAGTTTGGGCGTGATCGCTGTACGCTGTGATGGGCGTGGCAGTGGCTCTCATGGCTCCGACTTCATCCACACGCTTGACAAGGAGGACCAGCTGAAGGCTCTCAGGTACAAAGTGTACAAACCGTCTTCCTTTGTCTGCAGGAAATCAGCATGCAGGAATGTTACACGCATCACACACACTTTCTAACAAACATCGGTGAAGCCGAACGTCGGGCTGCAGTGACGTTTCTAGAAGGTTCCCACACATTTATACTCACTCATTCAGCTTGTTGGAGACTTTTCTGAATATTGTGTAGTGGACAGGGGGGCATGGTGGCTTAGTGGTTAGCACATTTGCCTCGCACCTCCAGAGCTGGGGGTTCGATTCCTGCCTCCGTCCTGTGTGTGCGGAGTTTGCATGTTCTCCTCATGCTTCGGGGGTTTCCTCCGGGTACTCCCATTTCCTCTGCCAGTCCAAAGACATGTTGTAGGCTGATTGGCATCTCTAAATCATCTGTAGTGTGTGTGTGCAGTTGTGCCCTGTGATGGGTTGGTACACTGTACAGGGTGTCCCCTGCATTCTGCCCCAAGTCCCCTGGGATAGGCTCCAGGCTCCCCGTGTAGGATAAGTGGTACAGAAAATGGATGTGTAGTGGATGGTCAAAATGAAAGTGTTTGTGTGTTGATATAGCGAATTTTGAGCCCAACACAAACTAACACACATTCTCTTGTGTTTTGTAGCGTTTTAGCGAAAGAGCCGTACATCGACAAAACCAGGATCGGCGCTTTTGGACAGGTAAAAACTAAAGGTGTAACTATTAGAAGATTCGGACTGATGCATCGATTTAAAATGCAACAACTGAAATAAAACCAGGCATAAATCAGAAAATGTATTAGTAACAGTTATACTTGAATATGCACCGTTCAGCCATAACATTAAAACCACCTGCCTAATATGGCGTCGGTCCTCCTTGTGCCACCAAAACAGCTCTGACCCGTCGAGGCATGGACTCCACAAGACCTCTGAAGGTGTGCTGTGGTATCTGGCACTAAGACGTTAGCAGCAGATCCTTTAAGTCCCGTAAGTTCCGAGGTGGGGCCTCCATGGATCGGACTTGTTTGTCCAGCACATCCTACAGATGCTCGATCGGACTGAGATCTGGAGAATTTGGAGGCAGAGTCAAACACCTTGAACTCTTTGTCATGTTCCTGAACAATTTTTGGCAGTGTAGCAGGGCGCATTATCCTGCTGAAAGAGGCCACTGCCATTAGGGAACACCGTTACCATGAAGGAGTGTACTTGGTCTGTTTAAGTAGGTGGTACATGTCAAAGACAAGTCACAAAACCTACCATTTTGGAGATGTGCTGCCCCAGTCGTCTAGCCATGACAATTTGGCCCTTGTCAAAGTCTCTCAGATCCTTATGCTTGCCCATTTTTCCTGCTTCCAACACATCAACTTCGAGAACTGACTGTTCACTTGCTGCCTAATATATGACAGGTGCCACTGTAACGAGATAATCGCTTCACCTGTCTGTGGTTTTAATGTTATGGCTGAATGGTGTATAGTAAATCGATTATAGCAGAAGAAGAGGAAGAAGAAGCCTTTTTGTCACATATACATTACAGCACAGTGATACTCTTCTCTTCGCATATCCCAGCTTCTGAAGAAGTTGGGGTCAGAGCTCAGGGTCAGCCTTGATACAGCATCTCTGGAGCAGAGAGGGTTAAGGGCCCAACAGTGGAAGCGTGATAGTGCTGGGGAATGAACCCCTGACCTTCTGATCAATAACATAAATTATTTACCAGGCTAGCGATGTGATTTGGCCGTATTTCTTTAAAACTCATGAATTAACACTAGACCTACCCCATATTCTGAACAAAGCTGATCACATATCAATCATATATCTAAATATGAATCATACTGTACCGTTGCAGACTCGGTAGTATCACCAAATATCAAATCGTTTCCTCGTGAATCGAAATCATATCGTATTAGATGTGAGAATTCCAGTACTGCATCTCCTCACTGACCTCGTCACTCATCACCGAGAGCTTTATTAGCAGTTATCGGTGTGTTCACTGTGTGAAATGACCGAACTCCAGGATGTAAACACACTTCCAGGTGCAGCAGAGCTGTTTCCCAGCATGCAGTGTGATGAATGACAGTTGGAGTGATGATGTGATGATGTGATGTGTGTGTTATAGGTGTATGGAGGACACATCACCAGCCTCCTGCTCAGCTCTGAGGCCTCCGTACTGAAATGTGGAGCTGTTCTCTCACCCATCACCGACTTCAGACTCTACGGTACTCTATACTGTGTGTGTGTGTGTGTGTGTGTGTGTGTGTGTGAGAGAGAGAGAGAGAGAGAGAGAGAGAGAGAGAGAGAGAGTGTCTGCTTCTGCTCAGGACATTACCTTTACATAAATAAGTAACAAATTCATAACTTGTCTTGCTCTTATATGCTTTTCAGCATCGTTTTTTTCTGAGCGATATTTTGGCCTTCCATATCCAGAACATCGAGCGTACGAGGTACATTTTCATTTCAGATATACAGTATCTCACAAAAGTGTGTACACTCCTCACATTTTTGTAAATATTTTATTATATCTTTTCATGGGACAACACTGAAGAAATGACACTTTGCTACAATGTAAAGTAGTGAGTGTACAGCTTGTATAACAGTGTAAATTTGCTGTCCCCTCAAAATAACTCAACACACAGCCATTAATGTCTAAACCACTGGCAACAAAAGTGAGTACACCCCTAAGTGAAAATGTCCAAATTGGGCCCAAAGTGTCAATATTTTGTGTGGCCACCATTATTTTCCAGCACTGCCTTAACCCTGTTGGGCATGGAGTTCACCAGAGCTTCACAGGTTGCCACTGGAGTCCTCTTCCACTCCTCCATGACGACATCACAGAGCTGGTGGATGTTAGAGACCTTGCGCTCATCCACCTTCCGTTTGAGGATGCCCCACAGATGCTCAATAGGGTTTAGGTCTGCAGACATGCTTGGCCAGTCCATCACCTTTACCCTCAGCTTCTTTAGCAAGGCAGTGGTCGTCTTGGAGGTGTGTTAGGGGTCGTTATCATGTTGGAATACTGCCCTGCGGCCCAGTTTCTGAAGGGAGGGGATCATGCTCTGCTTCAGTATGTCACAGTACATGGTGGCATTCATGGTTCCCTCAATGAACTGTAGCTCCCCAGTGCCGGCAGCACTCATGCAGCCCCAGACCATGACACTCCCACCACCATGCTTGACTGTAGTCAAGACACACTTGTCTTTGTACTCCTCACCTGGTTGCCGCCATGCACGCTTGACACTATCTGAAACAAATAAGTTTATCTTGGTCTCATCAGACCACAGGACATGGTTCCAGTAATCCATGTCCTTAGTCTGCTTGTCTTCAGCAAACTGTTTGTGGGCTTTCTTGTGCATCATCTTTAGAAGAGCCTCCCTTCTGGGACGACAGCCATGCAGACCAATTTGATGCAGTGTGCGGCGTATGGTCTGAGGACTGACAAACTGACCCCCAACCCCTTCAACCTCTGCAGCAATGCTGGCAGCACTCATACGTCTATTCTGCAAAGCCAACCTCTGGATATGATGCTGAGCACGTGCACTCAACTTCTTTGGTCAACCATAGCGAGGCCTGTTCTGAGTGGAACCTGTCCTGTTAAACCGCTGTATGGTCTTGGCCACCGTGCTGCAGCTCAGTTTCAGGGTGTTGGCAATCTTCTTATAGCCTAGGACATCTATATGTAGAGCAACAATTCTTTTTTTCAGATCCTCAGAGAGTTCTTTGCCATTAGGTGCCATGTTGAACTTCCAGTGACCAGTATGAGAGAGCGTGAGAGCGATAACACCAAACTTAACACACCTATTCCCCATTCACACCTGAGACCTTGTAACACTAACGAGTCACATGACACCGGGGAGGGAAAATGGCTAATTGGGCCCAATTTGGACATTTTCACTTAGGGGTGTACTCACTTTTGTTGCCAGAGGTTTAGACATTAATGGCTGTGTGTTGAGTTATTTTGAGGGGACAGCAAATTTACACTGTTATACAAGCTGTACACTCACTACTTTACATTGTAGCAAAGTGTCATTTCTTCAGTGTTGTCCCATGAAAAGATGTAATAAAATATTTACAAAAATGTGAGGGATGTACTCACTTTTGTGAGATACTGCATATGTATTTCATATCAGATATATTACATTCTGTTGTACACGTATATATTTATGAAATGTGTATTTATTTTTTTATACGTCTACAGATGTTCAATTTCACACAGCGGGCGTCTCAGTTCGTCGATAAGAAGTTTTTGATCGTTCACCCGACTGCAGATGGTACGTTCCTCCCTCGCTCCTTTCCATTTTTAACCACTGCGGAAAACATTTCAACTTCTGCTTTCACAGGAAAATATCCTGATCGTGATTTTAGCCTTCACATGTTTTGATCCACTGAAACCCTTGATCAAGCACACTTAACCTCCTGTTTCTCCTGCTGCTGGGTAATTAAGGCGAGACACTGCAGGGAGAAACGACGGCTCACATCTACAGTATAGCACGTCTTATAGTAATAAATCAGGGTTGTCACGATACCTATAACATATCTTACGATTCTGTACCAGCTGAAGTATCAAATTTAACCAAATTTACAGAAATATGTAGATATAAATGAAAACAGACAAACCGAATTTTCCTCTGAATACTTTATTAATGAGAATGAATAACTGGCTGTTGGAAAAACTCAAGAACAATCATACAGTTGGCGATATATTTCATCGTGCACATATTTCATCTATTGTTTCCTAGAGCAATGAAATCATGCAAATGGGAATTGTCCTCAGAGAACTAAGAATGAACACAACATTAGGAATAAATAACTGAATTGGGAAGGTTAGCTCGCTTTCTAGCAAACAGGAAATCTTTAAAGATTAAGGTAAAGAATTTAGGGTAAATGAAGTGTCACTAACCTTTGTGTATTCTGCAAAAGCAGTGAGATGTATCGTTTTAGTGAAAATAATATTAACTGCCGCACGTACGACATTACTTACAGTACTACAGTATTGACGATACTACCGTTTAAAAGATACAGTGGCATCGGCGGTATTTTGAAGCTTTATTTTATCGCAATACTACCGTAGTACCGGTATAACGTGCAACCCTATAATAAATATACACGACTCAATAGGAAAATGTTTATTTCAAATGTTTATTTACGTTTTTGTTTTTGTCCACTCTCGACCACCTGATTATCTAAAACGTAAGGTTGAAGGAGGCTTTAAGCTCCGCCCACTTCACAGTCATGTCACGCCATAGGGTATATCCCTGAAAATCTTTTTTTCCCCTTTAATATATATCAGTTTGATTGTCATTATGATATACGTCATATACAGTGTACATGTCAATTTCATTTATAAACTTTATAAATCACACTAACTAGAGTGAAACACATTAAACTGTGAAATGCACTGTGTATTATTAACACACTCAGATTTTTCTGTTCCTGACCTGCGTTCCTGAAATTTTTATCTCTAATCAAAAGGATATTACAGAGGAACTTTCCCAAAAAATGTGATTATTTTGTATTTTATGTTAGATTTTATACTGGGGGGAAATGACAAAGTAATTTTTAGAACAGTGCACGGTATATTCTTGATTAAATAAACAGTAAAGAAATTACTTTTTTTGTGTAAAAGTCTTTCTCTTGAGAGTGTCTTCACAGTCACATAGATATTTGATTTCTAATAACATCAAAAGGCTAGATTTTTGGGACTCTGTTTCCCGTAATACGCCTGAGCCTACAAACATGGCCGCCATGGACTACAACTCCCAACCCAGCACACAGGCACGTTCACAATCTCCGGAATTCTAACACACACACCTGTTGCTCATTACATGCCCATCACACACCACCCTTTATAAGAGACTGTTCATTCACAAAGACTTTGTGAAGTGTATGCTCAGTAGCTTTTGTCTCTGTCTATACTAAGCCATTGTTTATGATTGATTCTCTGGTTTTGGATTCTATTTTGCTCTTGACTCTGATTTACTGTCATACCTGATCCGGTCTGTTTGTCTGATCTCCTGACCCCTGCCTGATTACTGTTTGGTTTGTTGTTATTTCATTAAAGCTGCCTTACCTGCAATTGCTTCTGTCTGATTCTCCATTACATGACAGCAATCAATCAACTGGCAAAGACTGATTGTGCAATATTATTATTATTATTATTATTATTATTATTATTATTATTATTATTAAGCAAAATCTAAATGTAACCTCTCTCTCTCTCTCTCTCTCTCTCTCTCTCTCTCTCTCACTATTTACAGAAAAAGTCCATTTTCAGCACACGGCCAAATTCATCTCGGGCTTAATCAGTGGGAAGGCAAATTACAGTCTCCAGGTAAAAGATCAGCTGTGTGAGATCATGCGCTGAAGAAGGTTCATGATGTGAGAAATCAGCTGTGTAAATGTGTGTAAGATAATTCTCTGCTTCTGTCAGGAGAAAGTTTAGGGACTCACGAAGCTCGTGTTGCACTTTAACAGATTAAACAGACTCGCACTCTCGCTTATCCAATTAAACCTGAACACCAGGAGAATCTCTCTTTGCTCTCTGCTTCATTACACACCCCTCTGTTAATTAAATTATTAAATGTTAAATGACTCTGACGCTAATTTGGGTCAGATGTTCTCTGGGGACTTTAAGATCATCTGCTGCTCTCAGCTAATAGCGTGCTAACGAGGAGGATGGATGATTTCATCAAGACCACACTGATGCATGACGAACTCTGACTCTTTGTGAACACGTGATGAATTTGTACCTTTCACACTTTCACCTGTTTCGTTCAGTACAGCTGATACTAAACACGTTAAGGAAGGAATAACAAAACAATTAGTGACAATCAGCGACAGGATGGTGTGATGAAGCGGAGTCACTGTTGCCTCTAACAGCACGTTATTCCTCCTAAATTACTGTATAACACACCAATCTGAAAACTTGTGTCAGAAAACGTAACGTTACAGCTTTACCTCTGACTGTTACAAAGCGCCGACACTGGAGACTCCTTCCATAAATGTTACATAAACATCTCCTTACAGAAAACTTCATAAACATTCACACGTGTTTTTAACTTATTCGGAGCGTCCGGCCCACGTGAATGAGCTGTTACTGTTACTATGGAAACGATAACGAGTGCAGTAATATAAACCTGCGCTACTGTCAGAGCTGCTGTTATAGAAAACTAATCAACACCCTCTGACCAATCAGAATTTATGTTTAGTCTCTATACAGAGTTATTTATCAACTCTGTATGGTCACATGGTCTTAGTGATGTTTTTCTCTTTCAGATTTATCCAGATGGAGGTCACTTCCTGCACAGCGGGGCGGTGAGGCGACACCTCAGTCAGTCTCTGGTCCACTTTTTTGAAGAGTGTTTCAGGCGATCAGACGAAATGTTTGAAGACGATCCAGAGGAAAAGAATGAAGTCCAGGGTTAGCGTCCGCTGGCTCACGCTGTTCAAACACAAAGCGACTCGTCCGGGTAAAGAACTCGGACTTTGTTTTTAAGTCAGCTTGCCCTCCAAGGACATCATCTTCATTTATCTCACGGTACAGGGAATTTCCCTCTGTGAACGTTTTCCTCTTAAACCGCTGCCCCTGTCTTTCTCTTATGTGTGGACCAGTAGCGGCTTTGCTATCTGAAAACGACTGAGGTCGAAGAGGACGGTCTGTCCATCACTTTGATTGGTGGGTTACTCTGATTAACTGACTGGAATATGATCAAACCCCCTGAAACAATGTTCAGACTAAAAGAAGGATGGGATTTCTAGCACTTGGTGTGTAGACTGAGTGGGAACACTGTTCATCCAGCTGCTCTGGGATTGTTTTTTTTATTATTTTTTTTAAAGAAATGGTGGATGGGGGTTGGTTTGTAGTCATGATTGTACTTCAGAAAGTCCTTATATCTTATTATGTTAGTGTCTGTTGCTCCGATGTAAAGTAACAAATGAAATGAAATATTGATAAAGAATTGTTTTCTTTTCCGGCGTCTGATTTTCTGTCTGATTTTTAGAAACCTTGAGTTGCCAATAAAGCTGTGTACTCAAAAGATTTTAAATCATGTCAATCATTTTCGTTAAAAGAAGACGAGCAAAAACTAAACTCCATACAAAAGACAGAAACGCTTATTAAACTCCAAAACAAGTATCAATAAAATTCACCACCACAATCAGTTTTACCAAATATTTATTAGTCTAATATCAAATGCCTTTATGTAAAATTGCGTTATTTAATATAAAACCTACTATCCATTTTATTAAGAAGACTTTGTTCATTCATGTTAATTATCCAATCAACCAATCATGTGGCAGGAAGGCTGCGGTAACTCAATTAATCACTCTTTACAACCGTGTTGAGCAGAAAAGCATCTCACATGGACGCACAGCACACCGAATCTTCAGGCGGACGGACTACAAAGGCAGAAAACCACATCGGGTTCCACTCCTCTCAGCTAAGAACAGGACTCTGAGGCTATACAATGGGGACAAACTCACTAAAAAGACCATGCAGCATTTTCCCCATCTTCATCTGTCCAGTATTGTCATTTAAAAGTCGTCCGACCTGACATTTGGGGATTTTTCCTAAAAAATTCGCATCATATTCATATTGTATGATGTTAGAATTGTAATATTAGAGCTTATTATTTTTATTCACATAATTTCACAACTTTATTTTCAAGATTTGTAAATGTGTATGTTCTTGACAATCAAAACTCTCTCACCTAGTACACTGTTCCTGTTCAATTTGGCCATCGTTATCGCCCACCGTGAGCTTCACTGGCCAAAGAGACATCATGAAGCATGTCATAAAGCATTATTAATAATTAATCAGTAAACCCAAAACAGGAAGCCAACATCTGTTTTCAAGGGACAGAAATAAAACATAAAAGGCAGCAAAAGTTGAAATCTACTGGCCAAACTCGTGTGTTATAATTGTTACTCTTCTTTTCTTTTCGTTTTAACCTTATCATCCTGACACAGAGAAACTGCTGGAGGCAGAGACGTCAAGTTCAGTTAAGGTAAGAAGTCTGTTAAGATATTCTGTATTCGGGAAAAAATAAATCCAAATTAAATGTGATCTAATCTAATGTACTAATTCACATCTCTAATTAATTGTCTTTATTCCATCCAGGCAGTTATTTGGCCCTTGTAGAGGGAGAGAGGGTAAAATTATCTGGATGGATGCAAGTTCTTCTTCATGCTTGTGATAATTAGCGAATAGTGCCAACTTCCGACTTGTAGAACACACTCTTTGCCGAACTTGTAATTACCATTTGAGACATGACAGGGTGTAACATCACCTTAAACACAAACATGACGTAAAAAGTGTATAGTGGCTTCCAGAGTTAATTGAGAGTATAATGTCAGTGTTTAGCTCATTATTGAGCATTTTGTATTGTAGCAAATTTGCTCAAATAGAGAAATATAATCAAAGCGCGTTATGATCAGTTATACATATGAATCAACCATGAAAGGGGATGTAAGTATATATCTACAGGTGCATCTCAATAAATTAGAATGTTGTGGAAAAGTTCATTTATTTCAGTAATTCAACTCAAATTGTGAAACTCGTGTATTAAATAAATTCAATGCACACAGACTGAAGTAGTTTAAGTCTTTGGTTCTTTTAATTGTGATGATTTTGGCTCACATTTAACAAAAACCCACCAATTCACTATCTCAACAAATTAGAATACTTCATAAGACCGATAAAAAAAACATTTTTAGTGAATTGTTGGCCTTCTGGAAAGTATGTTCATTTACTGTACATGTACTCAATACTTGGTAGGGGCTCCTTTTGCTTTAATTACTGCCTCAATTCGGCGTGGCATGGAGGTGATCAGTTTGTGGCACTGCTGAGGTGGTATGGAAGCCCAGGTTTCTTTGACAGTGGCCTTCAGCTCATCTGCATTTTTTGGTCTCTTGTTTCTCATTTTCCTCTTGACAATACCCCATAGATTCTCTATGGGGTTCAGGTCTGGTGAGTTTGCTGGCCAGTCAAGCACACCAACACCATGGTCATTTAACCAACTTTTGGTGCTTTTGGCAGTGCGGGCAGGTGCCAAATCCTGCTGGAAAATGAAATCAGCATCTTCAAAAAGCTGGTCAGCAGAAGGAAGCATGAAGTGCTCCAAAATTTCTTGGTAAACGGGTTCAGTGACTTTGGTTTTCAAAAAACACAATGGACCAACACCAGCAGATGACATTGCACCCCAAATCATCACAGACTGTGGAAACTTAACACTGGACTTCAAGAAACTTGGGCTATGAGCTTCTCCACCCTTCCTCCAGACTCTAGGACGTTGGTTTCCAAATGAAATACAGAACTTGCTCTCATCTGAAAAGAGGACTTTGGACCACTGGGCAACAGTCCAGTTCTTCTTCTCCTTAGCCCAGGTAAGACACCTCTGACGTTGTCTGTGGTTCAGGAGTGGCTTAACAAGAGGAATACGACAACTGTAGCCAAATTCCTTGGCACGTCTGTGTGTGGTGGCTCTTGATGCCTTGACCCCAGCCTCAGTCCATTCCTCGTTAAGTTCACTCAAATTCTTGAATCGATTTTGCTTGACAATCCTCATAAGGCTGTGGTTCTCTCGGTTGGTTGTGCATCTTTTTCTTCCACACTTTTTCCTTCCACTCAACTTTCTGTTAACATGCTTGGATACAGCACTCTGTGAACAGCCAGCTTCTTTGGCAATGAATGTTTGTGGCTTACCTAGTGAACCAAACTGAGAGACCATTTTGAAGGCTCAGGAAACCTTTGCAGGTGTTTTGAGTTGATTAGCTGATAGGCATGTCACCATATTCTAATTTGTTGAGATAGTGAATTGGTGGGTTTTTGTTAAATGTGAGAATGTGTTAAATATATATAGATATATATATATAAACCCGAAGGGGGGGTTTGCTTCTCCTGCATTCCAAAGGGCGTCTGGCCAGATTGCCCCTTGGTGCCTGGAGGAAGGAGAGGGGGTCAGTCCCAGAGATCTTTTGAAGTGACCTAGGAGTGCTGAGGTCTCCTAGATAGGCTGGAGCCTAGCGTTAATCTGGCCAATTTGATCCAGTCCAGACGCTACAGTATTAACAACAGGTTCACGGTCATCAAACTTATTCATTTACATATAACCTACCAAAAGAAACCCTTCTCATCAGCTGAACGTTAACTGAAATATATAACAAGACATGTATTTTCCTTAAATCTGTTCAGCATCTTCTTTATTTCAGATTTCCTCTATGATGTTCTTTTAAAGAAGGTAAAGTTGATAGATCGGAGCAGAAGGTGTTTCTGAGGACTCTTCAGAACATGATGTGAGGTGACTTTGATGAGAAAAGCTTTGATAGAGGAAGGAACTACAGCTGAGAAAACCTTTCTTTAAATACGCACTGTCATACACTCTGTACTTTATTAAGTCTTATAGGAGCAGTGGACATAAAGGAGTAATGAATCACACTGATGCTGAACCCTTGACCAAAAGAACTGAGTGAAATCAGTATGGAGGTAAGTGCTGTGTTATGTGACTAGAAACCGTGATTGTTTAAAATGACTTCTACCACAGCTTCTTGAATCTCTATCGGTGACTCGGACAGTAGTGCAGCTGCAAATCACAGGTTTATATTAATGCATTATTATTTCTGGAGTAACAGCTCATTCACAGGGACTGCATATGTAAATGGACTTTAAAAAAGGTGTGTAACTGTTGATATGGTGAAATTTTCCGTGAGGACATTCTAAGTTTATTTAACACTCCTGGAAGGAGTCTCCAGTGTTAGAGCTTTATAACAGTCAGAGGGAAAACGTACATTTTCTTCAAGTCCTCATGAACAACATCTTTAGGTAACTGCCACATTTATTTGTATTTATTGTTTTGGAAGGAAGTGGGGTCCTTCTGTATTTCTCTGAGAGGCCCGTTAGAGCTTCTAATGGAGCCGCTGTTTTGTACTTCTTTTTCTTGATTTCTACTCATAGAGCTGCAGGATCCATATTGAATCACATCAATAACAGAGGACTTGGCCCTGAAAATCCTACAGAAAACTGAAGTGATAAACACTCACTTTAAAGGTGTAATGAAGGTTTCTTTCTTGTGACATGGGACCTCTGACTCTGGGTAGTTAATAAGAGCAACTTTCCGCAGAGGCTCTGGCTTTGAGGCCCGGGAGACTGTTTGGTTATCCATGCTTACTCATGCATAGTATGAAATATCATTTGTTCAACAATTTCAAGAGTTTTAATCAACCTCTAGTCTAAATCTGTTGATGAAAGGTACAGTGTACAGTATGTGCAGTGAATGAGCCAGCTTTAACATAAAGCTAGAGAGTCAGTGATGAACATAAATGAGCATGGATTTTAACAAGTAGTCATATAAACATCATTAAAACCAAAAATATTTATTTCAAAACTGAATCACTGTTGTGTAATTGAGGAGAGAAAGAAAAGCTGAAGGTCCCTGTTTATGCTGTTTATTTGCTCCGTTTGCAGGAACAATCACACTGAGCTGATCAGTGATGTGTGTCTGATCAGAGAAGGTCTTTGTGAGCAGCTTAATTAAGTATAAAACCCGTATGCGATCCTAAAAATTAAGAAACATCACATATTGTATACTTCAGTTGTAATTTATTCCCTCAGATTTTCTCCCTAATTTAGTCATGGCCAATCAGATCCCACCCTCCCCAATCACTAGACATCTACCAACCAGGGAGGGCGAAGGCTATCACGAGCTTCCTCTGAGGCATGTGAAGACAGCCGACTACATCTTTTCGAACTGCTGCCCATGCAGCGTCAGGGGGTGGTGTAACACTCTTGGAAGAAAGCGCTATCCACCCACTTCTGCATGCATGAGCTCACAGACACCCATGATAGGCTCGTGTCACTGTGATCGATAGGGGAGAGAGAGTATGCCACCCCTCCCTCCCTGACAGTACGGCCAATTTTGCTCTATTGTGATATCTTTACCACCCAGTGCACAGATTTGCTGTAATGGATATTTATGTCTGCACAAAACATCCAATTTTGTACTTATGAAAAGGATCATGTTTCGGCAAAAAATGCAATTTGAGAGCTCATTACCGATCTCATGATGTTTAATCGTCCCTCTGTTCGCTGCTCGCTGTCTTCTAAACATTTATATTGAACACAATGTAAAAGCAACATCTCAAGATGGTGTTCAGGAAAACGGCCGCCTAAAGAGCAGAAATAAATTCGCTGCTGCTGTGTTTAGGTTGATATTAATGTTTTAATTCTGCAGTGTGTGATTTAAACAGATCACCACACACTGACACGGTGTTATGTAATGCAAGGGAAGGGCTGGATGCATGCGCTGGGGAAAAGTCAGTTTATTGGGTATAACCAAAAATAATGGAACACAAAAGCATGGGAGGCAAACAGTCAGACAATAATACAAAAAAAAGGTCAGGCATTAATCCACAAAAGAACGAGGCATTAATCCAAACATTAGCGAGGCATAAATCCACAAAGAACTGGAGATAATCCAAATGTTAGCGAGGCATAAGTCCACAAAGAGAACAAAACAAAAACATGAAATGAGGCGATGGTCTGTGGTCTTTGAACTATGGTCTAAGGTCAAGAAGCGAGAGAATGCGAGAAGAGTGCAAGCGCACAGCACATACATACATACACTTACTCTAATACTCCGCGTCTAAGCGGACAAACTGAAGAGTTTAAATAATCAAAATAAACAAGACACACCTGAAACTCATAATGACATTAAGTGTAGAGAACCAATAAACATACAGAGGTGGAGACATGACGTAAACCAAAACAAAAGTGCACATGGCGGAGTAAACACACGAGAGTCTGTGAATGAACTGAGTGGAATGCGTAAGTGCGCTGCCGGCTGTCCTCAACAGCTGCGCGGAGAGAGGAAGGCGGAAGTACGCTACTCGCTAGCCTTCGCTACTCGCTAGCCTTCGCGAGCAGCGTAGCGAGAGGGAGACTCTAACACACACTCTAGCAGGACAAAGATCTCTCAGTTTGATCAATGGTACGTCACGCGGTCAGATATTTCCACTCTGAGTTTTTGTCTTTCTATTATTTGTAAGTGAAATAATTGTTTCTTTCTAAAACTGTAAAGATGGTCACCGGTAAAAAACAAATGTCAGCCTTCAACTTCCCCTTTAAGCAAATTATATAAGCAGTGTATTTTATCATTAAACACGTTTAAAGCATTTCATCTTCAAGGAGAAAGAAGATTCAGGTTCCTACACCACTCCAATCATACAGTTCACAAAGCACCTCAGTGTTACATAAGGAATAAAACACTCAGTGTCACACCGTTATAGAAATATAATCAACAATGTAGTGAAGAGGAGTTACTGGTAGGACCCTGAAGTTGATTATTTTCCTATAATCACACATCACAAAGTGTTTTATTCCTCTTATACCACAGCAACTTACCAATGATTACAATCTTTTATTTATTAAAGAATGAAATGTCATACTTATTATTTGTTTGTAGTTACATTTATTGTTGTGAAACATCCGCAAGACGAGATTCCACTCCCTGTAATCACTTATGTTACAGCAGCTATAAACAGCCTCTTATTTCTCTCTCAAAGTTGATAAGACAAAAAATAATAATAAACGCAGCTCGTCATGTTACCGAGAAACCGCACATTTTTACCCACAATTTTTAATCTGTTTATGTGGCGTGTCCTCCGTACACATCCCTATGAATAAGCTGTTACTATAGAAACATATTAGCTCATGTATAATACTACCGTTACCTACAACTTGATGATTTCAAACATTTGAAGCATTTTTTTTTTCTCTTAAAGTTTTGAAAGAGAGCTCGGAAGTTCTTTAAACCATCGTTGGATTTACGAGATGCGAACTCTCCTGGCAGAATGCAGAACGTGAAATTCTGAAAGTGTCAGCCGTTTATAAGGAGTTTTTCTTTCTTTCTTTTTTAGTGTGTGTTCGTGAGGGGACGGGGTGCAGTCTAGTTTAAAAAGGGGAATGTAGGTGCACATATTTATTCATTTTTGAACCTTTGGGGCATTTTGTGTCATTATTACTATCTGGAACACCCAGGATACCCCCCACCACACTCCAGACAGAGACGGGTTTATGAAATCTACTACAGCAACACTTTCCTTTAACTTTTCACCCATGGGGAACACATCAACTTCCCATCGCCATTATAAACAGGATAATGTGAGTTCAGGTAAAGAAAGCATTGGGTTATGGGACAGGACAGAGCAGCTTTAGCTTTGTGTGTGTGTGTGTGTGTGTGTGTGTGTGTGTGTGTGTATTTTGCATTTAAAAATCACAAATTAAAACTCAAAGACAGATACAATTAATTTATTATTTATTCAGAATGAACTAAACCTCAAAGGAAAAAGTTGCATTGAAGCCTAGAGAGAGAGAGAGAGAGAGAGAGAGAGAGAGAGATGTGTCTTAATACCATTCTTATGTATAATCTTTTGTTTTGTTCATTTTTCATTATTTAATTTAATTATAATAATTACTAACTAAATGATGATAACCAAAGCAGAAAAGCATGACATTAATAATGGCTAATAATAAGATTAAATCAGTATTATACAGAGTATTACATTAAATATTCTGCAATAGGCGTCATGAATTATGTTTTAGAAATTATACAAAATAAAACAAGGTCGAATAACTTTGACAACAAAAACACTAAATAGTTCATTAATAGGTGTAATAAATGATAAATAATATGAGTAATACACTAAATAGTAAAACACGTTAATGATGCAGAGTGATTATCCTCGGGCTCCGCCCCCCCGGTGCTCTCCTGCTGACTGTCCCCGCTCTGCAGGCGCTCTACCTCGGCCATGTCGCCCCCTGAGCTCCCCGGCTGGCGAGCAGAGTGTAGCTGCTGTCTCCATGTTTACATTTAAAACTTCATCTCGGATTCATTAACAAACATAAAAACATGTCTAGGAAAAGCCAGGACGAAGTTTCACTGCCATGCGGGAGGCAGAGTAGATATTCTCACAGCTAGCCAGCTCTCTCCCAGCACTTAAAGCACCTACAGCACCTGCGCTCCACTCTCCGGTACACACCTGACACCATGCCGGAGAGACAGCGCCTCCCAGCCGGCCTCAGACACCATGGCGTCCCGCTCACAATCACTCGCTTTTTATAAAGTTTACAGCTGTTACTTCTTATTTATGACCGTCATTTCGCTCCTCTTTCAGGAAAAAAAAAAAAAGCCAAAAAGCCCTCTGCGCGTTACCTTCGTACTATGCGCATGCGCAGAGAGAGGGCGCGACAGGGAGATCGATGACGTGAGATGGAATAGGGGAATGTGATGTGATGGAATGGGGGAATGTGATGTGAGGGAACTGGAATGTGACGTCACACTATACCACTTGTATAAAAGGAGACAGAAAGACGGTCCCACTGTCATAATTTCCCACTTGTCAATTTGCCAAGTGTGGAAAGAGAAACACGATGCTGAAGATATTCAGAAGGATTAGAGAACGATTTCAACGCCGGAGGACGAAGAAGAAGGATCCTCAAGTGCAGGCGTTGAAGAAGGAGTTGAAGAACGTACAAGGAGAGCTGGACGATTGGAGGATGTTGGAGATAAACAGATCGGAAGAGATATACATGTTGATTTTGACGGCGGCAGAGCTGGAGGCCGATTTGATTTGTGAGCGAAAACACTGGAAGCGGGACATGAAGAAGAGGGACGCCAGATTCCAGCAGAACATCACCGAGCTCCAGGGTTCTCTGACACTCTATAAGGAACGGGAGAAGACTGCAGAGCTAGACAGAGAGAACTTGATGAGAGAGCAAGAGTGGCTGGAGAAACATGTTGAACAGCTGAAGGCCATGGTTTCTGAGCAAAATAAACGTGAGCAGGAAAGAGAGAAGATCAAGCTGGATATGGAGGAGATGAACAGAGCACACCTCCAGAACATCACCGAGCTCCAGGCTTCCCTGAAAGTCCATGAGGAACGAGAGAAGACTGCAGAGCTGGAGAGAGAGAGCTTGATGAGAGACCGAGAGCGACTGGAGAAAAATGTCACAGAGCTGGAGGCCACTTTGGCTTCTGAGCAAAAGAAACATAAGCAGGAAAGAGAGAACATTAATCTAGATATAGAGGAGAGGGACGCCATTCTACTGCAGAACATGTCCAAGCTCAGGGCTTCCCTGAAAATCTGTGAGGAACGACAAAAGATTGTAGAGGAGGGGAGACGAAGGAGGATGAGAGTCCAGGAGCAACTGGAGAAAACTGCAGACCCGGTGGCCACTTTGACTTCAGTGCGAGAGGAACAGGAGCAGAAAAAAGAGAAGATTGAGCTGCACATGGAGGAGAAGAATACTGCACACCTCCATAACATCTCCGAGCTCCAGACTTCTCTGAAACTCTGTGAGAAACCAGAGAAGACTGCAGAGCTGGAGAAAGAGGGCTTGATGAGAGACAGAGTGCGACTGGAGAAACGTGTTGCTCAGCTGGAGGCCACTTTGGCTTCTGAGCGAGAGCACCATGAGCAGGAAAAAACGAAGCTCAAGCTGGACAATGAGGAGAAGATCACCACACTCCTGCAGAAAATGACAAAGCTCCAGGTTTTACTGGACCTCGCTGAGGAAGAACAGGCGAAGTCAGCGCTGGAGAGCCAAAAGAGACAGAGAGACCAAGAGCAACTGAAAAAATCTGCACAGCTGGAGGCCAGTTTGGAATCAGAGCCAGAGCCCCAGAACCAGGAACAGGAGAAGGCCAAGCAGGATACCTGCAAGGAGAACAACAGCCAGTGTTTGGATAAAACCCGTGGAGAACGAGTGCTCATGTGCCACTGATGAGGTAGAGGAAGAAGTTTAAAAAAAAAAAAAAAAAAAACAGCCATGATTTACCCACAACTGAGGTAAAGGAGCAGGAGCAGTTTAAAAATGACTGAACTTTTCTTCTTTCAAAACGATCAATAAAAATCTTAAGCATGAACACGAATACATGTGTGTGTGTTTTGTTTCCTTTATTAAAGTGTTACACATAATAATAATAATAATAATAATAATAATAATAATAATAATAATAACTTGTTTTTGAAGGTCACATTAGCTTGGATACTCTAAATCAGTGTTTCTCATCTGGTAGGTCATGGAATGCTGATAAGGAAAAAATAAAACTTTGCGAAATGCAAATGATAAACCATAACAAAATGGGAAAACGTGGAAAAATATGACAATAAAGCAAATTATAGTGAAGTAATAATAATAAAAAAGGAACGCTTGTGGAAAGAATAAAACCATTGAATTTCAAAAGGCATTTAGAGATGGAGCACTCGAACACCATGAAGACGAGCCTGATGAGTTTTTCAGAAGAAAGCAACGGGATCTGGACACATCTCAAAAAAACGTGTGCACTCTTCAGGAGCAAACACTCCGCGCAAATCTGCCACAAATCAGCTGAACGGTTGTGAAATACGTCTGAGTGAGGACATAAAGCCAACATTAAGCCAAGTGACTGTGATTTATTTGTTAGGCTAGGTACATTGCACTTGCTCAGGATTATGTGTATGCATTTATAAAGTGGTCCATTTTTCATATTAATGTCATGTGAATAAATCATTTTGCACTTTATTACGCATGTGCATTTAATAAACTGATATTTTCCACTGTTAATACTTATGAGGTACTACCTCAACAACTCAATATACTGTATAAGTTGATTTATTTCCTGTTATCTGAGGTAGTAAATGATTATTATCCAACTTTATTAGGCCTGTGCGATGGATAAATGCATTTCTTTGCTTACTTCCATATGATAAACAAATTTAATGTAGCGTTGGGGTGCGACCCGATATCCGACATAAAATGTGTGTCCAGAAGTAAAACCAGTTGAGAACCACTGCTCTAAATTACAGATGGATACCTTTTGATTATGGATTTACTGATGCATTAAGGTGCCCACTGTCTTGTCCATCAATGAATTAAGAAATCCAAGCTGTGTCATGGGTCAGTCTGCGGCACCAATGTGGTGTTTGTTGAGATTCCTTCCTGTTATGACTTAAAACCAGCTGACGGCAAGCATTGGGAACTCATGATTGTACTTCTTTCTTGTATGGAATTGGTATTTTCTACCTCCATAACTCCTGAAGCCACAGTATACCTCAGATGTCTCATTCAAGACCATCATACACTCTCTCTAGAAATGTTCCCTCATTTGCATCTAAAACCTAAACACCATTCACCATTTTATAGTTCGTTACTCAGATGTTATTAGAAACATTGGGTCCCTCAATGTGATTTGAGGCTAAGCTTAGCTTTAAAAAAAAAAAAGCAGTGTGATGCAAAGTGTGTAATTTTACACGTCACTAAAACAAGGGCATACAGGCACCAAATGATGCTGTTTTCAATTATTGGCAGGTGAGCTGGTCAGCAAAGATATTGAGATTGGTTCAGGCCAGATTTCATGTCTTGAATCAGTCGAGAGTGTGATTGTCAGTGGCTTGGAGAACCTTTCCTTCTTCAGTGATGTCTGAATTAATGGCACAGTGTACAGTATAGGCAGTCCCTCCAGGATTTTGCGATGGCAGAAATTGACGCAAAATCAAGGAAACTCTGGAATATTCACAGGAGCTTGCGATTTTTCAAAATTACCACAGATTTGGGCCAAGATGTGTCATGTGACATCATCACAACACTAGAAACTTATGCATTATAGGTACAATTTATAAAGCATACAGGTTTTCTATTGCCATATACAGTACAAGTTTGTTTTTTCGAGCTTTATATTAATCATAGTTATAATCATAAACATAGAAAATCTTTGTTTTTAACAACAGGACCATTAGCTTCTAACACAGTGACTGATGAGTGTAGTCGACCAGGTCCTCACATGGATCTCAGAGTGTACAGTACATGCGAATATATTCATGTCTGCATGTATACTAACACCCACAATGACACACAGAGTGTATGTGCAGGTAAAATTAAAGAGAGTTTGGGGTATTGGTACTGTAAGGGTGAGAACAATTCTGGGTTCTTGCACTGTAAATTCATGATGCAAACATCTGGTCCAATTTTAAAGGTAAATAACATTGTATGTCTATTTCCTGTGAGTTTGTGTTTTAATTTAAAAGAATATCAGCTTAATATTATTTCTTTTAAACAGACTTGTTATCATGTCCCTATCAACACACAAACGCCAGCCAGCATGTCCATGTGAGTCCACATGGGCTTGAAACTGGGGCCCATGTGGACAGCCCAGTGAGGCCCCACCATCTTCTGTCCTCAGTTTCCACGCTGTCCCCACATGCAGATGCCTATATGGGCTAATGATGGGCCACATGTGGCTCCTTGTAGGTAAACAGGTTGGCCCCAACATGGGCGTAATGTGGGTTATTATAGAACAGCAACATGGGTACACAGAGGGTCCTGCATGGGCTGTATGTGGGCACCGTCTGGGTGTTGTACAGGCTGCATGGACTACTTTATTTTACAGTACCTGCTTTTAACAAGGAAAACATTACACAAAATAAACGACCCATAATACGGTGAACTATTTTATTTAAAAATGAACAGCACATCAACAACAATGATACAATTATCATTATCATATTAATAATAGGTCTACACACCAATTGTCTATACACCAACACAATATCTATACTGTAACGGTTTAATAATCTTATATTTAATGGTGTTATTCAATTATTTTAATTATCTTACAGCTTAAAAAATTAAAAGTATTTTTCAAAGGTCTCTCTAATTTAACAATAGTAATAATAGTAACAATAATAACAATAACTGTTTACTGTTTTTCTTAAATATAGCAGTAATGTTATTCAATGATATAAATAGCTATAGTTTAATAACAGTCCAATTTCTTAACTTTGCTCCGAAAGTCCATCAGAATGTGTGAAGGAGGAGGGAAATATTCAGCCATCAAAAAAGTCCATTAGGATTCCTGAGAAAAGGGAAGAAATATTCATATATTATGTACACAGTTACCCGGTGTTCAGATAACAGGGATACAGTTTGTTGTGAAAATCCAAAACTAACTCTTTACCTCTGAAACTTACCTGGTAGACGCCGTGTTCATGTGTTCATGGTTCCTCCTCCATCACGGCCCTGTTCACCACTTGGACAAGGCTTTTTCACCATCTTTGCGGTTAATGTTGTTTCTTCAAGCACCTTCAAGAAAGAATGAATTCAGACATGAAGATCAGTAATGTGCAGTCTCGTTACATAAGCCGACAGCCTACATGTAATTTTTAGAACAAACTGATGGCATCAAAAGTTAGTCAATGTTCTATGAGGCTGTACCTGATTGTATGTGAAACTGGAGCTTTCTGTTTATTATTATTATTATTATTATTATTATTATTATTATTATTATTTAAGAGAACAAAGACACTGCCAGAGACCAAGATCCACACATACTTCAAGCCCTACTTCATTAAAACCCCACTGTGTATAGGAACAGATCTTGAGAAAAAACAGACGTAAAGGCACTGGCCAAAACGGCCTCATGACGTAAAGGCACTGGCCAAAACGGCCTCGTGACGTAAAGGCACTGGCCAAAACGGCCTCATGACGTAAAGGCATCGGGCAAAACAGCCGATACAAGACATTTAGTCTGAAACAGTTTCATCTGATGGTTCTCGGAGGCTGTTTTGCCCGATGCCTTTACGTCAGGAGGCAGTTTTGCCCGATGCCTTTACGTCAGGAGGCAGTTTTGCCCGATGCCTTTACGTCAGGAGGCAGTTTTGCCCGATGCCTTTACGTCAGGAGGTAGTTTTGCCCGATGCCTTTACGTCAGGAGGCTGTTTTGCCCGATGCCTTTACGTCAGGAGGCTGTTTTGCCCGATGCCCAACTGTATGAGACCTGACACCTGATATAGTTTTTCCGGACATCCTGATGCCGTTTTGTCATATGGCTGAGAACTGACGCTGAGGTCTGGGGATGTCCTAATATGTACACCGTACCCGGAGCCCAGACAGCACCTAAGCCCTCTGAAAACCTCGGGAAAACCATGATAAATAAGCAAATAAATAAATGTAAACACAAACTTTAGTGTCTTGTACACATAACAGAAACTGAAGTTAAACAATTTTAAATCAACCCCCTCCGAGATTATATCTCTCAGTATTAGCACACTGAGGCACACAGTAATGTAGTGAAAAGCTTATTTCCTGTCTTTGGTTACACATTTTTCTGGTGAATGGTTAAAAATCTCATTCTGGTCACAAACGACTTCTACTTCTTCTTAACAAGTCACATAAACAAGTCACACTTCTAACAGAAAGCGGCTCTGGACCGGCAGCAGTAACGCACGCGCTCGTAGTAGCCCTATCGTTACTCGGCGCCATCTTGTGTAAATGACCGCCATTTTGTATAACTAACCATTGAGCTTCGACTAGCAGCGAGCTAGTATTAATATGCTCACTGAGAAACTGCCCAGAAACATTTAAAAAAAAAAACCGTTATTTAAAGTTTAATGTTTTAAATCCAACAAACTGGCATAATAGCCGCTAAAAACAGTTGGGGGAAAACGCCAAAATAAACAAAATATCCATTTTAAGCTCATGCTAGTTGAAATTTAGCCTGTGCTAAGCAGAACAATCTGTTCAGTAGCATGTTAGCTAGAAAGCTTCTGTATTTTTTTCCTAACAGGAAATGGGTGTAAAAAATAATAATGAAAACACAAGAAGATGTAAACCTTGGGCTGTATGCCAACGTTAACATGTTAAATTTAACTCAGAAAGGGATAGGTATTCTCTACATCCCGGCTAAATTCATTATTGGTAGATTTAATCTTAAGGCTAACCGCTAGTTAGCGGCTAGCTAGCTGCCTTAGCCTTAAACTGTGTATCTGTATCTCTTATTAAACTACAGAAATATCACTGTACATTGAGATATATAAATAAAAATAAACATTACTTCCCTTATTAATGCGTAGTAGTGCTCCAGCAGTGAACTGCTGTTCCTCCACTGAAAGAGAGAGAGAGAGAGAGAGAGAGAGAGAGAGTTTTTCCCATGGTGGAGGGGAAACACTCAGCTCCTCATCTATCACTTCACATTTATTAAATCTTTAAACTTAATGACATTAAACAATAATTTAATAATAAGTTATTTCTTGAGGTATTAATTAAAAAAATCTGATACTCAATTCTAGTCAAATTTATAAAATAATAAAAGTTATATTAGCCCACCTAGGACTCAGGGAGAACCTATAGCAGCCCATTTAATGCCCACCTGGACCCGGGTCATAGCCCAATAAATACTAAATCCTATTTTAAATCTATATGAATATGTATATTGGAGGTATGTGTGAATTAGTTATCACAAAGGAGTTTTTTTCTTTTTATTGTCACTGAATGATTCTAATTTTAGGAAGTTAAAAAAAATAAATAAAGTAAAGCCCTGCAGAGAGTGGTGCGCTTAGCTGAACGCATCTCGAGCTTCTTCCTTCAGGCCATCAGACTCCTCAATACGGATATGTCCACCATACAGACCCCTTAGGACTCCATAAAGACTCTCCAGTCACTCTACACTCCATTAGCACTCCGCACACTGCACTTTGTGCTTTGTATTGTAACATACTGCATATTTTATACATCCATTTTTTGCACATTCCTGTACATACATTTTATATTACCTTATTTCTTATAATTTCTTATTCATTTCTCATTTTTTTTAATTTGGGTCATTCTACAGAAACGTCCACTTTTGCAGTAGCGATATGTCTTATAATTTATTTCCTTTTTTAAACATTTAAACTTAGGCTACAGTATTGGTTATCCACGTTAATGGCAGCTCGTTGGATTTTTTAAAAATTTTTTGTACATTATTTTAAAGAAAGCATCTGCAATCTTTTTGTTATTGGTGTTACCTTATAATTTTGGCAATAATAAAAGCATTTTTAGAAATGTTATTTCTCAATCTACTCTGCACATATACTCATAGGCACAGATGTACAGTGAGAGAAAAAAGTATTTGATCCCCTGCTGATTTTGTACGTTTGCCCACTGACAAAGAAATGATCAGTCTATAATTTTAATGGTAGGTGTATTTTAACAGTGAGAGACAGAATAACAACAAAAAAATCCAGAAAAACACATTTCAAAAAAGTTATAAATTGATTTGAATTTTAATTAGCGAAATAAGTATTTGATCCCCTATCAATCAGCAAGATTTCTGGCTCCCAGGTGTCTTTTACACAGGTAATGAGCTGAGATTAGGAGCACTCTCTTAAAGGAAGTCTCTTAAAGGGAGTGCTCCTAATCTCAGTTTGTTACCTGTATAAAAGACACCTGTCCACAGAAGCAATCAATCAATCAGATTCCAAACTCTCCACCATGGCCAAGACCAAAGAGCTGTCCAAGGATGTCAGGGACAAGATTGTAGACCTACACAAGGCTGGAATGGGCTACAAGACCATCGCCAAGCAGCTTGGTGAGAAGGTCACAACAGTTGGTGCGATTATTCACAAATTGAAGAAAGATAAGATCTTAAATCAAGTTAAGATTTGCTTCTGTAATATGAATTTGTGGAAAAATCCTAATTTAACTTATCAGACCTATAGTCGGGACGCAGTGCCAGCCAATCAAATTGAAGCTTTTCTGCTGCTGTCCCACCTGCTGAAATGATGTCACAGCCAATCAGATTTGTTCACATTTTATTTTAAAGTTCGTATGGACCGAGGTACGAATCCCACTTAGTGCAACTCTGAAACACTGTTTCACACAACTTAAGCAGAACGTATGCTTCACTTTTTACGCGTACGCTAGGAACAGCGTACGGTACGTGTGACGCAAATTTCGTCACCAGCGGAGTATGCGCATACTGTACACGCACTGTAAACGTACTTTGTACGCACAGGTCGCACATGCGCATGTAACTCTTTTGCACTTAAAAAGTAATAATAATATAAACCATTTGTTCATGGTTTTAATGGTATTTGTAGTGGAAACCATTAGAATTTCTGCAATGGTTTCTATATATTTTTTCAGCAGGGATAGATAAGAGCTACAATAAATAACCAGAAAATGATTGTACACATTTAAACAATGAACCTAATAATTAAATACAGTAACAATCAAAACGTTAATTTTAATTAATGCTTAAAGGAAAACTCCACCTTGAGACACTTTAAATCGGAGGATTTGTATCGGTTTATATCGGAGGATTTGTGATGTGCTTGGCGGTTCTGGTGCTAATTTGTCGGTTGGTGTTGTACTTTCATTATTTCTGTGAGAAGTTAGTGGTTGTCTGCCATCTTGATGTCACATGGAGATATTGCTGTCACAGTTACAGTGGTGTTTAATTAGATAAAACATATTACTATGCAAGTCATTCACTGTGGATTTTTAATGTTAAGGATGTAAACTATTGTAGCTTTGGAATAAATCCATTAGGTGGCACTGTTTTTTAGGTTGGGCCTGTCAGTGAAAAGGACTGAACACCGAGCACAAAATCGGTTCTTCAATCCATTGGCTTAGCATTTTTAGCTGTGTACAGTCATACTCTTGTACAAATGACGAATAACATTTACGAAATGGAAATTACTTGTTTCATAAATTCATTTCTGGGTATTAAATCGAAGTCCTACAATATTTTTCTATACAGGTTCAATCCCATACTAACCGTGTCCGCTCTATTTTTAGCCTGGTGACACACGTAGTCTCCCTCTAGAGGTGGTGCTAATGGAGCAACTGCCTCACCATCCATATGTGATAGATCTGCTGGAATGGTTTGAGACGCCCAGACACATTATCTTGATCCTGGAGCGGCCTGGTCCTCACGCTGACTTCTACAAATACGCTAGACGTCTACATAACAGCGTTTCTGAAACTCAAACAGTGACCACCGAGACATTAAAGAAGACAACATTCTCCTGAACATTCAGACCCTGGAAGTGAAGCTGATCGATTTTGACTCTTCTTATCTACTTAAAGATGCAGTGGGTAAGATCTCTCAAAATTTGTCAAGATCAGGTCTCTATCGATTAAGTAGGCGGAGCTGAATAAGATGTTTATTTGTTTTTACTTTTTGAGCCCTCCCCATCTTTTCCCCTCCTATAAACACAAAATGGTGGTTCATCTAGAGTTCGCATGCTAACTAGAGTTAGTATTAGCAAGGACTGTCATGGCATCACTTTCAAGCGCACTCTAGTAGATTTCTAAAATTGTGGCAGTAATGTGATTAAGGTTAAAATGATCAGGAATGTGTTTCAGAGATACCAGGAGAACTAAAACTGGTCATCTAAACTGTGTTTAATTACAGTATTCCTCAGGGCATGTTTGGTGTCATTTGTATCCGTAGTTCATGGGGGACGATGTGGTGATATCATAAATATCATATAGTTTAGGAAATGACATTTACAATATATGTTGTAATATGTGCTCTTTACACACACACACACACACACACACACACACACACACACACACACACAGGCACCCCCTGGTTTGCATGAACTCATTCTCGGGAACTTAATTAACATACAGTTCCTTAAAGTGAGATAACCCTGCCATAAAACACATTGTTTCATCTCCATTTGGTGTCCTGGTCACTATACATTTCAAAGAGGTTCAGGGGTGTAAGAGGATCTGCTTGGTAGAGAGAAAGGGAGGCTTATAACATCAGGGAGGCTTGTAACATCCGAAGGGCCTTTTGCCACAGATGCTTTTCCATCATACATCCTATGTCCATGACACTGACTGTAATCCTGTAAGTTACTTTTGTCTCTATTTTATGTATCTTTTAATTGTGATTTTGTATTAAATCCATTTGTTATCCTATTTCTAAATACTCTGTGTCTATGTTTGGTATTCTTATTAAGAATAGCTTCTTAAACTAAAAGTGTATAATACGTTAGACACGTTTAAGGTCAACCTCTGACAAGCCAAAAGTAAAAGCTAATACTTGCAAGTTTAAACAGAACCTCTGACAAGTAAGATAGGAAAGGCCTAGGCTTGCACGTTGATAGAAACCTCTGAGCTAACAACATAATGGTTTAATAAAGAAGCTACATGAAAGTCTCTGACGTAGGAACGTCATTTTAATGAAAGCTTCGCTCGAAGCTGCTTAGGAGTGAATATTAGTAGACCACTGAGTGTTAATACTTCTAGCACTAACTAGAAGATTATTCTATTGCAGTCAGATAATCAATTAAATGGAGTCAGATATTTAAATCATATATTAAAACACGCATTAACCTTCGCTGCACCTATTTCCGCTGTTGGTTATAGGAGAGCAGTGGGCTAAGTAATTAACTTTATATATTTTAGCACCATATAACACTATAAACACACAAAAATCCAACTCATAATGATTTATGAGAAGTCACAAGTGCAGTCGCTGCTTTTTTTTTTCTTTGAAATAAGCTCTTATGAGTGCTAAGCTGTGGTATTAACATGTTAGCAGGGGGCGGAGTGAAGAGGTGTGAGGGAGTGTCTATAAAATGACTGACAGGATAGCCATGTAAACATAAGCATATGTAAGAAATCAGCTTTAAAAATGAAACACGTGTTGTGACCAGTTATAAATATACATCAGCCATGAAAGGGAATTAATGTATGTGCACATATACATATAGATAATTAACTACAACGGATTATAATTAATTATGACTATGTATGTGGTCTAGATCGGCTTTTAGGATTAGCTGTAGTCTAGTTTAGAATTATGAACTCTAAAGAGGGAGTTTATCCTTCTGGCCAGGAAGGATTCTCCGTTTGGTTATTAAAAATAGAACGGGTAGCGAGGTCTTTGCAGTGTAGAAGTGACTCATCACGTGACCAAAACAGAGACAATCAAGCGTGGTGATAATAGATTTTAATAACTAGGTGTAACTATGGATACACACGACTAACTCTAAGCAAACAATACATATGCACATCTATATACAAGAAAAGAAAAGGTATGGAAAGAAAGTAATGAAATAGAGGGAGGTAGCAGACAAAAACAACAATTAATTAGCCGTTTTCAAAACCAGCAAGAACTCAAATCTCCTGTAAACAGGGGTACAATCTTAACGCATGTATAGCTCAATTAGACTATACTTGCACAGCTCAGGTGTTGTCGGTTTGAAAGTTTGCGCGCGGTCCAGTAGGAGTTCGCTGGTTCGTTGTTTGAAAAGGCGTGGGCCGTGAGGCGGTCGCATCTTTAGTCCGGGAGAGAGAGTGGCTCCCTCTCCCCGGGGCCACGTGGCCCCAGGGGAGGGGAAACCGGAAAGAGTAAGTCTGAAGAGACTGAAGAGAGAAGAGCACTGAAGAGAATCTGAAGAAGTGGTGGCTGTTTGAATGCGTGTTGTTGTTTTAAAGACAACACCAATGCACACGCCTCTCTGGGCTATTGGCCAATCAGGAAGTTGGATTTGTTGGTGGGATGAACTCTCTTTGTCTGGTCTCAGACCTGAATTCGCATGTCCTGGGAGGAGCCGGTTTAAACCGTATTACATATGAAATTAAGAAAAAGCATGAAATAATGTATCCCATTGTAATGTGATATGCATAATCGATCGGGGTATCGAGACACGATTAACCACATACCAAATTCGATGGACTTATAAAGAATATTACAGGTAAAACATGGTTACAGACATTTACAATAATATCCTAAATTAAACTATCTAAAATCATTATAGTTAGGTTACATAAACACACAATATATACAAATAAGAAGAAACAGAGAAACTTCTTTGCTAAGTCCAGGCTGATTCAGAAATCAGTTTGATACGTTCAGACGTTACACATGCATTCCGGATCATAACGCAGTTTTCCATAGGGGTTTTCTCAGCTACGTAATACTTTTCTTCTGAGGTCACGGCTTAAACCATCCTTTCTTTCTACATAATTTTCCAGCATATTTGTATTATTAGTAAGGAAAAAAATCGACTATTGCACCAGAAGGACACAGGTGCAATATGGAGGTAAGTGCACCTCAGGGATGAGTAGATTTGATGGAAATTCAGTGGCGGATGATTATTGTGATCTTGCTGTGTTTCATTCATTCAGCAACTCCAATTTTCTTCCCACCTGAATGGACAGTTAAGTATGAAGACGAGGAGGAACCTGCCACCATCTAGGATCTGGGTGTACTCCTGTGGTCTGTCTGAAGGTGAGTAAATACAGAAGCTGTACATTCAGACCTGCATTTAAAGCTGGAAAACTTCCACAGCAACAAGGCTATTATTGAAGAAATGACTAAATGACAGAAAATATGAACATGAAGAGAAGTTTTAGATAGTTACCTGTTTTCTGTTTTAACCAATTTCATTGCTGCACACAGCCTGCCACAGTCTTTGATAAAGTGGTGTCTGGAACCAGACTCCGAAAGAAGACCATCCCTCGAGCAGATCCTCGCACATGACTGTATTCGATTCAGTACCTACAGTACTGCTCAGCTGTTGATACGGTACGTACTGATCAGTATGTGTGTGTGTAGTATGAATACAATCCGGACATACTACATCCGCCATGTTGGCATTGTCATGTGACCTACGATGTCATCGTAAATGCAAAAACTTAACTGTTTTTTCTTGTTTAAACCTTCAACATGTTGACAGTTTACACAGGTCTTGTTAAAAAAGTACGGTTGAACCACAAGCTGCCTTCCGCCATTTTTGATTCTGACAGCTCTTCCACTCCTGTCCCGTTGCCTTATGGGATAGCGCAGTGTCCATTGCTTCCATACTGCAGAATCTCAGCAGAAGCAGTAGGTCATCCGGGTATTTCTGACATACTGTTTTATGAATACTGAGAATTCAGACTTACTAATTTGGCGTACTGCTTTTCACCTACTGAAAAGTAGGGTAGTAGGGATATTCGGACACAGCTCTACTCACAACCTGTTTGTTATTTAGCAGGTTTTCGTTCCAAACCAACACGAGCACACCTGCCATGAAAACCTTTTCCACAAGGGCCTTCTGCACATAATTCTGGACAAGGTCATGGTTCCAAAAATCATGGAGGTATGGGAGAAAGGTACAGAATTGTTTAATGGGCCCGGATCTGAATTCTGATCTGAAATCAATGCTCTCGCTCTCGCTAGTCCTCTCTGATGTCTGGATCAATATATATTCTCACAAACAAAGCTATCACTAATGACGGAAGAAGAAGAATCAAACAAGCAGAAACAGGAATTCAGCAGCAGTGTGGTGTAATGCAAAATATGGAGTTAGAGGAACATGAGCTGGTGTTAAGTGCTGCAAGGTCAGTGAGAGAAAAATCAGATTTGAACAGACTTGGAGGAGAGAGAGAGAGAGAGAGAGAGAGAGAGAGAGAGAGAGAGGTTGTAGGTTGTCATTAGTTGCCTCTGGACCTGTGGGTTTAAAAGAGATCAGGCTGTGTGGAATTAACCTCAAATTACAGAGATTGGTGATGCATGAAGCACATTATCAGAGTAAAAAAAGAAAATGGCAGACATAAATTGGCCATGTTCAGCAGAAAGTCAGGGGGGGAAACCTCTGAGCAGAAATATTACACTCTGAAGCACACGGCTGTAAAAAATCAAAGAACGTATGACTGCAGCGTAATAAGAATCTGCGAGAGTAATGGGGCTGCCGTTTTCATTGGATCTGACAGTTTAAGTGTAGACGAGCAGAACGTTCGGACACGGCACGTTGGTCAGTGCAGGATAACAAATACAGATAATCCATTAAGAGGCTCCATCGGGAATAAAAACAATATATACCGATGCTCCAGAAAGTCAGTAATTGTGAGTCAAATTAAAAGAATCGAGTGGGCTGTGACCCGAATAAGGGTCTTGGTGTGGTTGCGGCTCCTCCTAACTCACGGGTGTCCTGTAAAATCATACAATTTATCCCAGAAATGTCCTGGAAGTCAGGGGGTCAATTCCCAAACAGGAAACACTGCTCTTGATATCAAGCTACAACACACACACAGGTTATCAGAACCTGCTGTGATGAAGATGGTTCGGTTTATTTCCTTCATGAAAACTAGTGGTGAGACTCAGTCTAGAATGTAGTGGTGGAGTGATGTAATGTAGTGGTGCAACATTACACCTTTTTCCTGGGGGGCGCTGCTGTAAAAACGATTATGGGTATAACTTCCGGTGAAAGTAGTAGCGCAGCGTAGACTGGCTCGTGTGTTAAAAACGAATACTGTTTGTTGCTTCAAGCGGGAATATCATTAGGGAATGTCATTACGAAGCTCAGGAACAACGTGTGCTGTTCGTGGCTGCACTTACAACCACTTTATTTATAAAAACTTAGTAAGAAAAGTGCTACACACACAGACCTAAAGTTAAGGTGGACTGTTCCTGTGAGCAATTGTACAGTCATGCCTGTCTTGCTTTGCCTGACTGCATTCTCTACCTTTATAGAAGAAATAACAGTCTTTCTTACTCTTTATTGACTTACCTCCCTAGGGCTGTAGCTATAAAACACTAGTAGAGCTCAGATAATGCTACTACTACTAGCCTAATACTAATACTAGTAATAATAATAATATTTTTTTTATCCTTAATTTACTGACCTACTACAGTATTTCAGCTGCGTGTGGACCTGCTATACATGAGCACCCCGATGTCTGTATGACACCTGACATTGACACTAAAACCCAAGCTTTATGGTGTGACACCTTCAGGCTTTGACTTGGCTTCTACCTCAGCTTTTAAGTACACAAAACCATTTCCCACATGCTTCAGTAACACACACGACAGACTTTATTACTGTGAAGGTACTGGTAAACCTCCGAGCTCTTCAGATTGCTCGTTGCCTCACCGTCACAAGCAACTGAATCTACAAAATAGCGAAATATGCTACTGTAAATTATCCATGGCCACTTTTTAAATCGTCCGCACGTTCCTCTATTGAGGAAGGGACAGGTATACTGATGTCCTTTATAAGCTCTGTCAGCGTGTGATCCCACGTCTTGCTACGAATGAATGACTAACGACACCACAACGAAAGGTTTGTTTACGGCTTGTTTACAGAAGTTACTCCCATAATTCTCGCAAAGCGTCATGGGGCGTAGGAAAAAGGTGGATAGACAAACTGGGGAAGCTGAAAACAGGTGTCCATGATCAGGGGTCAACTTCAGTGGTGGTGGCTGATGGGAAATGGAGTTCAAGGCGGCCATCTTGTTGAGACCTTGATGACCAGACGTGACCCAATCAACCAAATTAAATAACAATCAATCAATGTTATACAATTAATGTTATTCATTTAACTTGTTTGAGGTATGTTTCACGAAGCCAGAATGTTCAGCTATTAAACAGTAATACTTTCGTGTCATATCTGTGATTTGTTTATTTGCTACGAAGTAAAAAGCATCCTTTAAGTGCGGTGATTCTATCGTTTTTGCCAGGGGTTGTAACAAACGCTTCCTCACTGCAAACCAGTTTCAGGTAGATACAGTGCTAATGAACATTTGTTTTTAAATTAGTGGTCTTTTCAGTAATATCTTAAAAACAATCATGACTTTTTTTTTTTGTAATTTAATTCGTATAGCTTCCTAGGTGCTACATACTGTATTTGTGTCCTTATCATTTTTGTAACTAATCTGGAATTATTGCCATATTAGTAATAAATATATATACTTTAAAATAAACATGCACTTACAATTGACCTATAATAAGGAATAATTTAACATTTACATTACTTGAAGCATTCGGTGTTTTTTTTTTATATCAGCTATAAGGGTCGTGAACTACTCGAGCACACAGCATTATAATAAATAGTGACACTTGAAATTATTTATAGAGCATTATTAGGGCTTTATAATGATTTATAATTATGTGTCATAGAGAAAGTGAAGCCTGAGAAGAGCAGCAAAAAAAGAAAAGGGTGAAGAGATAGGGATGACTAGAGGATGTGAGTTTCAGGAGAATAGGGGAAGTCAGTAGGACATGACTGGAGGCCAGGACTTGAGTTTGTAGAGAAACGATTTGGAGAGAGATGTCAGGAAGAGACCAGTTTAAATTATAGGGGAAGATGACAGGGCATTCCCCTTATATCCAGCAGACAGGAGAGCAGACTGGGGTCAGAGCTAATCTACTGAGACGCTCGAACCCTGATCTTCACACAAACTCTTACAACACAGATGTATAAGAAAATACAGCGTCCTTGTAAATCATTCCACACTGAAAACTACAAACTGAAAAAAGGAACAAAGGATTAAGATAGATGTTACCAAAATGTTGCTTAAGTAAGCTGGTGATGTCAGTTCACACCCCATTACAGTTCACACCCCTGTCTGGCTCATCGGTTTATTGCTTTTGACCATTCATTCAGCATATCGCTTTTTTTTTATTTATTCTTATTGTAGAATAAACTTGCTTAACCAATTTCTTCCACAAGTGCTCATTATTCTAGTATAATAGTAAAGTTAAAAGAATGCCTTGAAGAGAGTTGAATAGTATTAGTAGTGGTTGAATATTCCTCTTCTAGATATGTTTAAATGAACCTCTGGCAAGCAAATATAATAGCTATAGCTTCCTTTCAGATAAAAGGTAAATGGTCTGCACTTATATAGCGCCGTTTAACCTTAACGGTTCTACAAAGTGCTTTACACTGTTTCTCATTCACCCACTCTCTCTCTCTCACACACACACACACACGGCACTAGCCTGCCATCGGGAGCAACTTGGGGTTCAGTGACTTACCCAAGGACACTTCGGCATGTGGAGACATGTGGGCTGGAGATCGAACCTTGATCAACCCTGTGATTAGTGGAAAACCCGCTCCTGAGCCACAGCCGCCCCTGAATAGAAAGGGTTAGAATAATAGTTGAGAGCACTCAGTTGTCTCTAGAGTTTATACAGAATGGTGCGAAAAACAGAAAACACTGAGTGAGTGACAGTCCTATGGGTGGAAATGCATTGTTGATAAGAGAGGTCAGAGGACCAGATTGGTTTGAGCTGCCAGATAGGATATAGAAACTCAAATAATCACTCTTTACCGACGTGGTGAGCAGAAAAGCATCTCAGAATGCACAAAACACCGAACCTTCAGGTGGATGAGCTAGAAAAACAGAAGACCTGGTTCTTGGCTGACAGGAGTGGAACCTGGTGTTGCAGCTCAAGATCGAAATGTGGAGAGAAGAGAATGTAGATGAAGTAATTACGCAGTTAAAACAAATCTGTTTTTTTTTTTTTTTTGTTTTGTTTTTTGTTTTTTGTAAGAGCCAGAAACATTCCTCAGTGATACTAGAAGAAGAAAAAAATCCATTACTTTCAAAACCAAAGATCGTTAAAACTCAAGGCTCAGAGCTAAAAAGCATGCAGGTTTTATTCAAGAAATAAAAAAGAGTAAATAAAAACAAATAACCAAATAACTCCAGCTGAGTAGAAAGGCAATATTCTGGTTGGATTTAAAAGAGGGAAGTGGAGAAAGAGACAGAGTAAAAGCCCATGGCAGTGTGAAGCTCTCCTTCAGTCATTACATACATCATTACATGAACATGATGGAGAGAGTTTCATCTACTGCTTTAATAATCTACTCTGCGCACTTTGCTTCTCTAGACCTCAATTAAAAATCTTGTATAGTAGCACTACTTGTATTGTTCTCCGCTTGATATATCACTTTTGCTTGCATTTCCTCATTTGTAAGTCGTTGGATAAAAGCGTCTGCTAAATGAATAAACGTAAATGTAATACATTACATAAAACTCTGAGGCACTACAGGAATAACTAACAACACAACGAGTCATTTTCCTGATATTTTACTAGTTTTATTCTTACACTGGGGTGATACGTGTATAGATTTGAATTGTTTATATATTACATTGTTTTGTCTGCTGTTTATTCAAACTGATTTTTGGCCAGGTGTCTCTCTTGAATGGAAAAACATCTTAATTCATACACTTGTGTGTCATCCAATGATGTTTTAATAATCTTGAATTTGAGTCAATGGCTGAAATCCTCAATACGGCGGTCACGTTCTGACATTATAAATCAATTACACTGGTATTTCGATGTAAAATGTCTCTTCAGTGCAACATCTGATCTTCGTTCCTCATTAATTCAGTGATATTGTTATTTTTTTTAATGGTTTATTCCATGTCCTGGTGACACATATGTCCCGGTTTATTCAGGAAGACACTCGGGATATGAAGTTCACCTGAATGTTAAAGTTATTAAAACAGCAGAGAAAGAGACTGCGGGATAATCAAGACAGAAAGACAGAGAGAGAGAGAGAGAGAGAGAGAGAGAGAGAGAGAGAGAGACAGGAAAGGTGAATTCAATCAGAGCACAAAGTACAGGGTAATTCTGGAAGGATTAAGATGTCTTAAACGGAGACATATGGTGGCCCAGATCATTCTCTCAGTCTCTCTCTATAATTATAACTCCAACCTACTAACAGCATCAGTAAGCAAATCCTGATTTAATAAAGGAGGTCATATAGTTCTGTGTGGATTAGAGGGGTAAAGCTTAGGAGCTGCTTTTTAAAAAAAATAAAAGATATATAAAGGTTCATGAATCAGCAACCAAAGGTGTGATTTAGTGGAGATGCTTAAATCAATGAGCAATATTTCAATTTATCTTCACACTTTGCATCAATCTGAGTAACCATTAACCATCGCAGTCAAGGTCTGAGATTATATTTAAGTATATTTATAAGATTATAAAGAAAGGGAACTGTTTTCCTCTCGCTTTCTCATTCCACATCTTCTGGCTTTTCCACAAGCTGCTGATGCTGAAGCAGCAGCTCCTCTAGTGGTGAACAGCAAGAACTGCAGGCTGCCACCATAAATTGTGAAACATTTAAATTATGACGTTGTGCTGTACACTCCTGGGCAAAAAAAATGGGCCACGCCCAAAATGACAAAATTATTAAGCTTTTAATGATCTTAACAACAACTTATATAGTCTTCTTATGACTAATATTTTAAGGGGAAAAAAAAAAAAAACATCCCACAAAATATTTTTGGAAAATTTTGTTCACCCAGACATTTGTTAGTTTGAATTTTACATCAAATAATTTTAATCATTATCATTATTTTACCTTTGTGTACAAGAAGGCTATATAAGTGAAGTTTCTAGCTTTTCCCCCAAACAGTTTAGTGCAGCAAAAGTAAATAAACATACGGTGGCACAGGAGGTCTCAGGAGTGCATTTGTTTAATTCATTAACAATGAATTTCCTGATCAATGATTTGTTGTTAAGATCATAAAAAGCTTAATATTTTGCCCTTTTGGGCATGATAATAATTATTTTTTGTACACACTGTAAGCGACACACTGCTTTATAACCACGTGCCTGTTAGAGGAAGAGCGATATCCTGCAAACTCACTGTTTTAGTGACACGTACAGCTGGAGACAAATCCATTTCTGAAAAGATGGAGTGATTGATGACTGCCATTTCTGGTGCCACTGACAGACGATAACAGCTCACACTCGATTATATTGTGATTGTGTATTACAGTGTGTCAAGTCAAGTGGCTTTTTATTATCATTTCAACCATATACAGCTGGTACAGTGCACAGTGAAAGGAAACAACGTTCCTCCAGGACCACGGTGCTACATAAAACAACGCACTAAACCACATGAGACGACACAGAACTAAATAGATCTACACATTTTTACATAAAGTGCACGTGCAAACGTGTGCGAACAACACGAGACAGTACAGTAATTACTAAAACAGGAACAATAGGCACAGTAAGTGACAGTGTAGCGCCGGCCGGTACACAGTTCCAGTGTGGAAATGTCCGATATAACAGTAGTGCGAAAGAATAGGTGCAAAAGAGAAACAATATAGTTGACTTAGTATTCAGCAGACTAGCTTAAACCAAATATGGGCATAGCAGTTACTGCGGTAGCAGCCAGGTAAAGTGTATAATAGTGACAAGAAATTAAATATGACATTTTTATAAATACAGTAGCAACAAAAAAAGTAATACAGTCAATACAAAAATGTGCAAATATTGCAATGGGAGTGGGATGGTGTTCAGTTCAGAGTGCATTCGTACATGCGTGTGTGTGTGTGTGTGTGTGTGTGTGTGTGTGTGTGTGTGTGTGTGTGTGTCAGTCCAGTCTCTGAGTACTGAGGAATCTGATGGCTTGGGGGAAGAAGCTGTTGCACAGTCTGACTGTGAGGGCCTGAATGCTTCGGTACCTTTATCCAGACGGCAGGAGGGTGAAGAGTTCACCCTATTAGAGTAAAACCCTAACAGACCTTTTCTCCCTTTTCATTTTAGACATTTAAATGCATTGTTTATTTATCATCACTATATAATATAACTCTAATACGCTCTGAGCTACATTTTAAAGTGTTACGGTCGTCTCTCTCTCTACTTTCTAAGATGTGTGATCTGATCAATGATCCGATGTGACTGAGCCAGCAGATCAATGCAATGAGATGCGGAGCTGTTTTATGCGTTACGATGTGGTGCAATTTGATGTCGTGATTGGAGCTCGACGCTCTCACGTCAGCTGTAATATCATCAAAAGAAATCTCATTTACTTTGACTGATTATTTTCTTTTTTCTCGTGTCAGTGTGTCAGTGATGGCCGCCTAATTCCAGTTTTATGGTTAAACACAGCAGCTAATATGGTGCAGCAGAACCCTAATGTTTTCATTACACCATATATCTCCTGCAGTGGTGGCTGATACGTGGGTGTGAGAGAACAGAAAAAAATCAGGATGGTGTCTAAAGAAGCTGGTTAATCCTGAGAATAAAAGATCAGGGAACCTGAACTGCGACTAATCCCATGATTCATTTAACACTCACTGATTTTCTGCACGGCAGACGGAGAGTTAAGGTGCGAATGAAGATGTTACTGTTAGTAATGAGGCTGATGATGTTTCCTCTCTGTGGGTTTGGATTGTAGATGGTTCCCGTGGTATTAACACACCAGAAATGGAAACATGTACAGGTTACACACACATGACATGTATACATGTGTTATATAAGGAAGTTGATGGTGGTGTAATGAAACGGCGTCACTGTTACCACCCCAAGGTTGATTATTTTCCTGTAACAGCATGTCCCAAAGTGTTTTAATCCTCTTACAATTTCCCAATGCTAATATTTATTTATTTGTTTGTTTGTTTGTGTATTTATTTATTTAAAAAAGGACATGCTATACTTTTAAACTATTTACTGTTACATTTAATGTTGTGGAATGTCCATGAAACGAGTTTGTTCCTCTTCTCACTTGCGTTATACCCTATTAAAAATAAAGGGTCCAAGGTTAGAACCAAAAAGGGATTTTCAGCTTGATGCCACAGGAGAACCCTTATACGTTGCACACAGAACATTTTTTTTGCTTGATTAAGAAGCTGGTGAGGGGATGACTGTTTTATAGCTGCTATAGGTTCTTTAATGTCTCTTTACAGCACCATAGGTTCTGCAAAGAACCTTCTTCTTGTCAAGAACCATTTTTCATTGTATAGGGTTCTTGAGTTGAGCTATATGGTTCTTTGGAGATTAAAGACATTCTTTAGGGTTCAGAGCCATATCACCCTGCAGTTCTCGTCTGGTTTTCTAAGCAGGGTTGAGCCTGGCCAGTACCTGGATCGGAGACCTCCTGGGGAAAGCTAATGTTGCTGCTGGAAGTGGTATTAGGGAGGCCAGAAGGTGGTGCTCTCCCTGTGGTCTGTGTGGGTCCTAATGCCCTAGTATAGTGACAGGGACACCATACTGTAAAAAAGAGCACCGTCTTTCGGATGAGACGTTAAACCGAGGTCCTGTCTGTGGTCATTACAAATCCCAGGATACTTATCGTAAAGAGTAGAGGTATAACCCCGGTGTCCAGGTGAAATTCCCCCATTGGCCCTTATCTATCATGGCCCCTTAATAATCTCCATCTCTGAATTGGCTACATCTCTCCTCTGCACCTATAGCTGGTGTGTGGTGGGCGTTCTGGTGCACTATGGCTGCTGTCGCATCATCCAGGTGGATGTTACACACTGGTGAGGAGATTCCCCTCCCATACTATGCAAAGTGCTATATAAATGTAACGAATTATTATTATTATGGTTCATTATAGGTTCTTCAGACCCATGTCCTTCAGAACCATGTTATCAACTTATGATAACTTATGATGGTTCCTTGTGGCGCTCCTGTGAAGGACCATTTATGGGTTCTTTAATCACTAGTAAATAGATGGTTGTAAAACACAGTTTGTCACGTTACTCAGAAATCGCAAAAAAATAATAATAATAATAATTAATTAAAAACTCCTATGTTAGAAAATGTAGTTAGAAAAGTTACAGCTTTACCTCTGACTGTTACAGAGCACTGATACTGGAGACTCCTTCTCATAAATGTTAAATAAGCATCTCCTTGCTTTAGGAAAACTTAACCACAGTAACAATTACACACATTTTTTAATCGGTTTAATCGGTGGAGCGTCCGCCGTGTGAATGAGCTGTTACTATAGAAACGATAACGTATTAGAACGAGCACATTAATATAAACCTGCACCACTGTCAGAGCTGCTGTTAGAGAAAAATAAATCAACGCCTACTGACCAATCAGAATCCAGAATTCAGGAATAATCATAAAGACACTTGTGCACACAGCAGTCTAAACTGTGAGAGAAACCTGAGCTCAGATTGATGGTTTTCTTTCTTTCATCCTCACATCAGATCGAACGTAGAGGAATGAGAGAAAGCTGTGAGAAATTTCTTAAAACCCAGGCAATGACTTTTCCAACAACGCATCACGGTCATTTGAGCCGCAACACACACACACACACACACACACACACACACATTACTTTTTAGAGTAATCTACTTTGTAGATACGGGTCTAATAAATTCACTGGAAGACTGAGACTGTGGAGAAGTTCGAAAGGGACAGAAATATATGTTTATAAATGTCAGTGAGGACAAAATGACCTCTATTTCACTGCACGTGATTGAATTTAAAATGATGGGTGACCTCTCGTACTTCTGTCATCACAGATCATCATTACAGCGTCAATCATGCATTCATAAATCTGAAACGTTTACTATTTAGCATATTTATTTGCTACTTTGCATTTTTATTAAGCCGAGTTTCATTATTATTCACGTAGGAACGCAGTCACTTTTATTGCAGGCTGTAAGGAAGGCATCAAAATCCACATTTACTTTCTGCCACACTTTCAGACTCTTCATACAAAGCTGTTACTCGAGCCAAACCCACCCGGAGAACCCATTACGATCTTCACCGCGCACTTTATACAAGGATCTACAGGTGTGCCGGGCCACACTGAAGAGCAGTGCGGAGCTCCGGAGTTTCAATTAACCGAATGTTTTATGTTTGAAGAAGGTGATTGACACACTGCATCATATCACTCCGGCTACTATAAAGATCTTCTGCTAAAGTATGCTTTCATAAGCTTAAGCAGAGGTGGCTCTAGGCCAGTTAAAGAGGCTTCAAGTCCCCCATTAGCACCCAAATAAAGGTGCATTAATAGTTTTTCCCCATGCATTAATCATTTTTAATGGTACCATTACTAGGACCTGGTGGGGGGGGGGCTGCCGTGTTGCCTTGGCTGTCCTACTCGCTCTGCTGTACTGTAACTTCAGTTGCAACAGGATGTTTTCTAAAATCTTTCTCAGATAAGCAATAGGCCTTATTCAAAATGAAATAGTAAGTGTTTACAGAGTGAAGACACGTAGCTACCCTATACATCTGTGGCAATTTATGGTAAATATACCAGTCCAAACAAGATTTCGCAGAGTTTTTTGTTTTTGTGATTGTTGTGGCCAAATAAGAGGGCTTTGACTGAATGCGCGTTGTGATGACGTCACATGACGCGTCTCGGCCCAAATCTGTAGAAAAGCTACAATAGCAATAGCTACAGTTAAGCTCCTCATAATATTGCGGAGTTTGCTTGATTTTGCGTTCATTTCTGCGATCGAAAAAATGGTGAAATCCTGGAGGGACTGGTATGTTGTATCTATAGAATTTTCATGAAATAAGGAAAAGGCAATAAACTAAACAACAACTAATGTTAGCTAGCTGACAAACCAACTGTGTTAGAGTAAACTGAAAATCTCAGAAACTCCACAGTGCTGAGTGAATGAGTGAAAGATATAGAAAAAAGGTTATTGCCAGTTCTTTATATGATTTGCTTTCATTTCATCTTTCCGGATTTAATACAATGTTCATTATAAATGATATAATCAGTATACCAACTCGAGCGAAGTGGGATCTTAAAAATATTTACGAGAAATTCAGATTGGAGGAGATAAGACACAGGAAAAGAAATCTGACCTCGTGTACGAAGGAATTAACAGGGTTGATATCACACGTTTCTTCAGTTTAAATAGTGACCTGGAAACAGTGCAAAATCTTCAATATTGAATATTTAAAATTAGTTTTAAATGCTTTTTTTTTTTTTTTTTAATCCCAGATTTTCAGTGTAGTCTCAGACTTTTGGATCCCCACTGTAACTGTAGTTATTATTTCATATTTCAAAACAATTGCATCAGATTAGATTGCTTAAGAAGAGAAAGGCATAGGCATAAACTAATCTACATCATGACTTTTCGATCTATTTCACGTGTCACAACCAGCTATCGAAGAGCTCCTTGTGCTCATACTGTGTGTTTACTTGTGTTTTCTGCCTCTTTCTTTTACGACAGTAGGTGGGGCGTTGTCATTGGTCGAACAGGGCACTGTGTAGAAGTAAAAGTTGAGGGAGACACAGTAAAGATGTAGCGGACTCTCCATTCCCTTCTGATACACACACACATACACACACACAGGAAGCACCTCCTAACCAGACCAAACTTGATTGACATTTGTTGCAGAAGCTTTAGTCTCTTGGTTAGCTGTATAAAGCCGTATATGTCCTCATTGTTTAACCTTTTGAACTTTTGTTTAAAAATATTCACAAAAATACTCTCTCATGGATATCATACAGGTGTGTTTATACTGTGTGAGAATAATGAAGTAATATTTAGTTAGTGAATAGAGAAATTCACATGTACAGTATAGTAGTACGGTAATCTAATGGAGACTGAAGGATGTCTGCAAGTGCAAATGAGAGGAAGGTCAATGGATCAGAAAGGTTTTTGCTTCACATGTTCTCTATCTGATTGATGCTGGTGCTATGTTTCAGTCCGGGTCCAGAGAGATGGAAACTCTTAATGTGAAGGAAGGGAGGGCAAATGTGGGATTTATTCTTGACATATGGATTGAGACATTGTTGTGTGAAGGGACTTGTTAACTTTGCTGGAACTCAGGGCTATGTCAGCGGGAGCTTAATGCTTCCTGTAGGGCCACCAGGGCCACCATCTGAGGGGAGAAATCAGACAAAAATGATCCTAAAGACCTACATGAAAAGTACAAAAAGCCTAAATATATGCTTAAGGATACCAGGACTTACCACTGGTGCCAGGCATGAGGTTGGTGTCTTCAGAGCACACCACCTGAAAGCTGAAGAGTATGTGTCCTGTGCATTGCCTGTTGGCATATGATGGACAGTTAGTGATTGGGAGGAACAGCCTCCAGGATGTGAACCTGAGCAGTTAAATGTGATTATACATCTGTGCATGCCCTGGTCTGGTCTGTTATGGTGAAGCCAAAGCTCAGGTTAGATGAAGCTCTCTGTTTATTGGTCAATCGATATCCCTATCGTCTATGGACTGTGGTAGGTATTGAAAGAATAAGGTCACGAGTACAGGAGGTAGAAATGATTTGGTTTTTTTGCAAGGTTTCTGGGCTTAGTCTCTGTGATAAGGTGACAAGATCGACAATCCAGGAGAGCCTCGGAATAGAGCAGCTGCTCCCACTTTACAAATATGCCTCTTGGTCACCTCCCTCTCCAGGACCTGCAGGAGAGGTGATTTTTCACAGTTGGCTTTGGAATGTCTGGGGATGTCCTAAGAAGAGATGAAATCTGTGGAGACGTCTGGGCTGAACTTCTCAGCCTGTTGCCTTCATGACCACCACCAAGAAAGGTAGAAGAAAAATGAATAAATGAATGTCTTCTGTATAAAAATACAGCATGTAATCTGGCTAAAATAGAGCTAACTACATGTCCTAGAGTAGCAGACTGTGGCATCTCAACCAGATCTGATCTGTCAGACAAAAGCTCACTCACAGTCATTGATCTCGGAATAGGAACCAGGTTTTGGGGAGCAGTGAGGTGTGTGGTGTGTGCTTATAAAGATCGCAGTCTCTAGTCCAGAATGTCTTGTCTTGTTTGAAGCTTTTTGACAATAGGGCTTTTGGGAAAAGCTCTAGCCGGATTTGTGCTGGAAGATGTGTGTTGATGGGGAACAGAGCAGACACTCTGGATGCGATAGCAGATCAAGTCACCAAGTCTTTCTCTTTTATCAGTCCGTACAGGATTTTGCAGAGTTTTTTTTTTGTGATTGTTGCGATCAGAAAAAGTTGTTTGTGGGTTTTTTTGTGAATTGGCGAAATCACAACTGCACAAAATTGTTTTGCACTTGTCCTTCACAGTGATGTTTGTTATATGAGACCTTTTAGCTGTACTCATGTTCGACACACGTGAATCAAAGAGGGCTTTGGGTGAATGCACGTTGTGATGACGTCACATGACGCATCTTGGCCCAAATCTACGGAAACTCAGCGGTAATTTAGAAAAATTGCGGAGTTTGATTGATGTTGCATTCATTTCCGTGAATGCAAAATCACGTAATCCTGGAGGGACTGTTTTCGGTTATTGGACTTATAAATTGATGTCTGGAACAAATAATGGTACATTTGTGACGGAGCAAAGGCTCAAACTTGTATAAACCATAAACTCATCATATAACACTTTATGCAAACTAAACTGAGTTTTGCTCTTTAATTATTAAAAGCATCACCTCCTGTAGGTACAGGATATGAAGTGATGATTATCGTGGGATTTAATTTCCACTAAAAAGATAATCAGCGGCGTGAAAGACCTGACAGGTGCCGGTCTAGAAGATCTAGAAGCTTTCTAGAGAACGTAGTGCCAGGAATATATTTTTCGTATCGATCTGTAAATCAAATAATCCTCGGGAGATTCAGCACCACAGTATCTACGACTAAACACAGCACGAATGAAACTCAGTGAAACTGGATGTAGTACCTGAGTGAAAAGGGAAACACTTTTGATTGATAGATACCGTGTCATTTATAAAAGGTTTGACAGTGTGCTTGCAGGGGAAAGACATATTTCAGCTCTGATATTTTCCACCAGCAGGTCAACGTGTCACATCAAACATCATAGCTCTGTGTGACTCTGCTCTGGAAGCTTAAAGTCTCACCCTCTGCTCCCAAACTGAACATGATTTCTTTACTCCATTACTTTCTTAATGCTAATATCTTAACTCCAGATTAAAGCAGAACGCTAACTGTCTCTGGGCAATTACTTTGGTCTCAAGTAGATGGATCTTCTGGTGATTTTGTCTGACCTAGGTGAGAAGACAGAAGCTATGGTTTAGTCTGGACAGAGAGTAGTGATGCATGGCTATTATGGATAATGAAGTTTGATGCGATCCTTATTAGCTTTTAGATTGTGTATTGCAATATAGCGGTGCTAGTTTTCAACTGCAAATTGGTTTGTGTTGACGATCTCTCACTAAAGGCTATCTTTAAAGCTAAGCTAATGTAGTGGTCAGAGCCCTTTTCATGAATCCAAATGAAACAAAATGAAAGATTGCCTACACAACAGATGAGTTCCAGTTAAAACAAAAGAGTTGTGCGATGAATTTAAAGCTTTAAAGTAACTGTACTGCCCAACCTGATGATGAAAACCTCCCTCCCAGCTCATTACCTTCATCTTATTACCTTCTGCTGGTGATTGATTCAGTATTTTGTCTCCGCCTTGATGCCTTTTTCTTTGACATCTGAGAACCTCATGCTCAAATGGTTTGCCAGCAGTGAGGAAGATTGCAGAAACTGAAATATGTACATTTGTCACATAAACAGGTATAGTGAAATTCTTTTCCCTCACATATCCGAGACTGTTAGAAAGCTAGAATCTGACCATGTGTTGGCTCAGACATGATACAGCACCACTGGAGCAGTTCAGGGTTTAGAGACTTGCTAAAGGGTCCGACAGTGTCAGCTTGGTGTTGTCTTCTGATCAGAGCCACAACCACTGCGTTAGGCTTACAGACATTCAAGGAACACCACAAAATAAATTTTTATTATAGTCTGTATTATGATAGGGCGGCACAGTGGTGCAGCAGGTAGCGTTGCCACCTCACAGCTCCTTTGAGTTCTCCGCTTTCCTTCCACCTTCAAAGAACACGTCAGTAGGTGCATTGGGTAAGATAAATTACCTGTATGTGTGAATGTGTGGACTGGCGTTCCAACTAGTGTGTATTCCTGCCTCATGCACCAGTGTGACCGGGATAGGCTCCAGATCCAGTGCAACCCTGGCTAGGATACTGAAAGTGAGTTAGTGACTGAGTGTATTATGATAGTTATTATACCGTGGGTTGTCAGGTCAACTCCCACATCCACCACCAACTACTGTCCCAGAATATACCGTGGCCTACAAGCATGGCCGCCCGAGACTACACCCCCCAACAACCACGGACCAACAATCACACTCTCCTGATTACTAATTGCACACACCTGAACACAATCACTACACCCTATATAAAGGCCTCACAAACAATTACTCACTGCGAAGTAACGCTCAGTGTGCATCTGCCTGAACTTACCAAATCGAATTTTCCAGTGTGTTATTCCTCCTCCTTTGTGTTTTGGATTTTGCCCCATTGCTGATGTTTGATAATCGCCTGACCCTTGCCTGTTTTTAGATTATGTTTTTGAATACGTTCTGGATTTGTCTGCCAGTTTCTTCAATAAATCTTCAAACTGCACTTGGATCTGTTTCCACCCTCTTCCTTAAGATCTACCTTCCTGCAGATTTCATCTCCAATCAAAATCTAACACACCTGTTTTAGTTGATCAAGAACGTCTTAAGGCAATGATTAGATGGTCAGGTGTGCACGATTATGGTTGGAACTAAAGTCTTCAGGAAGGTAGATCTCCAGGAACAGGGTTGGTGACCAACATCAGACAGAATGGCAACGTTCAGACAGAACTTTTTTTTTATGTGAACCCTAGTGTTAGGATTTTAATCGATATCCCATTTACATTTACGGCATCTGGAAGACGCCCTTATCCAGAGCGACTTACATTTATACATCTGAGCAAATGAGAGTTAAGGACCTTGCTCAAGGGCCCAACAGTGGCGGCTTGGAGGTGCTGGGATTTGAACTCACGACCTTCCGATCAGTAGCCCAACGTGAGCTACCACTTCCCGGGACGAGCCCCCAGAAAATTGTTAGGATTTGTCAAGTCAAGTGGCTTTTATTGTCATTTCAGCCGTATACAGCTGGTACAGTACACAGTGAAGGGAACAAAGTGTGTTCACAGTAAACTTATCACCTAGCCATCAGAAACACTGGGAGTAAGAAGTAACTTGTTTTCATTCATAAATTATGACAACAAATAACAATTTGAAGAACATAACAATATTCAGATCTCAAACTTGTACAGTGTCTCAGCTTCTTCACTGGAGTTTATAATCAGTCTCATCCAGACCTTTCTTGTTACAGAGAACCTGCAAAGCTTTAACTCTGTTACAGAACTTAGCTACAGTTTGCCCACTTTTTCCCTGTGTGTGTATTTGTGTATGTGTATGTGTGTATGTGTGCACGTACGTGGCCTCTGCTTAAGGGATCTTTCACGTCCCCTGTTTTCTCCTCGTTCTCCTCTCTCCTTCAGTATTTGACAGAGCGAGGGAGTTGTTCTGTCTCATAGCATCAACTTGAATTGTTTTTTTTTTTTGTGTGTGTGTGTTTTTTTTTTAATCTGTGGAACTTTCCACAGCCAGTTTCCTGTCTGATTTCATTTTCATCTCAGATGTAAGGATGTCTAGTAGAGTAAGTCAATGTGAGTGGACTTGTACTGCAGGTTAGATGTTTCTCCACTCGTCTCAAAATGAGCTGGACAGCTGAAAATGTTACAGACAATATATAATGTGTGTGTACAGTGCCCTCCACTAATATTGGCACCGTTGGTAAATATGAGCAAAGAAGGCTGTGAAAAATTGTCCTTATTGTTCAACCTTTTGATCTTTTCTTCAAAAGAATTCACAAAAATACTCTGCTCTTATGGATATCAAACAATTGCAAACACAACACAGGTTTATCAAAAAAAATCTTTAAAAAGTCTTTTTATATATAGGTGTGCAACAATTATTGGCACCCTTTCAGTCAATACTTTGTGCTACCTCCCATTGCCAAGATAACAGCTCTGAGTCTTCTCCTATAATGCCTGATGAGGTTGGAGAATACATGGCAAGGGATCTGAGACCATTCCTAAATACAGAATCTCTCCAGATCCTTCAAATTTCGAGGTCCACGCTGGTGGACTCTTCACTCTTCTTGGAAATTCAGTTCACCCCACAGGTTTTCTATGGGTTTCAAGTCAGGGGACTGGGACGGCCATGGCAGGAGCTTGATTTTGTGGTCAGTAAACCATTTTTGTGTTGATTTTGATGTATGTTTTGGATCATTGTCCTGCTGGAAGATCCGACCATGGCCCATTTGAAGCTTTCTTACAGAGGCAGTCAGGTTTTCATTTGCGTTTTCATCTGTTGATATTTGATAGACTCCATGATGCCATGTATCCTAACAAAATATGCAGGTCCTCTGACAGAAATGCCAGATGCCTTTATGTCTGAGTCTGTTTTTTTTTTGTTTTTGTTTTTTTTTGCAGTTGATTAAAATCGTTTAACTTCAGCTGTATATCTCTGTGATTGTGTGCGTCTCCTTACTGTACTTCCCTTGTATTGTGTAACTGTACGATATATATTTAATTTGTGGATTGTTTACAGTTTCTGTTATGTATACAAGACACTAAAGTTTGTGTTTACATTTATTTGCTTATTTATCATGGTTTTCCCGAGGTTTTCAGAGGGCTTAGGTGCTGTCTGGGCTCCGGGTACGGTGTACATATTAGGACATCCCCAGACCTCAGCGTCAGTTCTCAGCCATATGAAAAAACGGCATCAGGATGTCAAGAAAAACTACGTCAGGTGTCAGGTCTCATACAGTTACAGACGACAGACGAAACTGTATCAGATTAAATGACTTGTATCTGCCGTTTCTCCCAGTGCCTTTACGCCTGAGGCCGTTTTGGCCAATGCCTTTATGTCTGAGGCCGGTTTTGCCAGATGCCTGCACGTCTGAGGCCAGAATCCAGAATTAGGCTCACCCTTACAGTACCAATACCCCAAACTCTCTTTAACTTTTACCTGCACATACACTCTGTGTGTCATTGTGGGTGTTAGTTGTAGTATTCTGCCTAAAATAGACAAAAATCACCTCAAAGGGGTGACCCAGTTACACTAACTCTTTTTCTACGCCAGTAAAGCATATCATTGAGAAGGTACTCACCAAGTCCTGGATCCGTGCTCTGGGCTTGAAAAAGGATGAACAATCTGCTCCTAGGGCTGGTCCTCTCTGGATCAGGTCCTTCCACACTTTACTCCTGGGTTGTGGATGAAGCTGGATGCTGGTTCTGTGAAATATGAGTCTCTATCTAGTCTAAGCGAAAAATCAGCCAAACAACTCAAAGATCTGTGGTTTTTCGAATCGTCAATAAATTTGACTTCGGTTTATTAATGTCTTACAATAATCTGAGTATAATAATTTGGTAAATACAAAATAATAAAAGATCAACTTCTGAGAGGACCCTCTAGCTTTCGACCTGGATATTTCGCCAGGCCCTATGGCATGTGCTAGATAGCAGGGACTTTATATCAGAGGTAAAATAAATCTTAATAGAAATAAAATAACCAAAGGATCTTCTGAGAGACCCCTCTAGCGCGACTTTGACCTGAATGTTTTCATCAGACCCTAATGGCGTATGCTAGATAGCAGAGGCTTTATATCAGAAGAATATAAAGTCTAAGAAAATTCACTCACTGTTATCCAGTGTTGAATATTCTTATACTGACTCAGAAAAGATACCGATTTATCTATCTAGAGACTATGTGAGAGCAGAAGTAGACAAGCAAATATTTTATAATAAATGCTTGGAGATAGAAATCTTAAAAGCTCACAGCTATCTAATAGCTGAGCGATTTCAACTCTGTCTGAACACTGTTTAACCCCTGCATTTATACAGAGAAAAACTGCTCATCAGAGTGACTCAGTGACAACTGATGTTTAAAATTAGCCCATGCTGTGGTTAACCAGGCTGGGGCTCTCTGTGTTTCCAGTCACAGAATTGTCAGGACCTTCTACGGATATCTTGCTAAAAACCTCCTCTAGAGGGGGGTGCAGGCTTGCTATTTCTGCTCTAGGCTTATTATTCATCCTTGCTGAGATTTAAAGTCCAGGTCGGTTGAAGATAATTCCATCAGGTAGCCAGAAGACGATGTCAGATGGCGTTGATGTTGTCCCCAGACTTTCCTCACATTTCTTTCTCTTTCCTTGTTCTTCCTTTTTTTCTCGAGTGAGGGCTTTGTCGCTCTGCAGCAGTCGTCCTCCACTCTCTCCTTCTTTGTATATTTCTCAAGCTATATAAACATTTATAGTTATTATATTTGCAACATATTCTTATTTACAGTAGGCTTAATGTTTGAGATGAGGGCGTAGGGATGCTTTAGTAATGTTTATGTTTAATGATTGTTAGGAGTAGAGGAACTGGTAGGGGAACTGGGGGGAGTATGCTCCACAGCCAATTCTGGACCCTGCATAACATAGTATACATGCAGACATGAATATATTCGCATGTACTGTACACTCTGAGATCCATGTGAGGACCTGGTCGACTACACTCATCAGTCACTGTGTTAGAAGCTAATGGTCCTGTTGTTAAAAACAAAGATTTTCTATGTTTATGATTCTAACTATGATTAATATAAAGCTAGAAAAAACAAACTTGTACTGTATATGGCAATAGAAAACCTGTATTCTTTATAATTTGTACCTATAATGTATAAGTTTCTAATAAATAGGCTGGTAAATGCTGTAGGACTCTATAAGAGCTGATAACGTAATGGACTGTAGTACATGTAATGGATGGAAGTCATGTAGTTCACTCACACTAAAAGGTCAAGAATTACAGCAGAGGCAAAGTAATGATGACAAAAAAACAATTGCTGTCCATCTCTGCACTATTAACTTCACTTTAAAATAGATTTGATTTGATGATGATTGATTTAATGGGGCCAAACTGATGCTCTCCGTATACAGAGCAAGATGTAAAGACAGTCATTCGTGGCCTGTACAGGAGTTATTTTGTGATTGTTGCGACGCTTGATTTTGCTGCGGCTTTTTTCTAGAGTTTTAATGCGACTTAAGGATCGGCAAAATAGCAATTGCACTAAATTGTTTTGCGCAGTCTTTCACAGTGATGTTTGTTAATAAATGAGACCTTTTAGCTGTACTCCTGTTCGACACACGTGAATCGAAGAGGGCTTTGGCTGAATGCGTGTTGTGATGATGTCACATGACACATCTTGGCCCAAATCTGTGGTAATTTTGAAAAATCGCAAGCTCCTGCGAATATTCCAGAGTTTCCTTGATTTTGCGTCAATTTCTGCCATCGCAAAATCCTGGAGGGACTGCCTATACTGTACACTGTGCCATTAATTCAGACATCACTGAAGAAGGAAAGGTTCTCCAAGCCACTGACAATCACACCCTCGACTGATTCAAGACATGAAATCTGGCCTGAACCAATCTCAATATCTTTGCTGACCAGCTCACCTGCCAATAATTGAAAACAGCATCATTTGGTGCCTGTATGCCCTTGTTTTAGTGACGTGTAAAATTACACACTTTGCATCACACTGCTTTTTTTTTTTTTTAAAGCTAAGCTTAGCCTCAAATCACATTGAGGGACCCAATGTTTCTAATAACATCTGAGTAACGAACTATAAAATGGTGAATGGTGTTTAGGTTTTAAATGCAAATGAGGGAACATTTCTAGAGAGAGTGTATGATGGCCTTGAATGAGACATCTGAGGTATACTGTGGCTTCAGGAGTTATGGAGGTAGAAAATATCAATTCGATATGTTCGAGTGTTTCATCTCTAAATGCCTTTTGAAGTTCAATGGTTTCATTCTTTCCACAAGCGTTCCTTTTTTATTATTATTACTTCACTATAATTTGCTTTATTGTCATATTTTTCCACGTTTTCCCATTTTGTTATGGTTTATCATTTGCATTTCGCAAAGTTTTATTTTTTCCTTATCAGCATTCCATGACCTACCAGCTGAGAAACACTGATTTAGAGTATCCAAGCTAATGTGACCTTCAAAAACAAGTTATTATTATTATTATTATTATTATTATTATTATTATTATTATTATTAATATGTGTAACACTTTAATAAAGGAAACAAAACACACACACACATGTATTCGTGTTCATGCTTAAGATTTTTATTGATCGTTTTGAAAGAAGAAAAGTTCAGTCATTTTTAAACTGCTCCTGCTCCTTTACCTCAGTTGTGGGTAAATCATGGCTGTTTTTTTTTTTTTTTTAAACTTCTTCCTCTACCTCATCAGTGGCACATGAGCACTCGTTCTCCACGGGTTTGTCCAAACACTGGCTGTTGTTCTCCTTGCAGGTATCCTGCTTGGCCTTCTCCTGTTCCTGGTTCTGGGGCTCTGGCTCTGATTCCAAACTGGCCTCCAGCTGTGCAGATTTTTTCAGTTGCTCTTGGTCTCTCTGTCTCTTTTGGCTCTCCAGCGCTGACTTCACCTGTTCTTCCTCAGCGAGGTCCAGTAAAACCTGGAGCTTTGTCATTTTCTGCAGGAGTGTGGTGATCTTCTCCTCATTGTCCAGCTTGAGCTTCTTTTTTTCCTGCTCATGGTGCTCTCGCTCAGAAGCCAAAGTGGCCTCCAGCTGAGCAACACGTTCCTCCAGTCGCACTCTGTCTCTCATCAAGCTCTCTTTCTCCAGCTCTGCAGTCTTCTCTGGTTTCTCACAGAGTTTCAGAGAAGTCTGGAGCTCGGAGATGTTATGGAGGTGTGCAGTATTCTTCTCCTCCATGTCCAGCTCAATCTTCTCTTTTTTCTGCTCGTGTTCCTCTCGCACTGAAGTCAAAGTGGCCACCGGGTCTGCAGTTTTCTCCAGTTGCTCCTGGACTCTCATCCTCCTTCGTCTCCCCTCCTCTACAATCTTTTGTTGTTCCTCACAGATTTTCAGGGAAGCCCTGAGCTTGGACATGTTCTGCAGTAGAATGGCGTCCCTCTCCTTTATGTCTAGATTAATGTTCTCTCTTTCCTGCTTATTTTTCTTTTGCTCAGAAGCCAAAGCGGCCTCCAGCTCTGCGACATTTTTCTCCAGTCGCTCTCGGTCTCTCATCAAGCTCTCTCTCTCCAGCTCTGCAGTCTTCTCTCGTTCCTCATGGACTTTCAGGGAAGCCTGGAGCTCGGTGATGTTCTGGAGGTGTGCTCTGTTCATCTCCTCCATATCCAGCTTGATCTTCTCTCTTTCCTGCTCACGTTTATTTTGCTCAGAAACCATGGCCTTCAGCTGTTCAACATGTTTCTCCAGCCACTCTTGCTCTCTCATCAGGTTCTCTCTCTCCAGCTCTGCAGTCTTCTCCCGGTCCTCATAGAGTGTCAGAGAACCCTGGAGCTCGGTGATGTTCTGCTGGAATCTGGCGTCTCTCTTCTTCATGTCCCGCTTCCAGTGTTTTCGCTCACAAATCAAATCGGCCTCCAGCTCTACCGCCGTCATCATCAACATGTATATCTCTTCCGATCTGTTTATCTCCAACATCCTCCAATCGTCCAGCTCTCCTTGTACGTTCTTCAACTCCTTCTTCAACGCCTGCACTTGAGGATCCTTCTTCTTCGGCCTCCGGCATTGAAATCGTTCTCTAATCCTTCTGAATATCTTCAGCATCGTGTTTCTCTTTCCACACTTGACAAATTGACAAGTGGGAAATTATGACAGTGGGACCGTCTTTCTGTCTCCTTTTATACAAGTGGTATAGTGTGACGTCACATTCCAGTTCCCTCACATCACATTCCCCCATTCCATCACATCACATTCCCCTATTCCATCTCACGTCATCGATCTCCCTGTCGCTCCCTCTCTCTGCGCATGCGCATAGTACGAAGGTAACGCGCAGAGGGCTTTTTGGCTTTTTTTTTTTTCCTGAAAGAGGAGCGAAATGACGGTCATAAATAAGAAGTAATAGTTGTAAACTTTATAAAAAGCGAGTGATTGTGAGCGGGACGCCATGGTGTCTGAGGCCGGCTGGGAGGCGCTGTCTCTCCGGCATGGTGTCAGGTGTGTACCGGAGAGTGGAGCGCAGGTGCTTTAAGTGCTGGGAGAGAGCTGGCTAGCTGTGAGAATATCTACTCTGCCTCCCGCATGGCAGTGAAACTTCGTCCTGGCTTTTCCTAGACATGTTTTTATGTTTGTTAATGAATCCGAAATGAAGTTTTAAATGTAAACACGGAGACAGCAGCTACACTCTGCTCGCCAGCCGGGGAGCTCAGGGGGCGACATGGCCGAGGTAGAGCGCCTGCAGAGCGGGGACGGTCAGCAGGAGAGCACCGGGGGGGCGGAGCCCGAGGATAATCACTCTGCATCATTAACGTGTTTTACTATTTAGTGTATTACTCATATTATTTATCATTTATTACACCTATTAATGAACTATTTAGTGTTTTTGTTGTCAAAGTTATTCGACCAGAACCTTGTTTTATTTTGTATAATTTCTAAAACATAATTCATGACGCCTATTGCAGAATATTTAATGTAATACTCTGTATAATACTGATTTAATCTTATTATTAGCCATTATTAATGTCATGCTTTTCTGCTTTGGTTATCATCATTTAGTTAGTAATTATTATAATTAAATTAAATAATGAAAAATGAACAAAACAAAAGATTATACATAAGAATGGTATTAAGACACATCTCTCTCTCTCTCTCTCTCTAGGCTTCAATGCAACTTTTTCCTTTGAGGTTTAGTTCATTCTGAATAAATAATACATTAATTATATCTGTCTTTGAGTTTTAATTTGTGATTTTTAAATGCAAAATATAATACACACACACACACACACACACACACACACAAAGCTAAAGCTGCTCTGTCCTGTCCCATAACCCAACGCTTTCTTTACCTGAACTCACATTATCCTGTTTATAATGGCGATGGGAAGTTGATGTGTTCCCCATGGGTGAAAAGTTAAAGGAAAGTGTTGCTGTAGTAGATTTCATAAACCCGTCTCTGTCTGGAGTGTGGTGGGGGGTATCCTGGGTGTTCCAGATAGTAATAATGACACAAAATGCCTCAAAGGTTCAAAAATGAATAAATATGTGCACCTACATTCCCTTTTTAAACTAGACTGCACCCCGTCCCCTCACGAACACACTAAAAAAGAAAGAAAGAAAAAATCCTTATAAACGGCTGACACTTTCAGAATTTCACGTTCTGCATTCTGCCAGGAGAGTTCGCATCTCGTAAATCCAACGATGGTTTAAAGAACTTCCGAGCTCTCTTTCAAAACTTTAAGAGAAAAAAAAAATGCTTCAAATGTTTGAAATCATCAAGTTATAGGTAAGGGTAGTATTATACATGAGCTAATATGTTTCTATAGTAACAGCTTATTCATAGGGATGTGTACGGAGGACAACTCTCATGTCACAAGAAAGAAACCATCATTACACCTTTAAAGTGAGTGTTTATCACTTCAGTTTTCTGTAGGATTTTCAGGGCCAAGTCCTCTGTTATTGATGTGATTCAATATGGATCCTGCAGCTCTATGAGTAGAAATCAAGAAAAAGAAGTACAAAACAACGGCTCCATAGATCTGAGTGTCAGAAAATTTCTAAATTTAAAAAATCAGGTGGTAGAGTGGGTTGTCCACTAATCGTAGGGTTGGCGGTTCGATTCCATGTGCCGAAGTGTCCTTGGGCAAGACACTGAACCCCAAGTTGCTCCCGATGGCAGGCAAGCGCCTCGCATGGTAGCTCTGCTGCCACTGGTGTGTGAGTGTGTGAGTATGAGTGTGTATGTGAATGAGACACAGCGTAAAGCGCTTGGTGAACCGCAAAGACCATTTACCATTTTCCTGAGGTTTTCAGAAGGCTTAGGTGCTGTCTGGGCATATTAACTATCTTTCCATCCACCCATCCATTTTCTGTACTGCTTATCCTACACAGGGTTGTGGGGAGCCTGGAGCCTATCCCAGGGTACTCGGGGCACAGAGTGGGTGGCACCCTGGACGGGGTAATCAGGAGTGTGCAGGAATCATGAAATCGTGGTTAAAAACTTTACTGACAGAAAATTTCTCTGCACTGGTAAAATAACTATCATCACCTTAATCAGTGATGTAAACATTTGGGAAATGACAGAAAAACGATACAGGGAAACGGAATTTATAATCAATAGGCAACGTGTACCAAAATATACACAGAATTAATATTACAGAATATAATACTTTTGCATTCGCAATGTCGTATCCATGGGTGTTTAATGGTTATGAGACAATGGTTTAATGCTCTCCTCTGAGGGTGTTGAGTCGGTCATCAATTCTACATGACTGCATGGTGCACGCTGAGGCTGTTTAAGATCCCACACACTTTCCCTCACTGTGGGGGTCATAAACTTTTAGCTTGGAGGCACATCTTTTAAATTATTTCCTTTCTATCTTCTGCTGTTCCATCTGACTGACATTCCTACAGATTTCACTCAATGACAGTCCCTTATTTACAAAAAAAATCACATTTCTATAATGTCAGTCACTGATTCCTCCATCTCTCTCTCTCTCATCATCATCTTCTTCTTCTTCTACAGCGTCAACATTCAGCGCACACAGGTCAGGCTACAAAACACAATTACACTCAGTGTTATAAGTAAGTGATGGAGGTTTATGATAGTACAGAGCGTCACTGAGGAAAATCATCATTAATCTTCTACAGAAATGCTGAACACCATCTCTTTTTCTGTCCATCTCTCTCTCTCACACTCTCTTTCTTCACTCTCTGCTAATTGGTCAATGTTAAGAGGATTCCGGAGGAGGATTCAGGAGGTCTTGTCTCATCATCATCTGAATTTCTATCAGACAGATGGGGGTGGCTGTAATGCTTAGTAATTCCCTGACTATACACTAACGTTCACACTTCTGTGCTTCACACACTCTGGATCTGCTCTGTATCTCAAACAACAGCAGAACTGACTCCAGTTATTAAGCCCAGCTTGTAATGCAACCTAGAAAACATTATAACCCAGTAGCGACTCGGTGCCTAAACAACCCTCCTCCAAATCCCCTAATGATGCTCAGTACACAAGGTCTGTGCTGAGTTTTTGTACTGGTTTTTATGAGCAGCAGCGTTCAGTGAAATTGATGGAGTCCAAAACCCAAAGGCTTTTATACCTACAAAAACAAGAAGAAAAAAAGAGAAAAAACTCCTGACTTTGAACCTAAACACAATTAAAGTCTGTTCTAAAGGTAAACACAGCAACCGAGTATCACCGAGAATGTGTTCCTGATATTTGTCAGCAATTAGAAATATTTAGTGGGGGGAAAAAAGTATTTGATCCCCTGCTGATTTTGTACGTTTGCCCACTGACAAAGAAATAATCAGTCTATGATTTTAATGGTAGGTGTATTTTAACAGTGAGAGACAGAATAACAACAAAAAAAATCCAGAAAAACACATTTCAAAAAAGTTATAAATTGATTTGCATTTTAATGAGGGAAATAAGTATTTGATCCCCTATCAATCAGCAAGATTTCTGGCTCCCAGGTGTCTTTTACACAGGTAATGAGCTGAGATTAGGAGCAGTCTCTTAAAGGGAGTGCTCCTAGTCTCAGTTTGTTACCTGTATAAAAGACACCTGTCCACAGAAGCAATCAATCAATCAGATTCCAAACTCTCCACCATGGCCAAGACCAAAGAGCTGTCCAAGGATGTCAGGGACAAGATTGTAGACCTACACAAGGCTGGAATGGGCTACAAGACCATCGCCAAGCCGCTTGGTGAGAAGGTGACAACAGTTGGTGCGATTATTCGCAAATGGAAGAAACTGTCAGTCTCCCTCGGTCTGGGGCTCCATGCAAGATCTCACCTCGTGGAGTTTCAATGATCATGAGAACAGTGAGGAATCAGCCCAGAACTACACGGGAGGATCTTGTTAGTGATCTCAAGGCAGCTGGGACCATAGTCACCAAGAAAACAATTGGTAATGCACTACGCCATGAAGGACTGAAATCCTGCAGCGCCCGCAAGGTCCCCCTGCTCAAGAAAGCACATGTACAGGCCCGTCTGAAGTTTGCCTGAATGATTCAGAGGAGAACTGGGTGAAAGTGTTGTGGTCAGGTGTGGTCAGATCTCTTTGGCATCAACTCAACTCGCCGTGTTTGGAGGAGGAGGAATGCTGCCTATGACCCCAAGTCATAACACCATCCCCACCGTCAAACATGGAGGTGGGAACATTATGCTTTGGGGGTGTTTTTCTGCTAAGGGCACAGGACAACTGCACCGCATCAAAGGGACAATGGACGGGGCCATGTACCGTCAAATCTTGGGTGAGAACCTCCTTCCCTCAGCCAGGGCATTGAAAATAACCTTAATGACTTGGAGAGGATCTGCAAAGAGGAGTGGGACAAAATCCCTCCTGAGATGTGTGCAAACCTGGTGGCCAACTACAAGAAACGTCTGACCTCTGTGATTGCCAACAAGGGTTTTGCCACCAAGTACTAAGTCGAAGGGGTCAAATACTTATTTCCCCCACTGTATCTACTGTATACACATTATTCCATCATGAGAGAGTGAGATAGACCAAGAGAGAGAGAGAGACAGACAGATAGATAAATAGATAGATGGATAGATAGAGAGAATTGTGTGTGTGTGTGTGTGTGTGTGTGTGTGTGTGTGCGCGTGTGTGTTTGCTTGTGTACAGATTCCTTCCAAACTAGCAGACACTTCATATTAAATAAACAAAAAAAACCCACAATACTAATCTTTATACAAAATAATTCACTTCACTGTTTATCTCTCACACAGTCACAGCTCCAGAATTATTTAAGTGAGTGCTGGTTTCTCACACACACACACACACACACACACACACACACAGACACACAGACACACACAGACACACAGACACACACACACACACACACACAGACACACAGACACACAGACACACAGACACACACACACACACACACACACACACACACACACACACACACACTCAGGTTTCCAGCATGGGGTTTTGCAGGTGAGTTTTGAGTTTTTTTTCCAGCAGCATTAAACTCTGTACAGCCAAACTCCTGCAGTCTCCATCAGGATCGGTCTCTGCTACATCTACACACACACACACACACACACACACACACACACACACACACACACACACACACACAGACAGAGAAATAACATTAAATTAACAACCATTAATCCAAACATGAAAACAAAATAAATGTTCCCCTTTACAAACGCGTGTTAAGGAGAACGATGTGATGAGTGTTTGAGTGTCTTAATAATTTACATCTGAAAGACAATCCATAAGGTTTTGTCTCATTTCCACAGTCTCTGTATACAGGTGCATCTCAATAAATTAGAATCTCGTGGAAAAGTTCATTTATTTCAGTAATTCAACTCAAATTGTGAAACTCGTGTATTAAATAAATTCAATGCACACAGACTGAAGTAGTTTAAGTCTTTGGTTCTTTTAATTGTGATGATTTTGGATCACATTTAACAAAAACCCACCAATTCACTATCTCAACAAATTAGAATACTTCATAAGACCAATAAAAAAAACATTTTTAGTGAATTGTTGGCCTTCTGGAAAGTATGTTCATTTACTGTACATGTACTCAATACTTGGTAGGGGCTCCTTTTGCTTTAATTACTGCCTCAATTCGGCGTGGCATGGAGGTGATCAGTTTGTGGCACTGCTGAGGTGGTATGGAAGCCCAGGTTTCTTTGACAGTGGCCTTCAGCTCATCTGCATTTTTTGGTCTCTTGTTTCTCATTTTCCTCTTGACAATACCCCATAGATTCTCTATGGGGTTCAGGTCTGGTGAGTTTGCTGGCCAGTCAAGCACACCAACACCATGGTCATTTAAACAACTTTTGGTGCTTTTGGCAGTGTGGGCAGGTGCCAAATCCTGCTGGAAAATGAAATCAGCATCTTCAAAAAGCTGGTCAGCAGAAGGAAGCATGAAGTGCTCCAAAATTTCTTGGTAAACGGGTGCAGTGACTTTGGTTTTCAAAAAACACAATGGACCAACACCAGCAGATGACATTGCACCCCAAATCATCACAGACTGTGGAAACTGAACACTGGACTTCAAGCAACTTGGGCTATGAGCTTCTCCACCCTTCCTCCAGACTCTAGGACCTTGGTTTCCAAATGAAATACAAAACTTGCTCTCATCTGAAAAGAGGACTTTGGACCACTGGGCAACAGTCCAGTTCTTCTTCTCCTTAGCCCAGGTAAGACGCCTCTGACGTTGTCTGTGGTTCAGGAGTGGCTTCACAAGAGGAATACGACAACTGTAGCCAAATTCCTTGACACGTCTGTGTGTGGTGGCTCTTGATGCCTTGACCCCAGCCTCAGTCCATTCCTTGTGAAGTTCACTCAAATTCTTGAATCGATTTTGCTTGACAATCCTCATAAGGCTGCGGTTCTCTCGGTTGGTTGTGCATCTTTTTCTTCCACACTTTTCCCTTCCACTCAACTTTCTGTTAACATGCTTGGATACAGCACTCTGTGAACAGCCAGCTTCTTTGGTAATGAATGTTTGTGGCTTACCTAGTGAACCAAACTGAGAGACCATTTTGAAGGCTCAGGAAACCTTTGCAGGTGTTTTGAGTTGATTAGCTGATTGGCATGTCACCATATTCTAATTTGTTGAGATAGTGAATTGGTGGGTTTTTGTTAAATGTGAGCCAAAATCATCACAATTAAAAGAACCAAAGACTTAAACTACTTCAGTCTGTGTGCATTGAATTTATTTAATACATGAGTTTCACAATTTGAGTTGAATTACTGAAATAAATGGACTTTTCCACGACATTCTAATTTATTGAGATGCACCTGTATTTACACTGTCGAGTGAGAAACACAGCCTCAATCACTAACCAGCCTTTACTCAGTGTCCATATTCTCTACATCAGTTTTTTATGTGAGTTTTGATTTTAAGCTTGGCAAACGAGTTTCCTGTTCGAGTTTCCTATTTGAATTTCCTGTCTGAGTTTCCTGTCTGGGTTTCCTATTTGAATTTCCTGTCCGAGTTTCCTATCCGAGTTTCCTGTCGGAGTTTCTTATTTGAATTTCCTGTCGGAGTTTACTATCCGAGTTTCCTATTTGAATTTCCTGTCCGAGTTTCCTGTCTGTGTTTCCTGTCTGAGTTTCCTATTTGAGTTTCCTGTCTGAGTTTCCTATTTGAGTTTCCTGTCCGAGTTTCCTGTCTGTGTTTCCTGTCTGAGTTTCCTATTTGAGTTTCCTGTCTGAGTTTCCTATCTGAATTTCCTGTCCGAGTTTCCTATTTGAATTTCCTGTTGGAGTTTCCTATCCGAGTTTCCTGTCGGAGTTTCCTGTCTGGGCTTCCTATCCGAGTTTCCTGTCTGGGCTTCCTATCCGAGTTTCCTGTCGGAGTTTCTTATTTGAATTTCCTGTCGGAGTTTACTATCCGAGTTTCCTATTTGAATTTCCTGTCTGAGTTTCCTGTCCGAGTTTCCTGTCCGAGTTTCCTGTCCGAGTTTCCTATCCGAGTTTCCTATCCGAGTTTCCTGTCGGAGTTTCCTATCCGAGTTTCCTGTCCGAGTTTCCTATCCGAGTTTCCTGTCGGAGTTTCCTATCCGAGTTTCCTGTCGGAGTTTCCTATCCGAGTTTCCTGTCGGAGTTTCCTATCCGAGTTTCCTATCCGAGTTTCCTGTATGAGTTTCCTATCCGAGTTTCCTGTATGAGTTTCCTATCCGAGTTTCCTGTCGGAGTTTCCTGTCGGAGTTTCCTATCCGAGTTTCCTGTCGGAGTTTCCTATCCGAGTTTCCTGTCGGAGTTTCCTATCCGAGTTTCCTATCCGAGTTTCCTGTATGAGTTTCCTATCCGAGTTTCCTGTATGAGTTTCCTATCCGAGTTTCCTGTCGGAGTTTCCTGTCGGAGTTTCCTATCCGAGTTTCCTGCCGGAGTTTCCTATCCGAGTTTCCTGCCGGAGTTTCCTGTCCGAGTTTCCTGTCCGAGTTTCCTGTCCGAGTTTCCTGTCCGAGTTTCCTGTCCGAGTTTCCTATCCGAGTTTCCTATCCGAGTTTCCTGTCGGAGTTTACTATCCGAGTTTCCTATTTGAATTTCCTGTCTGAGTTTCCTGTCTGGGTTTCCTATTTGAATTTCCTGTCCGAGTTTCCTATCCGAGTTTCCTGTCGGAGTTTCTTATTTGAATTTCCTGTCGGAGTTTACTATCCGAGTTTCCTATTTGAATTTCCTGTCCGAGTTTCCTGTCCGAGTTTCCTGTCCGAGTTTCCTGTCCGAGTTTCCTGTCCGAGTTTCCTGTCTGAGTTTCCTATTTGAGTTTCCTGTCTGAGTTTCCTATCTGAATTTCCTGTCTGAGTTTCCTATCTGAATTTCCTGTCCGAGTTTCCTATTTGAATTTCCTGTTGGAGTTTCCTATCTGAGTTTACTGTCTGAGTTTCCTGTCTGGGCTTCCTATCCAAGTTTCCTGTCTGGGCTTCCTATCCGAGTTTCCTGTCGGAGTTTCTTATTTGAATTTCCTGTCCGAGTTTCCTATCCGAGTTTCCTGTCGGAGTTTCTTATTTGAATTTCCTGTCGGAGTTTACTATCCGAGTTTCCTATTTGAATTTCCTGTCTGAGTTTCCTGTCTGAGTTTCCTGTCCGAGTTTCCTGTCCGAGTTTCCTGTCCGAGTTTCCTGTCCGAGTTTCCTATTTGAATTTCCTGTCTGAGTTTCCTATTTGAATTTCCTGTCGGAGTTTCCTATTTGAATTTCCTGTCGGAGTTTCCTATCCGAGTTTCCTGTCGGAGTTTCCTATCCGAGTTTCCTATCCGAGTTTCCTGTCGGAGTTTCCTATCCGAGTTTCCTGTCGGAGTTTCCTGTCGGAGTTTCCTATCTGAGTTTCCTGTCTAAGTTTCCTATCTGAATTTCCTGTCTGAATTTCCTGTCTGAGTTTCCTATCTGAGTTTCCTGTCGGAGTTTCCTATCCGAGTTTCCTGTCGGAGTTTCCTGTCCGAGTTTCCTGTCGGAGTTTCCTATCCGAGTTTCCTATCCGAGTTTCCTATCCGAGTTTCCTGTCCGAGTTTCCTATCCGAGTTTCCTGTCCGAGTTTCCTGTCCGAGTTTCCTATCGGAGTTTCCTATCTGAGTTTCCTGCCGGAGTTTCCTATCCGAGTTTCCTGTCGGAGTTTCCTATCCGAGTTTCCTATCCGAGTTTCCTGTATGAGTTTCCTATCCGAGTTTCCTGTCTGAGTTTCCTATCCGAGTTTCCTGTCGGAGTTTCCTATCCGAGTTTCCTATCCGAGTTTCCTGTCGGAGTTTCCTATCTGAGTTTACTGGCTGAGTTTCCTGTCGGAGTTTCCTATCCGAGTTTCCTGTCGGAGTTTCCTATCCGAGTTTCCTATCCGAGTTTCCTGTCTGAGTTTCCTATCCGAGTTTCCTGTCTGAGTTTCCTGTCTGAGTTTCCTATCTGAATTTCCTGTCGGAGTTTCCTATCCGAGTTTCCTGTCTGAGTTTCCTATCCGAGTTTCCTGTCTGAGTTTCCTATCCGAGTTTCCTGTCTGAGTTTCCTATCCGAGTTTCCTGTCTGAGTTTCCTGTCTGAGTTTCCTATCCGAGTTTCCTGTCTGAGTTTCCTGTTGGAGTTTCCTATCTGAGTTTCCTATTTGAGTTTCCTGTCTGGGCTTCCTATCCGAGTTTCCTGTCGGAGTTTCCTATTTGAATTTCCTGTCGGAGTTTCTTTTTTACAGTTATATTATATTACACATATCAGCGTGTCCTAGTCAGGTTTCCTATGCAAGCTTTGTATTCAACTTCCCTATTTGAGTTTCATTTTCAAATTTTACTTTTGAGTTTTATTTGGGATTCGTACTGGAATTTCATGTCCCTATTTAAATTTTATGATCAAATTTCGTATTTGAGTTTCACGCTGGAGTTTAATTACCTATTTGAGTTTTGTATTGGAGTTTCCTAATCGAGTTTCCTATTCAAGCTTTACATTCAAACTCTGTATTTCATATTAGAGTTTGATATTCGAGTATTGTTTTCAAGTTTCCTCCTACTGGAGTTCTGCATTTGTAATTTGTCGCATTTCTAATGATTTATCTAGCGGGTCTTCATTTTTCTCTGCAGATCAAAACGCACTTATCAAAAAATTCTGATTATGATCAGTAGATATGACCAAATGACAAAGACAGACAGACAGACAGACAGACAGACACACACACACACACACACACACACACACACACACACAGTACCTGCAAGCCATGACCTGGTCTCCACTAGATCATCACTGAGTTCCAGCAGCAGATTTTCACTGGGCATGCTCAAAAACACAGCACACACTGAGAACAACACACCTCTCCTCACCATCCTGCACAGAGAGAGAGAGAGAGAGAGAGAGAGACAGATAGATATACACAGATATTTCAATATAAACACGTTTCAGCATGGACTTATCTTTTAATTTCTCTAATCTCAACGAATTTTTCTATCAGAAAAATATCATTTCTATCAGACGTAGAACGCTAGACGCTTTTTTTTGCACTCAGAGATTGCGGACTTCTGCATGTAGTAAAAGGGGCGGAGCCATCGGATGCCACTGTAGTTTAAATTGAGCTAAACTGCCTCTATACTGTGAGCGCAAATTAAAACTGAAGTGTGAAGCCAAGAAGTGTGTGTTTGACATAACTACACCCATACTTACTGGTCACCATGGAAACGTACCGCCCACACAAAGTCCAGCAGAGCTTTGCCCATCTGGGTCGCCACCTACAATTACAAACACACACACACACACACACACACACACACACACACACACACACACACAGTTTGTTGGGCCCAACAAAAGGCAATACACACTGTATGTGTATATTTCTGTGAAAAGCACTGAGATTAGAAGAGTGTGTGTGTGTGTGTGTGTGTGTGTGTGTGTGTGTGTGTGTGTGTGTACCGGAGCATTGATGGCCAGGTGCATTAACAGTCCGAGTGTGTGTACCAGTCTTCCCAGCACCAGATGGTCACTGCCCAAAAGGTCAAAGGTCACCTGCGTTCTTAACAAAAAAAAAAAAAAAATCTTTATCAGCTAATTTTACTAAGCTTTCTCAGTTACCATGACCATCACCACGACACAGTATAGTCACTACAGATAGTCACCATGACTACGGAAAGAATGAGATTGACCATGACACAGTTGCCATGGTATTTGAATTAGCTAGCTAGCCGGTGGCCTTGTGTTCACTCGTGGCGCTAAGATTACTTAACGGAGTAATGCTACTGCGCTAAAGTGTAGATAAAAACGCAAACAGCCTGGAACACACACTTATTACAGACACACAATCTGACTGTGGAACACACACACACACACACACACACACACACACCTGTCATAGTTTCTCAACAGGGGAAAGAAGTAGTAGCCAGCGACGGGAGCGTAGCGGTTCGGAGTGGCTTTCTGTGGCTGTGACACACCCTGAGGACACACACACACACACACACACACACACACACACACACACACACACACACACACACACAGAGAGTTAACACCAGTGTCAGCTGTGAATAAGTTTATAAACATGTGTATAATGAACAATACTGATGAGTGTGTGTGTGTGTGTGTGTGTTACCTTACTGATGCGTCGTGTCTTACTCTGAATGCGTTTTTCCACAACCTCACGCCAATGTTCCAGCTCACCACACCTGTCCAGGGGTGTCACCTTGGCAACTGACTGTGACTCCACCCTCTTCTCTGTGATTGGCTCAGAGAGCTCCTGGGCGGAGACGGCGAGGATCTGAAGGGAAACCCAGAGACACAGTGTAACTCACTGCTGACTAACTTAAGCTTAACACGGATGACGTTTAACAGAATTCTGGATCATTTTGGATATAAACATTATTGG
>CM042564.1:3491241-3493741 GCA_023630585.1 Cranoglanis bouderius | reverse complement strand
GCATCCTGATTCCAGGTTGTGTTTAAAGGTGAAAGGTCACCTGGAATTTGAGCTGCGAGATGGGCGTGTCTAATCTCCGGCTGATACACTCGCCCACCACCATGCCCATCCTCCGCACGCGCTCCACACTGCTGTCCAGCCGACACTGCACCCCTCCCAGCATGCACTGCAGCAGGTCTGTGTTGATTTGTGCACAGGGAAGAAGAACAAAGCCTCAGTTACCGTCTTCATGCGTAAAACACATCTGTTCATAACACAACGGTAACACAACGATAACACCACGGTAACACAACGATAACACAACGATAACACCACGGTAACACAATGGTGACACAACGATAACACAACGATAACACCACCACTGAACTGCACAAACCGTTTTATTTATAACAATTTTGTCAGTTTCTCTTCCTCCTTGCATACAAAACAAAACAACTCTAATTTATACACCAATAAATAGAGGGATCTGAAAGAGTGCAAAAAATAAAAAAATAGAGTGCACTGTTATTACAGTGTCTTAAAAAAAAAAGCTTTGATGAGGTAAACAAACAAGTAAAACAAATAAAGCACATAAAACTAATCCTAACTGCTTCGCTGAATTCCGGATACGAGTCGGCCATGTTTATGTTCAGATCATTTTTTTATAGTCACTCTGTGATTTAACCAATGACAGAGGAGTCGCTCTCATGATCCGAAAACATACAAGCTCCACTGTGAAACACGGTGGAGGTAGCGTCATGGCTCGGGTTCGCACGGCTGCTTCTGGAACATTCTCGCCAATCTTTATTGATGATGGAATTATTGATATTTTATAAACTGCTTGTTTAATGATGGATGAATTTGTCTGTGTTGTATTTTAATTAATTATTACAGTTACCGAAGATGATTTATTTTCATTCATATTATAATATATATATATATATATATATATATATTTAAATGTATTAATCCGTCGATCATCTGGTTACTGAGCACACTATACATTTTTTAAATAAACCGTCGAATATTATTTTATTTTTATTTGTTCTGCAACAGTATGAGAATTGTAGAAATAAATACATACAAAAATAAACAGAAATAATATTTCATCATCAAACAAACAAACACCTTTTTAAAAAAAAACAACAGGCTGTTTGATGTTAATACCAAAATTCATCTGCATATTTAGAAATATTTTTAACTTCATCCTTTTTGAGACAGAGAGAGAGAGAGTGTGTGTGTGTGTGTGTGTGTGTGTGTGTGTGTGTGTTAGTTACCTTCCCGTAGCTCCGGTATCTCAGTGTGATGGAGCAGACACACACACAGCAGCAGGGATTTACTCACGTACAGCTGCTGCTCCACCGGAGTGTGTCTCACTGCACTGCTGTTACACCACACCTGACACACACTGCGCAACACCTACACACACACACACACACACAGACCTCTACATATGTAACACACACCAGGAAAAACCAGCAGAATAAGTGTTGTGTGTGTGTGTGTGTTACCTGTTTGAGCAGCGGTCTTCTCTCTTTATCCAGCCCCAGATATCCCAACACACTCCTCAACACCCGTACCTGACACACACACACACACACACACACACACACACACACACACACACACACACACACACACACACACAGGCATGATTGTGTAAGCCTCACTCTGTGTTTGCACTTACTTGTGTGTGTGTGTGTGTGTGTGTGTGTTACCGGGTGATGATACTGCAGCAGCAGGAGTTTGTGAGTGAGAACAAATTGAACTTTCTTATTCTTTAACACAAGATTCCCCATCACCCTCGACAACGCTGATGACCTGTAACACACACACACACACACACACACACATCAATTTTTTTCTTTGTAATACAGATCGTCAGAACAAAAATCACATCACTGCATCTGTTTGAGTACAAAAAAAAATTATTATAGTCCAGAAATATACACACACACACACACACACACACACACACACACACACACACACACACACACACACACACACACTGACCCGTGTAGGTTGTGTATGAGTGGCGTGATGACGCTCTCCACCCAGCGCTCCGGGACGTTCTCTAGCAGTTTGCAGCTCACACGCCGCCACAGAGCGTCCGAGTGTGTGAGAGAGGAGAGACGGGGAGCCAGAGTCCCACACACCAACTCTACACACACACACACACACACACACACACACACACACATTCAAAAACTTTACAGATTAATATGAATATTCATAATAATAATAATAATAATAATAACAAACTTAGAGATTCTAATAAGATTTTTACTACCAATAATAAAAGAACAGAAAGTCTTTAGAGTATATATATATATATATATATATATATATATATATATATATATATATATATAATTAACAGAACAGAACACATAAAAATAACAAAAAATAATAATAATAAAATCAGAATAGCATAAATTATATACTGAATAATAATAATAATAATAATAATAATAATAACTCATTAAACTAAATTACATTTAATAAATGATTACATCAG
>CM042564.1:3418741-3486241 GCA_023630585.1 Cranoglanis bouderius | reverse complement strand
TACCTTTACACTTTAACTCTATACCTTTACACTTTAACTCTATACCTTTACACTTTAACTCTATACCTTTACACTTTAACTTTATACCTTTACACTTTATACCTTTACACTTTAACTTTATACCTTTACACTTTACACTTTAACTTTATACCTTTACACTTTACACTTTAACTTTATACCTTTACACTTTAACTCTATACCTTTACACTTTAACTTTATACCTTTACACTTTAACTTTATACCTTTACACTTTAACTTTATACCTTTACACTTTCTCCCTTTACACTTTATACCTTTACACTTTAACTTTATACCTTTACACTTTAACTCTATACCTTTACACTTTAACTCTATACCTTTACACTTTAACTTTATACCTTCACACTTTAACTCTATACCTTTACACTTTAACTTTATACCTTTACACAACACTTCACAGGATCGTAAACTCATTAAACATCGTGTACATCTGTTCATATTCAACATACTACTCATTAATATTCGATTTGTTTAAATACTCATTCATTTAATTATTTACATAACACTCCACATACACTGTAAATATTTTACACCTTTACAGAAATCAAAATACCGTTAATTCATTTTTCATTTAGTTTTTGTTTAACATTCAAAATACGCCCCAAAATGTTTTACTTGTTTAAAAATAAACACATTTTAGCTCAAAAATAAAAAAAAATAAAGAAAAGAAATGAGGCTACAGCATTTTAAATGTAGGTACTCTGATTATGAGCAAACCAATAATAATAATAATAATAATAATAATAATAATAATAACAATAATAATAACATTAATAATAATATAGTTGTTTTTTTTTTAAATAAAACGTAGGTACAGCTAATTGGTTAAAATAAATATATGATGTATAAAAATGTATCATTTTCATCTCATTTATTATTTTTATTAATAACTAATTATTCGTTTTAGCCTCCAATGATTTGTGGATTTTTATTTAAAGACATAAAAAGGCACGAAATTAAAATATTTAACGCAATATACACTTATTATATAGGGCAATAATTTAATAATATAGTTTATACACTATATATATTTATGTATCGGTATACTTTACTCACCTTTTTTTTTTTTTAATTAAAAAAATAAAAAATAAAACACTCAAACTCCGAATGTAACCGGTCGGTTACTATCATCTGCGTTGTGTGTAAGGAGACCCAGGACACTTTCACTTCTCTTCACCAAAAGGGGATTTACTGACGGTCACAGCCAGCCTTAACTTCACTCCGTCTGTGGATTAACATGAATACAGTTCATATCTCTCTCGTGATAGAACATCTGTTAGCTAACTGATGGCTCAGAACAATCCACCCACACATAAAACTTACACCAGAACAGTCTCACTACTGTTTACAATAAGATATTTAGTCGATTTATGAACTTTGTAAACATATTCCACTCATAAAATGAAGAGCTCCGAAAAACGCTGACCTGAAAATCAACATATACTACTCAAAGAAAAACAAAAATAAATAAATAAGTACAAAATTCGATAGAAGGATTTGAGTGAAAAAGCAACGTGTTACATTCAAACTGTATTTACCATAACTCGTTACACGAACACAAAAGCTACAGCGTTTATTCGCAGCTTACTTCCTCTTCTCCGATATTAAAGTAAATAAAATCCTCCAAACGTATTTAACCACTTTGTTTACATCTGTTTACTGACGCGCGCCAAGTCTCAAATCAAACAGCGAACTCCGCCATGTTGTTCAGGTCCGAACAGTAAAACCGTCCGTGTGGATACATGAGGGATATAGCAAAGGTTCCCGCTTAGTGTCTTAGTGCTCTATATAAATTAAAACACCATAGTTAACGAAAACATTTAAAGTGTATCTTTAAACATATAAAACATATAAAAAAATGTATTTTCGTGCACTAATATATCGGTTATTTTGATACATTTATTCAGATACGCTGCTGCACATGGGTAAAATACCTCACACCACCACCACTAGATGGAAGCATTTCATTAATAAAAAAAATAATATATATATCATGTCTGACGTTTTGCAGTTTCGTATCTTTAATGTATCTTTTTTTTTTTTTTATCAAAGACTGGTTAGAGGTCAAAATCAGAAAGAGTTTCAAACAGACCCATGTGTAAGAGGCTAAGAACTACTAATCATCCAGTGAAATAATTATCCCTCAAACAAGCTCTGAAGTAACAAGACGGTTTAGCTAAATGCTAAATTCCTGTCAGGAACTTGAAGAACCCCTGAAGAACCCTTTCCTCCTGCTAACAGTGTACCGAGTATAAAGATAACTAACTGTTAAATCCCTGACAGGTTTTAGGCATTCAGGGGTTGGAAAAAAAAAAAAAAGAGCAATAATTTGTAACGCACCCTTACTTACTCAGTTAGTAAATACAGGAAATGTGTTATTTAAGGGTTCCTTAAGGATTGATTAGATAATCACATAGATTTAAATTACTTGGAGCTCTTTGTGATAGGATAACATTTTGTTGTAGACAAACCTTATGGAACCTTTAACACGTCAGATAACTATCTGATAAGAGCCATGATACATACACTCTCAGAAAATTCGAAGCGCTTAACGGTTCTTCGGTTGTCCCTCTGAGGGAACCCTTAAAGGTTCTGCAAACAACAGTGTCCTTCCAAATATACGACACTAAGAACCCTCAGTTATCCAATGCACCCTTAAAGAGCACGATGTCTTGTAACAAGACAGTTTAACCAAATGTTAAACCACAGACGGGTTCTAGGTCAAATTAGACCACATCAAAATACCCGATATATACAGTAGTCGGGTTTATACTGTAAATACGTACAGTATACCACTTAATTAAATAATTAAATAATGAATATGAGTTCAAAGTGTAGACGTATTCACATCCAAATCAAGTAATTGGTGTAGGAATTACAGCACGTTATATATGTGAAAACACCTACCCCTACCCCAATGCAGGGAACAAAAGGAATTGGACGTACTAAAAGTTATGGACTCTTTCAACAATTCACAGAAGGCTTTCTTTGCTTAATGGTCGGAAGCATTACTACTGGATTAGCTCTAGCATTGTTCTGTTCCCTGTTTGCTCTGATAAAACGTTGCTTTTGCCAGGAGAGCGCTTCCAGCAGCTTCAGTTTCCCGGCCCTCTCATCCTCTGAGAGCGATCATCATATCTCATGAAATTAAATTCCTTCATTACTGCGAAAAGTGGTTCTACTTGGAACCTTTTCTGAAAAGGGGAACACTTTGGTGTAGGGTCCTGCATCAAAAATGACGAACCCTCAACCATTTCTACCGGTACGATCCTCTTATCAGATATTTTCAATCATAATAATCGACCGAATTGTTTTATCTCCACTAGTCTGCTATAAGATTAGTCAGGGCACTGTTGGGTTTCTGTATGTAGAGTATCATGATTCTGTATTTAGCTGCTGAGGAGCAGGGGGATGGGAAAGAGCAGAGGTGTGAGCCCCCTTCTGGGGGCAATAACATTGTTACGGAGATAAAACGGACAGCGCAACTAAAGCTTTTTTGATCGCAAAACACAGTATACAACTGCAGCAATAAAATTATAACATTTAAACCTAGTAGGTTAGATTTAAAAAAAAAAAAAAAAAAAAAGAAAGAAAAGAAATACTTATGAAAAACCTGCAAATTTCTTAAATCTGAAGTGTCTACTTTCATTTGAGCCATTAAACACTACTGTGGGGTGTGACATCACAAATAAATTCAATGCTGAAAATGGACACCTGGTACACCTGCTCCAATCAGCCAATCATGTGCAGCAACGAGATGCATGGAATCATGCAGATAGAAATCAAGAGCTTCAGTTGATGTTCACATCAGGCTACGGTAGCTCAAATAACCACTCTTTACAACCACGATGAGCAGAAAAGCATCCAAACGGAAGAACAGGAATCTGAGGAACCTGATGTGGTCTTCTCCGCATTCTGAGATGCTTTTCTGCTCACCACTGTTGTAAAGAGTGGTTATTTCAGTTACTGTATCTTTCCTGTAAGCTTGAACAGGTCTGGTCATTCTCCTCTGGCCCTCTCTGATCAACAAGGCGTTTCTATCCGCAGAACTGCTGGATGTCGTTTGTTTTTCACACCATAGTGACCGCTGTGTGTGAAAATCAGGAGATCATCAGTTTCTGAAATACTGTAGTGAAAACTGTGAACATTACTCGAAGCACTTGGCCTGAATCTGCACGATCGTATACACCGTACAGCTGCTGCCACATGATTGGCTGAATGGATAACTGCACGAATGATGGGTATGGGTACAGGTGTTCCTAATAAAGTGGTCAGTGAGTGACGACTTTATCGTGATGTATCTGATTCACATCTGCAAAAGGGCTAGATTTTTGGGGAAGGTTTTTGAGAATTTCACTTCCAATATGCTGTACAACCATCACAACACCCCAAACACACCCTCATTCATGAAAACGCAGACACATTACTTCTAACAAGAACAAGAGTTCAATGGCCACCAAAGACTATGGACCGGTGGCGTTAAACAACGTGAAATATTACACTTTGAAGGAAATAAATCACTTACATCTTTTGTTTTATATTGTATTTTATTTTTTTTTTTGTATTTTGTGTGAAGAGATTAGAAAAAAGCAAACTGAGAAACACGTTAGCCACAGAAACACCAAAACACGTCTCTCATCCTCGCTTCAGAATAAAGCTGTGACGCCGTGGTGCTTCTCACCAGATGTTTTTAGCTTTACACAGAGTGCGTAAAATAATCTCGCTGCCTGTAACGGGAGTAAAAGGAAATGTGGAGGTGAGATTAGATTAAAAAAGACCACATCAGCTCCTCTGAGAGAGTTTTTGGCAGCTGCTGGTTCTCTTTTTTCCTGTTCTGTCACTGATATATGAATCCACACAGGTCCTGCTGGCTTCATGGTTTGTTTTATGGTTCTCTCTCTCTCTCTCTCTCTCTCTCTCTCTCTCTCTCTCTCTCTCTCTCTCTCTCTCTCTCTCCGATTCTGGCTTCTTTCTCGCTGTCTGTTTTTCCACTTCGACACAACAGCGAGAACACTCAGCTCTGGCCTTCCTCTGTGGATAAAGAGAGTTTCTGTTCCTCTTTACCTCGTTCGCCCGTCCTACTGAGAGAGGAGCAAACTGAGCAGAGGGTCATTTACATTCACACAGTGTAGAGACATCGGGAAATGATTGTATATCTATGTGTGCTCTGGATTACACTAACCCTTCTACTTCAGCTTTTATCCACTTCCGGCTTGATAAAGTTCCTCAATGCACTCAAATACTGATTTATTAGTGGTGTGTGTGTGTGTGTGTGTGTGTGTGTGTGTGTGTGTGTGTGTGTGTGTGTGTGTGTGTGTGTGTGTGAAACATGTGTAAACTCGAGAACATCCACATAAATGTCCAAACTGTTTTACTAAAAAGGATCTATGGAGGATTGAGTCTTTTATATCTGAACACTTGGGCGCGTGCTGTTATGGGAAAATAATCAACAACATGATGGTGTGATGTGGCCTGATTCGAAGTTATTACAACATCGCGCCCTGAAGTGTTTTATTTCTCGAATTCCAATGATTACAAATTTTTATTTATCATGTAATAACAGCACGCCACACTTCTTAACCATTTATAGTTACATTTAATGTTGTGCAAAGTCCGTGAAACAAGTTAGCTCCTTTCCTCACTTACAGTATGCCACAGCAGCTGAGTGTTACAAAGCTCTGACACTGGAGACTCCTTCCATAAACGTTAAGTAAATAAATGTTAATCTCCTTAAAGAAATCGACTCGCGCATATTTTCTAATCTGTTTATGTGGAGCGTCCACCATACGAGCGAATGAGCTGTTAAAAGAAACATAGAAACGATATGCTATAGACACTGTATTAGAACGAGCGCATTAATATAGACCTGTTTTAGAAAATCACTCAACACCTTCTGACCAATCAGAACTGAGAATTCAGCAGCGCTCCGGTATTAAGGTTTGCCTTAATGAATATGCAATTTGTGGCGTTTCTACTTTAAGGTGTAAAATACGCCTCAATGTCAACGCTAATAGACTAATTTGGCACTTGCAGTGTAATTGCTCACGTCAGGAACAGAGATCGTGTGTAAATCAGTACATCTGAAGGGCAGGTATTAAATTTGTGGAAGTACGATGTAAAATGATAACTTTATACCATGTATTAATAATATATATACAGTAAACCCATCAAAATTATACCTTAGCGTTTCAAAACATTCGGAAAGATTCTCAAAGTGATGAGTCGTATATTAGATATTAGACTTTTATTTTCACGTGTTCACATGGTTTCAGTTTTCAGATGTGATTTTTTTTTTCCCCACACGAACAATTCTCTTTTCACGCGATCACATATTGTACTGGTCACGTGTGTTTATTTGAGTTCGAACGTGCAATTTCAGGGCACAAAAGAATGTGATCACATTTTACTCAGATATTTGCATACGGAAAAAAAAACCCAAACATATGATGACACGTGAAACGTACGTGATTTTTCTGTGAGAATAATTAACTCGCGCTCGTGTTTGCACTCTTTTAATGTAAGTTCGTATTGTGTTTTAGAGTGTTTTATGTGTCTCATCTCCGTTAATCAGAGTTGAGGTTCAGTCTGAGTCTCCAAGATCCAATCTCGTCAAAGCTTTCGGGAACAAATAACACACACAAAAACACCTCATTCACGTGCTGTTTATTCCGTCGAGTGTACGTGACGTCATTTACGCAATTTTTATTTGCAAACCACACTCACTTTGTCTGATACATTCGGGATTTTAGTAAACCAGAGCCTCGGGGAACTTCAGCTCATCTTTAAAACTTGCAAAGTGATCAAGACCCAGGAAAATATCTTGGGTGAGACTTTCATTACTTGTTAGCTACGTTAGCAATTTTGGCTGATTGATTATTTGATGTTACACTCCACAGTAGTGGTTAATGGCCCATATAGCAGGGCTTTAAGAATTTGCAGTTTTTCCACAAGTATTTATTTATTTATTTATTTTTTACCTAGCCTACTAGGTTTAAATATTATAATTAATTGCTGCAGTTGTATACTGTGTTTTTCTATCAAATAAGCTTTAGTTGTGATGTCCGTTTTTATCTCCGTAACAGTGTTATTGTGGAGAGGTGTGAATTGTTTGTCCAGCAGAGGGCCCACACCGCTCCCTTTTCCCATCGCCCTGCTCACCAGCAGCTAAACACAGAGTCATGATACTCTACACACAGAAACCCAACAGTGTCCTGACTAATCTTATAACAGCGAGACAGCAGGGGCGGCTGTGGCTCAGGTGGTAGAGTGGGTTGTCCACTAATCGTAGGGTTGGTGGTTCAATTCCCAGCCCACGTGACTCCATGTTGCCGAAGTGTCTTTGGGCAAGACACTGAACTCCAAGTTGCTCCCGATGGCAGGCAGGTGCCTTGTAGCTCTGCTGCCATTGGTGTGTGAGTGTGTGTGAATGAGACACAGTGTAAAGCGCTTTATGAACCGCAAAGGTTGAAAGGCACTATATAAGTGCAGACCATTTACCATAAAATAATTCATTTGTTTATAGTGATTAAAAATGTCCGATAAGTCGAACGCCAGTGTACTGCGGGAAAGAGTTAAGGTCTAAGTAGGACATTGTGTTGAGTTTAATTATTAACATACATTCCCGTTAACTTCACACTTTTACTGTTGGTCTTTATCAGAACGTAACGAGTGTGTGTTCTGCTGTGTTCAGCTCAGCGTGCAACTCGGTGTGAGTTCCTCATTTTTTCCAGCCTGTGTTCCGCCTTAAGGCCTTCGTGCTGCTGTTTTTAAAATGCACACACACACACACACACACACACACACACACACACACACACACACACACACACACACACACACACACACAGAGTTGTCTTACAATCCTTGGGCTGTATTCAGAATTGATGAATTCACATAATAATTTAATTGGTAGTTTAGACTTCAAACTTAACTACAGATTTAAAAGCTAATTAGAAGTCATGACTATTAACTATTAATTCATTAAATAATATCATCCCTTTAAATCAACCACACAGCAACATCATAATCCTGGAGATCGCTTATGCCGAGCACTGAATTTGAGCTGTGAGCGTAGCGGATGAGTGCTTGGTCAGCTCTTCCTTCAACCTTTCATCACGTTTTGTTTAAATGAGTGCGCATCGAATTAACAAAACCACTGGCATTATTTTATTAATTCTGCAATTCAAAATAGCAACATCCGCACCTATGTCCTGCACACACATCACAGTTACATGAAATCGGTATAGTATCTCGTGGATCCATTCCTTTGTGTGCACGAGTAAATGTCAGAGCATGATTTTAAAAAATAAAATTAAATGCAAAATACATGGATGTGCTGGATCAAGTGCTGTTTTATGAGTGTTTATTCAGTTAAACCCAGTGATCAATGTGATAATTACACTGGGGATTAACCATGCAGTAAAACAATATATTAGTAATATACTACATAGACTGCTATCAGATTTATTTCGATGTTCGCCATCTTCTCAGTTATATATCTTCATATATATATATATATATATATATATATATATATATATATATATTTTTTTTTAAATGGTTTCTTGCTTTTATGTTAGATCTCAGTTTTACGTTCGACAGAAAAGAGAAAAAAAAATCTATTTCTTTCTCAGGTCTGTATGTTCTAACCCTTATTATGCTGAGCGTTTAAAAGCAGCGGCCTTGAATCGAAAAACCCTGTCTCAGAAAAATCTGGCAACTTCGGAGACATGAACAACATGCAGGTGATTTGTCAATCTGAATAAGGAGCACAGAAACTCAACTTAAGCAGGTGCGTAACCCGACTCTTAACACGAGTAACTTCCTCCACATAGATACTGATGTAACCTTCGGTCTATAATCACTGTCTCCGAATCCCTTAGTTAAGATGCCTGACCAATAGATGATGCTCTTCTGATTTACAGAACTGTCTCTTTAAATGTCAGAGCCGTAACCCATTCCATCGATCACTTCCCTACATTTAGACCTGCGTTTCGGACTTACCGCAGTCTCGGGTTTCTTTTAAAAGTCTTTTATTGCTAATCGCTAACACTCATGCTCTGTCTTTCAGGCTGCATATGGGATTTTATGTATTTATCTGCCTCTGAAATTCGATCAGATGCCTAGTTTGAGCTTTCTCTGTATTGATCTCTCATTTGGACCCTGCACAAGATGGAGACATGTCCGTGTGTGTGTGTGTGTGTGTGTGTGTGTGTGTGTGTGTGTGTGTGTGTGTGTGTGTGTGTGTGGTGGGGTCAGTTTTGAGGTTGATTCTCCACGCCCAACAGTCAGAAAAATGTCCATATGTTACATTGGCCTTAAACCTACATTTCAATTCCAATACCTTTAATCGATATATGGCACAATTGTGACTTTTCTAATTTAAAATCGTAAATAATAAATATGTTCATTACTTATGACTGGACATCATGTAGTGTGGGGAGGAAACACAGACTGTCTCATGCAAAAAAACAGTCTTGACCTCATTCATGAAAGACAGATAACCGATGACAGTGAACACAATGGTAGTTTCCTGCTATACGCGGTTGCTTTAGGACCTCCAGACCACCAGGGGGCACCAAGAGTTTTTAAGATATATGCGCAAAACACTTTACTATCATTTGGCGAATGTAAGACAGTCAAAGGGCGTCACTTTAAGGTGTGAAAAGAACAAAAACTGCTTCTTTTTTTTTTAAACGTAAGTACATTAGGTATCTAACGTCAAAAGATCATGAAGAAGTGGTGATCATGAGGCATTCGTATCTATCTGGGGTGGAAAATTGTAGAAAGAAATAAAGCAGGAGAAGAGAAACATGTCCAAAAAACACTAGTTAAGAATTAACGCTAACTAACTGGATTTAGTTGATTTGTCTGCTTTCTTTGCTTCCGCTAGTTGATGAATTGGAAAACAGTTAGTGGCTAAATAGCTAGCTAGCTAGTATCTAGAGTAAGACGTGTTAGGCGAATACATGTTAAAGTTGCTAGCTAGCTAAGTTACTATTATAAAGCTACTATATGACAACAACTGCCTTTAAACATAATGATGGATTTACTCACTCAAAATACATACAAAAATTAGATCCAAACATGTTTTGGGTGAATTATCTTTTTCATTCTTTCCCTTGAATTCTTAATTATTTCTCTTGAAATATAAATTTTAGAAAATAAGGCGTCTGAAATTAAAGTTTTTCTTACTTTGAATGTGAAAAAAATGTGAATATACTATTAGAGAAGCACATGCCACAGCCACAGTTCCCTTATCGCACATTGTTGCCATATGGCAACAATTACATTTTACCATTTGACATATATAAACTTGTTCAGTGACCAAAAAAAAAAGAAAAAAAAGCAAACTTAGCTCCGATAGTGATTCTGTGGTGTTTGGTTCTGGATAAATTGAACCGTGTGACGGGTTTCAACACTGGGATCGTATAAACGTGTGGCCCAGGGATTAGTCAGCAGTAACAATGATCCATTCGTATGATTATTGTATGTGTATTATTTCACTAGTGAGGTCATACAGAGAGACCAAAGATCATAAAAAACATAACACAATGTAAAATATCCGGTATACGGTGCCTTGCGTAAGTATTTGCCCCCTTTGATCTTTTCCACATTGTGTAGTGTTACAACCTGGAAGTGAAATGGACTAAATTATGTCATGAATCTATAAAGAATATTGAAGTAGGAAGAAAAATCAATATAGTATAGCGAAATTATTTACACTTTAAAAAAAAAAAAAAAAAAGAAAAGTTGCATAAGTATTCACCCACTTTCTTGTGAAACCCCTAAATTGCCATCAGATGTCACATAATTGGTTGAGTGGCTTTCATCCTGTGTGATGGATTCAAATTCAAAGCCTTGATGCTCACGTACAAGATCTTGTCTGGAACAGCATCCCCATACCTCCTACGTTCCCTCACGCGACCTGCGATCAGTTAACGACCGACGCCTGGTAGTGCCTACTCAGCGAGGCATGAGGTCCCTTTCCAGAACCTTCAGACTGACTGTCCCTGAGTAGTGGAATGAACTTCCGACCTCAATCCGCACAGCAGAATCCATCACTATCTTCAAAAAAAAAAAAAAAAAAATGGCTTAACTAACCCCTAAAACAAAAGAAAAGAAAATAATCAGCACTTACACTGGCTCTTACACCTCTACTATGCGCTATTTTGCTTCTCTAGCACTCAATTAAACATCTTGTATGGTAGCACTACTTGTATTGTTCATTGTGCTTTGCTTGTACTTCCTCGTTTGTGAGTCACTTTGGATGAAAGTGTCTGCTAAATGAATGAATGAAAATGTAAATGATGGGTTGTCTCAGACTTCCAGGGTTGCTGGTTCGATCCTGTGTGCTTCCACTGGGTTCTCTGGTTTCCTCCCACCTCCCAAAAACATGCAGGTAGACGTACCGTAAATGTGCGTGTAGTACCAATGGTACTGGTGTCTCTTCCAAGGTGCATTCACATCTCACACACGGCGTTCCCCAGGATCCACCACGACCCCGATAAAGCGCTTACTGAAAGTGAGAGAGTGAATTCCGAACAGTTATTCCTGATGAAGCTTTGTACACTCGTCATGAGGGGAAAAAACCTTTCGGAAAGTAGTTGCTCGGCTGCACCGTTTCATTTTAAGGAAAAACTACTTGTTTTAAGTAGCTCATCGACCATCGCAGGGAACGTCGGTCGTTAACGACGGTATATTATGAGTTCATGAAGTCGCTATGTGAAATCTCGACATGTGTGCGCACGCACACACACACTCACACTCACACGAGGATGTAACCAGGTACCTGGCTGTTAGAAATGGTGAAAAAAACTATGAAACTACTCATTAAAAATATGTTTTGATTCAGAATTCATGGGCATTAACTTCACTATTAATAATTATCTTTTAGAAACAGATATAAACCATATGCCTTTCTTAAGACAGGAACAAATATAGTGTTAGGACATTTGGTTACAAAAATAACTGTGTGTGTGTGTGTGTGTGTGTGTGTGTGTGTGTGTGTGTGTGTGTGTGTGTGTGTGTGTGTGTGTAATGAATGGGCAGATGCTACTTTACTCCACAGATCAATATCTCTAAAAATAGGAACACCAAAAGCACTTTAATCAATGATGGGCTGTTAGTCAGTCTCTCTCTCTTTCTCTCTCTCTCTCTCTCACACACACACACACACACACACACACACACACGCACACACACACACATTTGTCTTGCTATGTGATTGAATTAATATTAGTTATTGAATTGAATTGCAAAGGATAATAAATAATAAGTATATGAGGAGTGTGTGTGTGTGTGTGTGTGTGTGTGTGTGTGTGTATGTGTGTGTGTGATTATGAGAGTGGGAGCATCCAGAGTGGTGGTGACTGTAGGAATGGCAGAACTGTGCCACGGTTCGGTCCCAGATCACTGCAGGGGGTAGAGGATCAGATCATCTGTTCATCATCCTGAGCCAGGAATCTAGAACAGAGACGAGGCCCATGCACACACACACACACACACACACACACACACACACACACACACACACACACACTGCGTTTCTTCCTGCGCCACTCTGCACTTCCTCTGTCTGTCTGCTGACCAATCACAAAACAGGAAGTGCTCTTTCTTCATTCAGCCTGTAGATTCTGTCTGGGTCAAAGCGACTCATTGTACTACTGAAGAACGTTGTTTTATTTTCCAACGTAGAACGACTTCACGAGGCAACGAAGGAGTGACATCGAATAAATTACTACAGTTTTTCAAATATACACGCATGTAAGGACTCAAACACACGGTGTCTTCCTGTTGTAGGAAAATAATCAGTGAGGGTCACTGTCACTGTTAACGAAACATAACAGCAGGTCCTGAGGTGTTTTGTTTCTTTTCTACTGCAGCAATTTGCCTACGATTACAATCTGTATTCATATTTAATTTTTATCTGTTTACAGTTACATTTACTGTTGTGGAACGCCCTGTGAAACAAGCTCCTGTTCTCCCTCACCAAGCTTTCTTTCTTTTTTTTTTTTTTCAAGTTAATAAGACAAAAAAAAAAAAAACTCAGCTTGTCATGTTACCGAGAAACCGCGAAGAAGAAGAAGAAGAAGATGTCCTGAAGATGTCGGAAAACTTAAAGTTACAAGCTTCACTGTTACAAAGCGCTGACACTGGAGACTCCTTCCGTAAATGTTATATAAATAAATAAACATCTCCTTACTGAAAACTTCGCCATGTCAACAATTACGCACGAACGAGCTGTTGCTATAGAAACGTTAACGTATTAGAACGAGCGCGCTGATATGAACCTGCGCTACCGTCAGATCTGCTGTCAGTCACCTTCTGACCAATCAGAATCCAGAATTCAGCGCTGTGCAATAACATTACATAATACACAGATAGATAAATGCGTACAGTAGATACGTTCAGGCTGCTGAAGGAAAGCGTGCTGCGATTATTCTGTTCTCCTCACAAATGTCGGGGAAGAAATAAGCCGTAGAAGGGTCGTTATGGATTTCTTTGGGTAGTTAAGAGTTCTTAGGTTAATAAAAGTGTTCCAGGTGGAACCCTTTCTAAAAGATAAACAGGACATTGTAGGGTTCTACAGTGCAAAGCAGTTATGAAAATATCATCCTGGCATGCTCATAATAAGACACATTTTGTTTTAGTACCACACTCTATTGCGTGTGTGTGTGTGTGTGTGTGTGTGTGTGTGTGTGTATGTTTGCCCACTCATAACTCACAAAGAATGATGATGAGGAGGACGAGTCTCACGCATGTGTGTGTGTGTGTGTGTGTGTATGTGATTCAGCTCCCATCTCTCCATGGCACAAGCTCACACACTTCACATTCTGCAGAAGGCACCGAGGTCACGACAGCAATAACACACTGATAACAGGTCAGCACTACTTTCCATCGAGCGATGAAGCGTGACGGAGCGAGGAAGAACGTTCACGCGGGGAATGGTACAGCCTGCGGGATTAAAACTCACGTGAATAATTTGGCCAAAAATGAAACGTAGCTACACATCTCATGTCTTTATTATCGCTGCAAACACAATCAATCAGACTAAACATGCCTGGTGTTGGTTATTTGTTTGTTTGTTTTTTTAGATTTTTTAACACAGCTAATAAAATTAGGAGCGTGTAGCCACTAGATAAGCATTATAGAAACCTTGTGGCTAATATTTCGCCAAATCTGATCGGTCAGAAGGTGTTGATTAGTTTTCTATAACAGCAGCTTTGACAGTAGCGCAGGTTTATATTAATGCATTAATTCATATGAGAAAAATATATTTGAAGTATATCCCCATTGATATTTTACATTTTTTTTTAGTACACCTGGGTGACTAGGAACAGGAAATTGTTCAACCATGACTTCCTGTTTCACAGGGGTATAAATATGAGGTAACACACAGGCCAAATTCCCTTAGTCATTCATAACAATGGGTAAGACCAAGGAATATAGCTGTGATGTGCGGCAAAAGGTTGTTGAGCTTCACAGAATGGGAAGTGGCTATAAGAAAATAGCACAAGCATTGAAAATGCCCATTTCCACCATCAGGGCAATAATTAAGAAGTTCCAGTCAACTGGAGATGTTATGAATCAACCTGGAATTGGACGTGTGTCTATATTGTCTCAACGCACTGTGAAGAGGATGATTCAAGTTGCCAAAAAATCTCCATGGATCACAGCTGGAGAATTGCAGAAGTTAGTTGCGTCTTGGGGTCAGAAAGTCTCCAAAACTACAATCCGAAGTCACCTACATCACCACAAGTTGTTTGGAAGGGTTTCAAGAAAAACGCCTCTACTCTCATCCAAAAACCAACTCGAGAGTCTTCAGTTTGCCAGACACTACTGGAACTTCAAATGGGATCGGGTTCTATGGTCAGATGAAACCAAAATAGAGCTTTTTGGCAATAAACACCAGAGGTGGTTTTGGTGCACACAGAGAGGTAGCCATATGGAAAAGTACCTCATGCCCACGGTTAAATATGGTGGTGACTCTTTAATGTTTTGGGGCTGTTTTTCTGCCAGAGGACCTGGACATTTTGTTAGGATACATGGCATCATGGACTCTATCAAATATCAACAGATATTAAATGAAAACCTGACTGCCTCTGCCAGAAAGCTTCAAATGGGCTGTGGTTGGATCTTCCAGCAGGACAATGATCCAAAACATACATCAAAATCAACACAAAAATGGTTTACTGACCACAGAATCAAGGTCCTGCCCTGGCCATCCCAGTCCCCTGACTTGAAACCCATAGAAAACCTGTGGGGTGAACTGAAGAGGAGAGTCCACCAGTGTGGACCTGGAAATGTGAAGGATCTGGAGAGATTCTGTATGGAGGAATGGTCTAAGATCCCTTGCCATGTATTCTCCAACCTCATCAGTCATTATAGGAGAAGACTCAGAGCTGTTATCTTGGCAAAGGGAGGGAGCACAAAGTGTTGACTAAAAGGGTGCCAATAATTGTTGCACACCTATAATTTAACGAAGATTTTTTTGGATAAACCTGTGTTGTGTTTGCAATTGTTTGATATCCATGAGAGCAGAGGCTTTTTGTGAATCTTTTGAACAAAAGATCAAAAGGTTAAACAATAAAGACAATTTTTCACAGCCTTCTTTGCTCATATTTAGCAAGGGTGCCAATATTAGTGGAGGGCACTGTATAATGTTAATGATCGTATATATAAATATAACAGTATATATAAATATAACAGTATATATAAATATAACAGTATGTATCTGCTGAATGTGTGTTGAAGTGGAAATGAAACTGACAACTAACTTCTTCTTGCTTCTACTCTAGTGTCCCCCTCTTTTAGAAAAAGAAGAAGAGACCATTGTGTAAATAACAGAAATAAAAGCATTGTAGAACTGTAAACTCTAACTAAATAATGCTTTTTACGATTGGATTGTAAAGCTGTAAAGCGATCGGCTGTAGTCTGGGTTGCCAGATTGGGGGAAATAGATTCCTCTCTTACATTCACGTGAACCCACTGACACAGAATCATATTTCTTCTTCTTCTTCTTCTTCTTCTTCTTCTTATTATTATTATTAGTAGTAGTAGTAGTAGTAGTAATGTAATCAAATGCTGAGAATTTTCCGTACAAACAACTTAAACGTCTCAGTCCAGTAAAGTGTGATGTAGTCATGTGTGTCAATTTCTCGAATATTTCTTATTATGAGATAATTACAAATATAACAATATCCAGCCTGTTATAGATGCTTTTACTCGTTTCAAGCTTGACAAAGTCGTATACTTTTCAGCAGATCATTTCGCTTCTTTCAAGAAATAAATGTTTAATATCAGAAGAAGCATCTGCTATCAGAATAAAAACACTTACAGCCTGAAATGAGTCAAACTGAACCTACAGAAATAGGTTTCGTAATCTTATATCCGGTTTACTGTAATCATATAATCGGAAATATTCGATAACTTCGAGCTGAAATGTAACAGAAGACAGAGACTTCTTAATTATAATCTCAGACTTTAAGATCGTGCTGAATGCTCCTGTGTGAACGTTAACAACAATAAATCCATGCCTGATGCTTGCTGAAATATTTATTACAGAGAAAAACAAGATTTTTTTTTTTGTGTGTGTGTTTTAAGTGATAACGATGAATTAATCCAGGACGGTCATATCACAGCGCTGTTGAATTGTGGCTCCTGATTGGTCAGAAGGTGTTGATTAGTTTTCTATAACAGCAGCTCTGACAGTAGTGCAGCTGTAAATCACAGGTTGTTCTAATACGTTATCGTTTCTATAGTAACACCTTGCTGACGTCATAAGTTTTTTTTTTAACCGTAACATTATGAAGGTGTCTCCAGTGTCAGCGCTTTGTAACAGTCAGAGGTAAAGCTGTAACTTTGTAACTGTAAGATTACGGATTAGTTTACGCTTCTTTGCGGTTTCTCTGTGATTGGTGAGAGGTGGTGGGGCGGCTGTGGCTCAGGTGGTAGAGCGGGTTGTCCACCAGTCGCAGGGTTGGCGGCTCATGCCTCCACATGTCAAAGCGTCCTTGGGCAAGACACTTAACCCCAAGTTGCTTAATCCCAAGTTGGGGTGGCGGTACCTCAGGGGTTAAGACATTACTACTGATCGGAAGGTCATGAGTTCAAATCCCAGCACTGCCAAGCTGCCACTGTTGGGCCCTTGAGCAAGGCCCTTAACCATCAACTGCTCAGATGTATAAATGAAATAAATGTAAGTCGCTCTGGATAAGGGCGTCTGCCAAATGCCATGAATGTAGTTGCTCCCGATGGCTGGCTAGTGCCTTGCATGGTAGCTCTGCTGCCATTGGTGTGTGAGTGTGTGAGTGTGAGTGTGTGTGTGTGTGTGTGTGTGTGTGAATGGGTGAATGAGACACAGTGTAAAGCACTTTGTAGCACCATTAAGGTTAAAAGGTGCTATATAAGTGCAGACCATTTACAACTGTTTATAGCTGCGAAGTGAGAACAAGAACTTATTTCATGGGCGTTCCACAACCAGTTCCTCCAGGATTTGCAGAAATTAACACAAAATCAAGGAAACTCCGCAATATTCCTAGGAGCTCGCAATTTTTCAAAACAATTCCGCAGATTTGGGCCAAGACGAGTCGTGTGACGTCGTCACGACACGCGTTCAGCCGAAGCCCTCTCCGATTCACGCGCGTCGGACACGAGTACAGCGACAAGTTCTCATTTACCAACAAACATCACTGCGAAAGAACAACTTCATGCAATTGCTATTTTGCCAATTCAAACAGTTTTCCCGTAAAAAAACCAAAAACAAACAAACAAACAAACAAAAAAACTTTACAACAACATTAAATGTAACTACAAACGGATAAAAAGTGCAACGTGTCATTTAAAAAAAAAAAGACTTTAAAATTGTATATGTTGGCAAACTGTTGTGGTATAAGAGGAATACACACACACATACACACACACACACACACACACACACACACACACACACACACACACACACACACACACACACACGAATACTACATGTTTTCATCCAAAAACACTTCAGACAAAACGATGCTGGGAAGCTCAACAGTGACTTAAGTGGAACTTGGTCAATCTGGCAACCCGTGACATCATCACTACCACACAGATACACACACACACACACACACATACACGCGCGCGCCTCAGAGACAGGTCGGACTTATTGTGGATGGGATCTTCGTAACCTCCGGTCCGTTACGCGTTTATTTCCTTCCGTGTAAAAATGAAAACGGGGAAGTAGGCGCGCAGAATCGGTGCTCCTCAAGCGCGCGCGCGGACCTGACGCGAATATACACACACATATATATATATATAGACACACACACGCACATATTTATATACACTGTGTGTGTGTGTGTGTGTGTGTGAGAGAGAGAGAGAGATACGTTATAGATTAGTATTAGTATTATTATTACCCCCTCTGTGATTTGGTGACTAACTGATCCAGCCGTGATGGAGTGCTGGCGGCAGTGCGCGCTCTGGCTGATCCGGTGTCGCGTGCTCCCGCAGTCGCACCGGGTCACCTGGGAGTCGGCGCGCGCCTTCGACCTGGCGCAGAGTCTCCGGGACGGCGTGCTGCTGTGTCAGCTCCTCAACAACCTCCATCCTCAAACCATCAACCTGAAGGAGATCAACCTCAGGCCGCAGATGTCCCAGGTCAGGAACCACACACACACACACACACACACACACACACACACACACACACACCTTCACACCTTCACACTCTTTGGATGAGTTAAAGCTTACGGGATCTTCAGTTATCCCTCTCCTCTATAGGAACTCTTAACGGTTCTGTATACTCTCCCTGGCCACTTTATTAGGAACCCCGACACACCTGCTCATGCATGCAGGTCGCAATTCTTCTCTCTTCAGGTTAGTAAGGACAACAGCGAGAAACTGCAAACTCCTCTGTCCTGAGGGATGTCGGAAATCTGCTACAAAGCGCTGACACTGGAGACTCCTTCCCTAATTGTTAAATAAACGACTCCTTACTTTAATAAAACTTCACCACAACACGGCCTTTAATCCGAAATCGATAATCGATATCGGTGAGTCTTTAGGAGATTAATGGTTAGTAAAATAAGCACTCGAGTTCTGCTTTATTTACTTCCTTTATTTATTCGAGCTCCGAAATCCTTCTGGTCATGTGACCAATGACTTAATCCAACACTTCTAGAGGTTCCTCAACACCATCAGTGTAGGATGTAACACACACACACACACACACACACACACACACACACACACACACACACACACACACAAAACAGAAATATGAAGTGAAATCACAAGATTTAAAGTCACAAGAGAAGGCGAGTGTGTGTGGAGTGTGTGTGGAGTGTGTGTGGAGTGTGTGACAGACCTTGTCACAGAGGAGTGGGAGAGCTAGGAGGAGAGCTCCAAATGTTTTGAAAGCCCCGTGTGTGTGTGCGTGTATGTGTGTGTGTGTGTGTGTGTGTGTGTGCGCGCGTGTGTGTGTGTGTGGGTTAGTGATAAGTTCTGTGGGGTTCCCTCTTTTTATTGAAAACACAGTCACGCACCATCTGTAGTGGATTATATGACGACACACACTGTGACTGACACACACACACACACACACACACACACACACACACACACACGATCAAACAAACAAGCATGCATTTTTTCATGAACATGCGTATGCACAGGTCAACACACACACACGTATGCATATAAGGACACACACAGTCGAGAGACAAACTCTGTTGAGTGTCTCCACACACGTACACACACACATACACACACACACACACACACACACACACACATTGAATAACCCAGTAATCATGAATAAATCACAGTGTTTTTCTTTTATTAGTGACGCAGTCCTGTTTTAAATGAAGTGTTTGCGTGTGTTAATGTTTACTGTGGAGGTTTTATTATAGTTCAGTGCATTATACAGTGTATTGTGTGTAATATTACACTGTGACTGCATAATAAACACCAGGCAATCAATTCATTATTAGAGAATATATAAGAGCCAACGTTGGCTTCCTGGCTGGAGTGAGATTTATGAATCGAAATTAAAGCTCTGGCTATTTAAAAAGGGGGAGGAGCCACCCGATATGCCCCTCCCTGACTTCCTGTTTCGGTGGAAATTCCGTCCACACATCGAAATAACGCTCACAAGGCACTTCACGCACTGGGACTTTAAAAATACCCTGTCCCTGTCTTCTCCAGTGTCTTAACCCTGTCTCTCATCCGCAATCGTAACGATCACAACTGTTAGACATGTAAATCGGATGATCTGTGCACAGACATCAAGTCTCAACGACGTCGTCCCAACGTCTCCGTCTCCGTGGATCGGCGTGCAGGCGGCGGTTGGCGGCTTATATACGGTGACCTTACACGGGGCCGGGGAGGGGGATGTGATTGGAACAGAACCCAGCCAATTCAGACTGGTCCAATCAAGACGTTGCAGGGCTTCATTGGTCTAATCAAACCCCACACCTTCTTGATAGTGACAGAAAAGAAAAATCATACGAGCAGATTTGAGAGCGTGAGACAGAGCCTGAAAACGTGCGTCTCATGCCAAATGCGTGAGAATGGGCAACCCTGTAATAGGACCAAAAAAAAAAAAAAAAAAACCCACATCCTGGCATGTTACCGAGAAACCACAAAGCGTAAGCTCATGTGTCCAAAGTTACGGCTTTACCCCTGACTACTACGAAGCTCTGAATACTGCAGACTCCGTCCATAAATGTTAAATGTTACAGAGAACTTCACCGAAAAACGATGACTACTGTATATCAGCTAACTGACTAGCATGCTAATCATCCAGCTTGCTAACTCGCTATAGATTAGCACATCTCCATCAGCTGTCATGTGCAGACTGAGGATTTCAGGTGAATAAAATCCAATCCATCCATCCACACGATTTTAATGCATTTGTTAACAGTTTGAACAGAAACTGCAGCAATGCCTTGTGGGTATTCTGTGCTCCTGAAGTCCGCAGCGATGACGATTAACTCGATTCTTCATCTAACGCTCTAATAGACTTAAACCAAGCTGATAAAGTAATGGATGGACGAGGAGACTCGTCCAAGGGGTCGTGTAGAGGGCAAGTGGACGAGGATGACGCGCAGCATAAGCTATAGATAGGAATAAAAATATATAGAAATCAGTCCAGACGTGGTGTCCAGATGGTGTGGAGGTTACATTCCCCTTACCGAGGGCTGAGACCCACATTTACACCCTTACGTTAAATATTCATGAGGTCTGCGGCAGCCATTTTATCATCGCATCATTAAGCCAAGCAGACGGTGTTTAGTCAGGGGATGCAAACAAAGAGAGGAGGGAAAAAAAGACAAGAGGGTTTAAAAAACAAAAGAGCAAAATAAATAAATAAATAAATAAATCATTCCAGTGAAGGTGCTTGCTAAAATCCTCGAGGAAAAAAATCATTTTTTTAAATAAACGAATTAAAATTATTATTTTTTTAATTTATTAAAATGTTTAAACTTACATTTATTTATTTATTTTATTATTATTATTATTATTTACTTACAGAAAACCTCATTTGGAGAAATTCTTACAAAGTCATGCTCAATTTATTATCCACTATTATCCAAGCAGAATTTGCATATTAGTAAATGAAATTAAGCGTGTTAAAACCTACGCGTCACATACTGTAGGTCCAGCGTTTTAAGAGGAAAAAACAACGACCAAACAAACAAATAAACAAACGAACAAAAAAGGCAAAGTAAAAATTCCTTTTATTTCCAGACCTTGCTCAATATGTCCACTGTTTTTCTCAAAACTGCTATAAACGATGTCTCAATCATTATTTCAAAGACATAAAACCTGCTACGGGTTTGAAATATGGTGATCTGATTCATAAAGTATTGAACTATTGACATCGCCATTAAATTTTGCTATATGCACATACAGTATCATCAGTACTATTATAACAGCAATTGACTCTATTATAGAGCTATTTTTGTACAGGTCACCATCTATTTTACTCTTCTTTGTTAAAATTATTTATTTTTTGTAAATAGTAAATATATTATAGATTTAAAGAGGCACCTTGTTAGCAAACCTGACTTCAGTGATACAGTGGTGTGTATATTAAAACGTGAAAATGTCTTCCAGTGTTGTGTCAGTCAGGCCAGCGTTAGATGAAACATGAGCGGATGTTGCGAGGCGAAATCCCCGAAGGCCGCTCGACCGTGGCTCTGATTTAGGACACAGCTGTTTCCTCTTTGCTCGTAGCTTTTCAGTTTGCAGTGTTTCAGGTGTTACTGTGGATACCGTGTGTGTGTGCCTTATCACACCAAAATCATTCAGTGTTCTTTGCACAGTTAGGCGTAGAAGTGTGCACCAAAACAGACTTGGCATCTGGGTGAGGATCCATTTGTAGACGTTTATGCTAAGCAGAAAAATACAAAAATGCTAAAAAGAAAATGGCCAAAAGTCTGATACCAGAGTCCAAAGTTGTTGTTTTTTTGAAAGCACATTACCAGAAAAACACTCTGAGATCAAATGACACAAATGAAGAAAAAAAACAAAAAGATAGTTTAGCTAGAATTCACACCGGACATGGCACCTAAGTGACACATCTCCAAAGTGTAAGTGTGTAAGTGTTTTACCGTCCAGGCCACACCGCCTGTGTTCTGTAAGTCTACTGGTGGAGATAAAGCGACAGTGGCGTTCCACAGTATGAGTGTTTCGCTTTAAAAAAAAAAAAACTTTGCAAGAGTAGATTCTGATCCATGACATTATATTATTCATTTGATAAACAAAACCTATTTTTATTCAAATGTTTTTCACATCGTTGGTGGCTTCATATATGAAAGGTCAGAATTACTGTCCATTCCCACAAAAGATTGATCAGTTTGACCAATCCCTCACTGTTCCAGTAGAAAGTTTGACCAATCCCTCACTGTTACAGTAGAAAATTTGACCAATCCCTCACTGTTCCAGTAGAAATTTTGACCAATCCCTCACTGGTCCAGTAGAAATTTTGACCAATCCCTCATTGTTCCAGTAGAAGGTTTGACCAATCCCTCATTGTTCCAGTAGAAGGTTTGACCAATCCCTCCCTGTACCAGTAGAAGGTTTGACCAATCCCTCCCTGTTCCAGTAGAAATTTTGACCAATCCCTCATTGTTCCAGTAGAAAGTTTGACCAATCCCTCCCTGTACCAGTAGAAGGTTTGACCAATCCCTCCCTGTTCCAGTAGAAATTTTGACCAATCCCTCATTGTTCCAGTAGAAAGTTTGACCAATCCCTCCCTGTTCCAGTAGAAATTTTGACCAATCCCTCATTGTTCCAATAGAAAGTTTGACCAATCCCATTCTCTCCCACAGAATATTTGACCAATCCTGCCTACCGTTGTAAAAATTTTGGCCAATCCCTTCCGTTCCCATAGAACCCCTTCCGTTCCCGTTTTCTGCTGGGTGGGTGAGATTGGTCTCGCGCACACCTTTACCTTGAGAAATCAACAAACTTGGTTGCTACAGAATCAAAATAAACCACCATTAAGAATGTACCATAGCTAGCATGAGCGTGCACTCAGAACAGATGTCGAAGGTTTGCGGAAGACCTTCTGTTAGATGTCATTTGGCTAATTAGCTACATCAACTCAATTCCAGTCTAAATAGTGAAACAATTGGTCTATAATGATCTGGAATGAAGAATGGAATTAAAATGATGATAAACACCAGTGCTATTGCTCTCTGTCATCTGGGAGACTCCAGCGGCAGAAAAACACCCACAGAGGTCTCATTTCCATAAAAGCTGGTAACAAAACGAAATACAACAATATAATATGTTAGCAATATCGCCCACTCTCAAGTGCTAGTTTCTGGTAATTGAGAGTCGTGCTGCGTGTAAACACTCACTTCAGAGTGCAGCGGAGTTCAAGGCCTCGTGAGAGTTCTTCTTCTGAAAGTGTGTGTGGTTTCTTCTCTATCACAAGTGTGTTGCGGCAAAGTGAAAGCAATGGCAGCAGGTGCGGAAACCAGGTCAAAAACTGAGCTGTTTTTAGAAACCGAGTAACCGAGTTCAATTAAAGAAGTGATGAATGTGCAGTGGAAATGTTGTACATTATGTGTGTTAACTCTCATCTGTTTGACTACCATTAAATATTCATTTTAAGTGTTTGTGTCTGTGTGGGTGGGTGGGGGGATTGCAGTAATGAGAAGAACGTTGGCTTCTGCATGATCGGACGCACTCTTTCCGAGCAGCCACGCCCAGGAAATGAGGAAACGGGATGGAGGAAGGAAGTGAAACCAAGCAGACATTCTCATTTATTTCACCCTGTTACTGTCAAAATGGGGTTAAGACCAGCTCAACATTACCTTTGTAATAAGTGTAAAAAGTGATTTTTCAAAAAAAAAATTCTGGTTTCTAAGGGAACCTGAACCAAACACGAAAAGTTATTTGATATTTTTTGTTTAATATCGCTGTACTTTAGGAGTACAAATGGGATAGTTCGTCTCAAACAGTGAACACGGCCGCAAAATAATGGCTCAAATGATAGTCAAGATTATTTTACGTGGTATTTAAATCACGTTACTTTATCAATCACAAATTAAACTCAACAGAAATCTGCATTTTCTTTCACATACAGTATATTTATATATTGCAGATATACTGTACAGTAACTTTAAATGCTGAATATAAACACAGTTAGACTCTATCTATGATTACTTATGCTGCCCTGAGACCACATTTAGAGTTTAAGTTACGTCAATATTTACACAGGGATAGTTACTCGTATTCAGAGTCGGGTTACGCACATGCTTAAGACCAATTTCGATGATACAACGGTGTGCACCTCCCTAAACTAATACTTTGTTAAGGCACCTTTTGATTTTATTACACCACTCAGTGTTTTTGGCTAAGAGTCTCTCAGCGTGGCACATCTTGTCTTAGCAGTATTTGTACCAGGTCTGGCTGAAGAAAAGCAGCCCTAAAGCATGATCCTGCCACCACCATGCTTCATCATGAGGATGGTGTTCTTTTAGAGATGCACCAAACATGCCTTTTGGAATTATGGAAATATTATACCTTTTGGAATTGTCCTCATCAGACCATAACACGTTTTGCCACATGGTTCGGGGTGATTTAGTTGAGCTTGGATGTTTTTTGTTGAGAAAGGGTTTCCGTCTAGCCACCCTACCCCATAGCCCAGACCTGTGAAGAATATGAGAGATTGTTGTCACATGCAGAGAGTAATCAGTACTTGTCAGATATTCTTGAATGTTGCCTTAGGTGTCTTGGCAGCCTCCCTGGTAAGTTTTTGTCTTACATTTTGGAGGGTAAGCTCTTTGTGTAGACTTTTTATATCTGCTGTATATGTACGAGAAGATGGAAAGCATTGAAATAATTCAATAGGAGTCTGGAATATTTACAATATATTGCTGCAGGTATAGTCCTAGTTGTAATTATCGTGTAATTCATGTAATTATTATAATGTTGATGATCAATTATCAATCATGTTTTTCTTCCATTTTTGCGTGTCGGACAGTAAATAGGAACTAATGTCAGGTAAGAACTCAATTTGTGAGCAGGGAACTGAAAAACGTCGGACCACACGCACCATCTGACCAGGATCGGTCAGAAGAATCATTGAAGACGGACGTCTGGATTACAGCATCATAGCAAATCGTGTTCTGCACATGTTATATGTAGGAAAGGAACGATCGGCTGTCGCTTTGCGGCCCGCTTGTGTCAGCGTACGTAGGTTTAGAGGCGGTCTATAATTCCCGGACATGTAAGAAAAAAAACAAAACATCTCCAACCACAAACATGGCCAGAAACCAGCACTGTATATCACTGCGCTTTTCAACAGATGCCAAAATGTTCTTGTAAACTTGGCTTAAATATGAAATACAAATCCAAAATACAAAATCTCACCATTTTCTGTTATGACAAGGAATGAAATATAAGTCACGCCGCAGCAACACAAGCCTCTTGATAGCTCACATCTGGCTGAACAGTTAAGTCTGAAGTCTAAGATTTAGTGTTCTACCTTGGATTTCTTCGTCTCTCTTCAAATCGATGATCACTGTCCTCTATGAAACGGAGCAGGTTTGCTCATTTAACGTCGCCACGCACTGAAATGAAAACACTCGGACGAAAGTGAAGTTCAAGACAGACCCACCAGAGACCCAAAGTACTGTTTGAGCCGCTGATTAAATTATTATTTTACTTTTTTCCCCCTTATAGTTATGAAGGAAAATGAACTGAGACATATGAAGTAATACAATAAATGACTACTGAGCAATTATTTGAGCGGCACATATAATGAAATGCTAATTCAGCACCGCAAAAGATAAAAACGCAAGCAGAAAAAAAAAAAAAAAACCTCATTAATGCATCAGATCAGCAACTGGCGTAAAAAATATGTACAGTCATGCTAGTTTTATTTTAGCTACTGGATATTTGACTGTTTTAGCTACGGTTTTATTTTCAGTACAGTGATTTGTAAGACTTTCTATTTTTACATCTTGCATTTCATTTAAATAACGGGACCTCCTTAGTCAGAACTTTCCTCATAATGTGGATCAAATGTTTGTAACGCCGCTACTGCGAAATGTTATTATGCTGTTTGTAAGGCGTTTTTTTTTTTTTTTAATATGCAGAGCCTCAGCTTTGTACAGTCATCTTGAAACAAGCTTGGCTCGACCCAGACTGTATTTCCGTACTGTTTTTAACACCTTTATTGCCAACTTCCCCTAATTACTCAATTGTACGTATCACATGCACCACCTACATGGTGCAGAGAGCGGCGTTTTCACAAGAAACAGTACAGCTATATTTTTTTTTTTTGCTAACTTTCCAGGTTGCTAGCTAATTACTATGCGTTGCTATTTGGCTATGAGCCCAAATTATCAACGCTGCAGACGAGCTCAGTCCTGCATCCTGTACTCATTGTTTTAAACAGTCTGCTATGTCTAGGGCTTTGTCGAGGGGTTTAGCGTCTCTCACAGATTGGCTGATGTGGTTTCTGACACTGATGCACCGTTATGTATAAATAGGGCAGAGCTGAAAACAGTCGTAGCTCCATCTCGAATCACTTTCTTCGTCAGAACATAGGTGTCAACATCGGTCTCAGGTTGGAGGCGCGGCCTAAAGTTTGAAGGTGGATTCAGATGGTAAAGTGTCCGATTGTTGAGATATTTTGCTAATATACAGTGACATATACAGTGACAAAGTGACATGGTTGGTTGAACGGAGTTGACCTGTGCGCAATTAAAGTGTCACATGATCTAAATATAAATACACGCCTGTTCCCGGAGCAATCCGGAGTCTGTCAAACAGTTTGTCTGAACAAGTCCAGGACAAAGATCTGGAAAAGTATTAATCAGGGTTTGGTTATTAAAAAAAATATCCCAAATTTTGAAGAAATTTTGCTTTTCATCACCCTGAGAGCACCATCCTCAAACTGAAGCGTGGTGATGGTAGCATCACGGTGTCTGACGCTTTTCATCACCCTGAGAGCACCATCCCCTTTATATGATTGCTTTAAGTGTGTGATTATTTAGACATGCAGTCTGCACCATGTTAAACCGGTGGCTAAGCTTCTGAAGAAAACATCTCCTTGCGTGTTTCCACTCAGCAAAAAAAAAGAAAATCTGAATAGAAATCGGAAATATTAAAAAAGGCCTGAAATGGTTTCATATTGGTAAAACATTTAAGAGGAAACACCCTCACAGCGCATGTGGAGAGGTGAATCACCACCACATCCCCCTCAACCATCTCTCCCCCTCCCCCTCCCCTCCTACACCCCTCCCGTCCTACACCCCTCCCCCGCCCCACCTCCACCTCCTGTGGTGAATCACTGTCTATATCAGTAGAGACAGGATGTAAGCCAGGTTCACACATTCTGCGTGTGTGTGTGTGTGTGTGTGTGTGTGTGTGTGTGTGTGTGTGTGTGTGTGTGTGTGTGTGTGTGTGTGTACCTGTGCGTTTACTCATTTTTATGTTTACCTATTGGACATTTTTTAAATCAGACATAGCAGCTGAGAAAACAAACAAGATAAAACAAAGATGATTACGGTGTTAATATGGTATTAAAGTAAACGTTTTATAATAATGTAATAGTGATATAATAATATAATAAATGTGAAACAGGCCATTTTACAGCAGAGGTTCGTACACATATTTTACATCATATACAGTAACTACGTCATATCAACACCAAACAATGGATCATGTTTAAAATGCGACTCTTCACAAGATTAACTTTACAAGATTAATGCAAAAAAAAAAATATGTATATATGGATGGATGTTTTATTCATATATTTCGCAGAAGATTTTGCCAAATGAATCCCAAGAATTCTTATAATAAGGATATGTGAGTAATTATAAACATGTGGACAAATACTTATACTTTGCACTTTATACTGCTTTGCTTTTAAAAAAAAAAAAAATATATATATATATATTTATATATATTTATTTTTTAAGATAAGGTGATTGTTTGTTTATATCCTTTGACATAAAATTCTAGCCTATGTACAGTATATGTGTGTAAACTCGTACTGTAACCCGTGCACGTTTCGGCTTTTAAGTGGCACGCCCTTTAAATTCAATACCGAATACCGTCCACTTCTTAATGATAGACTTCACTGTGCTTCTAGACATTGATAAAGCCTTTGAAATTTATTTTTTGTATCCGTCTCCTGACTCGTGCCTGTCCACAACTTTATCCCGGAGATCTTTTGACAGTGCCTTGCCACCCATAGTTGATCGTTTGCTTCAGTTGCACTACAAAATGCTCCAGGAAAGCACTTGGATCACTTGGATGTTATAAGTTGCACTGAGTAAATAGAACTGGACAAAACAAAAACTGTCTCCGTCTTCATTTCAGGCTGAAAAGCAACAAAATGTGATTATTTTAAAGGGGGGGGGGGTGATTCTTTTCTATACCCACTGTATATATTATAAAAATTAAACACACAGGTTGTACTTACTGTGCTCATTGTTGATAATCTATATGCATAATGTATATGTATGAATGTATAAAATGTGTTTTACCTAGCATCGTTAGCCTAGCACCTTTACAATACAACAATACCGAAATGTTGATACCTGTTGTATTTTTCTAATTGTAACAATTAGTAAAACATTGTTAGGGTGAGCCTGTAGCCTCGGATTCCTCTTCTTGGCTGACAGGAGCGAAACCCGACGTGGTCTTCTGCTGTTGCAGCTCATCCGCCTCAGGATTCGGTGTGTTGTGCGTTCTGAGATGCTTTTCTACTCACCACGTTTGTAAACACGGGTTATTTGAGTTACCATGGCCTTCCTGTCATCTTGAAACAGTCTTACCCTGTCTCATCAACAAAGCGTGTCTACCCTCTTGCTGGATGATTGGATAACTGCATGAATGTGCAGGTGTACACGTGTAATGTGTGTGTGTGTGTGTGTGGGTGTGTGCGCGCTGTTGATTAAACGTCTCTCATGACTTGCTGTGTCTCTGAAATGTGTGTTCACTCTCCTGTTACCGTGTCCTGTTTATATGCAGCCTGGTGCACTGTGTGTGTGTGTGTGTGTGTGTGTGTGTGTGTGTGTGTGTGTGTGTGTGTGTGTGTGTGTGTGTGTGGTGTCAGATACACCGATATCCGCTCCTCAATGATAATAAGGTCATCGTATGGATCTCCTGACACACACACACACACACACACACACACACACACACACACACACACACACACACACACACACACTAAAATGCAGCATTGTTACATGAGCGTGGTTACGGATGTAGATTACTGTCATGGGGTTTTTTTCCAGAGAGAGAGAGAGAGAGAGAGAGAGTGAGAGAGTGAGAGAGAGAGTGAGAGAGTGAGAGAGAGAGAGAGAGAGAGTGAGAGAGAGAGAGAGTGAGAGAGAGAGAGAGTGAGAGAGAGAGTGAGAGAGAGAGAGAGAGAGAGAGAGAGTGAGACATGTCCGTCTCCTTGTCTCTAACGGCATCAGTAAAGACAGACGGCTCTGACAGCGCTCATAACCCGACCTGCCTCACTTTGCTCAAACGTAATTAACATGGATCAGAGCTCAGAGCTCGCTTCAGCTACCAGACTTTCTGAAAAACGCGCGCGTGTGTGTGTGTGTGTGTGTGTGTGTGTGTGTGTGTGTGTGTGTGTGTGTGTGTGTGTGTGTGAGAGAGAGATGTTTAGTAAGTTCTGCTTCAGTAATGGTCATAAAAATCATGAGGCACCTTTTTTAAAACATGTTCTTATTTCTCCTGGTGGCTTGGTGCTTTAATTTAATTTAATTTAATTTAAAATGTGTTTATTTATTCCTGCTCTACATCTGTTACCCATCAGGGCTCTCTTTCACTTGTTCATATACTTCCACGTTTCTGTAATATTTACTTAATGCAACGTAAGAAATACACATTTGAATGTTTACATTCAAATGTTTTCTTGTTTTAGGTCCTGATTTGTGTGTGTGTGTGTGTGTGTGTGTGTGTGTGTGTGTGTGTGTGTGTGTGTGTGTGTGTGAAACTTGTACTTATAACTTGTAAACACCAACATGGTGACCTAGGATGGATGGCGTCTTTCACCTGAGTGAAATAATGATGGATGATGATAAATAACGACCCTCGAGTTCTGAATAAACGTACTCGTGTCCGACGCACGTGAATCGGAGCCCTCTCGTGACGACGTCACGTGACGCGTCTCGGCCCAAATCTGCGGTAATTTTGAAAAATCGCGAGCTCCTCTGAATGTTGCGGAGTTTGCTTGATCCTCGCGTTCGCAAAATCGCGAGATCCTGGAGGGGCTGATGTATAAATGTAAACAAACGTGTGACATTGACTGCTTTGTACAAAAGGTCAGATCGTCCTCACGTCTAATCTCGTCCACTTGAGCACGCGTTCAGGTGACGCTCTGATGGATTTGATCTCGAGTGCACACTGTCATTAAAGCAAAAAGGGGACCAACCAAATACTGAGAAACTTTTCAGTCAGCTTGTTTGGGCAGAAGCACTTCCACTGTCTGCACCTGATTCACGTTTGGGACCAGTGAGCCCTCGTGTATAATAAGCCACGCTTTTTCACCGCACACGTCGTCTATCGTTTGTCTCAGTTTGCCGTTGTTTCCCGCTGCTTCGTTACGGCCGTCGTCTTTTTTTTTTTTGTTTATTTCCTAGTGGTTCTATAGTTCCTGTATTTGTGTTCTGTTTTCATTTCCATTAAGTCTTTATCTTCATCCGGTCTTCGCCTCCGTTTCGTAACAGGATATAAAACCTGGGTTCAAGATGAAGCAGCAGTCCTGTGATGGGTACAATAACACACAACCTGTCATTTTCAACACAGAATCTCTCTCTCTCACACACACACACACACACACACACGTACACACACACACACCACAAAAACCAAACATTTTCCCAACAGTTGTCTGTCTTTATTTTCACACCATGTTGTTAACAACACAAGAACAAAACAACAGACTGTGGAACAGAACAGAAGAGAAAAGTGTGTGTGTGTGTGTGTGTGTGTGTGTGCGTGTTCATCGACACGCTCGCTTCTCTCCACCCCCCCCCCAGGACCGAGCCGCTAAATAGGGAGCGGTTGTCGCGTCCGCATTCAGACCACCGCAGCTCATCGCGACCTCGTTATACCTGATATAAACTAATCATCAAAACTACTTATATTCATTAATATTCAACATTAACGGGGGAAGGCCTGCGAACTCGAGTAAGAGAAAAGAAAGTCATTAAAGAAAGCGGCGTATTACAGTAAGAGACACTTTTCAGACAGTAAACACAATGAAGGCTGCTGGGTTTCGCTGCAGCAATAAGAATCGAGTGCGAAAGTCAAAGTGTCCAGAAGAACTGAGTCTGTAAGATGCTCAATAAAACTCACCAGCTCATTTCCTTATAAAACTGCACTAAACCTCATTTCTATTTTTTATTTTTGTGACACCAAATATTGACTTTGTTTCATGTACTACTGTTTACTGACCTGTACTGTATTTATTTATTTATTTATTTATTAACCCTTTTATTAGCCCTTAACCCTCAACTGCTCAGATGTATAAATGAAATTAATGTAAGCCGCTCCGGATAAGGGCGTCTTCCAAATGCCGTAAATGTAAATGTAAATGTAAGCGGCAGTGAAATCGTTTACGATCGGATTAGCGCTACTGCTAATGTTTGCCATCTGGCGCAGAATAAAACGAGGTGTTTATTCATAACCGGACAAATTTCAATACTGAATATCGAACAAACAAAAAATTCAAATGTAGCTGAAATATACAGCGTCTCCTTCCTTCTGCATGCTGAATAAAATGATTAGGTAATAATTCTGACCATATTAGCTAAAGAAGGAAAGAGTGTGTGTGTGTGTGTGTGTGTGTGTGTGTGTGTGTGTGGGCTGTATTAAATATTAGCAATGTAGCATAACATAATGAAACCAACCAGTCTAGCATTTTCATTCCACACTGTGACACTCGTGAAGGAGTGTGCGTTTCTTCACGCCGGCGTTTCTCCTTCATCAGCGCCCCCCATCAGCGACCGTTACCATGGTGACAGGACGAAAGGTCATCCTGTGCGTGCGTGTGTGCGCGCGTGTGCGACACGCCGATAGCGTGTGGGGGTGAAAGACACTGAACGAGAGAGAGAAAGGGAGTGAGCTCGCACGATTCAGAGCAGCCTGACAATCAACCCAAATCTCAATGTGGTCATGACAGGACTGGTACAGCCATGCTAACATATCATGCTAACATATCATGCTAACCGGCTACTGTACCGTACACCTGGAAATGATTTAACCCTACATTAAACCGTGAGAAAGAGACGTCAGCGTCTCATCCCTGTCACCATTAGCGTGATGTGCTCACACATAAACTTGTGTGTGTGTGTGTGTGTGTGTAAAGATTACCCAGAATCCCCCATAATGTGTTTATGACCTTTATATGCACTATTAGCAAAACGTATTGCTATTAGCAAAACAAGTTACTATTAGCAAACACGCAGTAGTACACACGGTGGTGTATCTGGTGTGTTTCAGAAATCTTGGGTGACAGTGAATTCATAGCTAGCAATAAAGCTACATTAATGCTAGCCTTTTAACAGTAAGCTAATATTAGCACAAGCACTAAATATTAAGCTAGCAATAAAGCTATATTAATGCTAGCCTTTTAACAGTAAGCTATTATTAGCAGAAGCACTAAATATTCACAACTCACACTAAACACTGAAGTGAATCTTCCTGTAGCTAGGCTACAGCATGTAACACATCACATCACAACTTTGCTAGCTCATGCTAATAGCTTGTTTTACTAAATGTTTGTTTGTTTGTTTGTTTCTTTTTAGTTAAGTATAGTGCCTCTACTATTATTAGTTTATTTTGCTGATAGCTAAATTTTTTATTATTATTTTTTTTAGCTAATAGCTAAAGTGAATCTTTGCACCCCTTTCGCTAACAGTTCTTATTAAATTAGAAAGCTACTGGTTTATTTTGCCGGTAGCTACCTGCCGCTTTTGCTAACGTTTCTGAATAACTCTAATGCAAGCTAATGCTAGTTTTTTTCGTTAATACTTTAAAGCACTTCATATAAAAACACACTTCACACTTAACCCCTACAATCAGCTCCACAGTCAAGAAGGCATTTTTAATGCGTTTTAAGACCTATGACGTGTAGTTTATATGATTCAGCTCTTTAGTGAGGTCTCCGTTAAACTGACTCTCGTGATGCCGGCTAATGCTAATGCTAGGTTTTTCACTACTATTTTTGCTAATAGCTTGTTTAGACGCCACTGGATAAAGCTAACAGCATGTCTACTGATATTTTCCGGGTAATAACTAAAAAAAAAAAAAGAAGATGTTTCCCTATTAATGCTAGCTTCTCACTAATACTTGGACACAGAAGACTTGTGAATATTTCACGTCCTGTTTTAACCTTCCAGGTCTGGTTATACGTAATATAACACAGTAATACGTTACCGTTTCCGTAGTAACCACTCGTTCACGGGGACGTGTACGGCGGGCGCTCCGCTTCGTAAGCGTGCGCAGTCGTCGATGCGGGTAAGGGTTTTCTGTAACGTTTACGGAAGGAGTCTCCAGTTTCAGCGCTGTCTTTAAAGCTGTAACCTAACGGTTCGAGACAGGCCGGCGAGGGAATTTTCGATAGCCGCTATAACGTAGGTCAGGACGGGTTTCGTGGACGTTCCACAACATCAAATGTAACTATAAACGGATAAAAAGTGACGTCTCGTCGTTTACTATGGATAAATAAGATAAACCGGATAAATTGCTGTGGTGTAAGAGGAAGGAAACACTTCAGGACGTGTCGTTATAGGGAAATGATCAGCGGTGTAACGGTGTAACGGTAACCCCGCTTCATCACACCACCATTTCTCTCCTGAAATGTTGTATTTCCCACTGATTGGGAATGAAAAGTTTAGCAAAAATGTTCCTTTCAGAGACTCTCAGCTGACTGGGTGACGCTAGTTCAAATGAAAAATTAGATTAAACATTAGCGAATGCTCAGGAAGCTCATCCTTCTGTTTAGTTCGTCTCTTCTTCTCAGCACCCTCTCAGGCCGATACCCGATCCGCCCCGGAGGCGAGTCGCGTGGGTGTTGTGTGTGTCGTGTGTGTTGTGTGTGTCGTGTGTGTTGTGTGTGTAACAGTCCTCTCCGTTTTAGCCCGGTCTGGCTTGCAGTGCGACACAGCTGTTTCTGCTCACTCGTCATATTGCCCTGGCAGGACAGTCTGTGTTTCCTCAGTTACAAAAACATCTCCACCCTTCAAATCCCTGCACATTTCTTCTGCCTCGTCTCCGTTACGCCGTTTCACATCACAATGCAGTAAACACGCACACTTGCGGCTCTGTTTAGGCTAGTTTATGTCCATGACCATTTACGACCATTTACACTTTCACTGATCCACATTAATCACAGTCAGTAGGACCTCAGCCATTTTGAGACCCTCTTCTTCTTCTTCTTCTTCTTCTTCTTCTTCTTTTTTTTTTTCCCGAGCTGAGCCGTTTGAGCTATATTCGAATGCGAACGTGTGAAGGCAGTTTCGGATGCCCGGTCCTCTTGCAAATGGTGGTCTGGGTTTCACTTTCACTGATATGTGCTGTGTGGGAGGTGCGGAAGCTAAAAACGCTCAGCACGATAATCTCAACGTGTCACGTTACCTCGTTCGCGATCCCACGGACCGAGACTTGAAAAGTTCACGTCTCGGGTCCGTAGACGAGAACGGCTGTCCGCTCGAGGGTTTTCCTGCACGACGGCATGCCGTGAGTCCGAAAAGCGCCGTCCTTCTCTGCTCGAACGTTGGAAAAAACGGCAAACGGATGAATCTGGTTCTTTCCATTACCGCAAACCTGCATGTGCAAAAGTGAAAAACAAACAAACAAACAAACAAACAAAACGATCCATGGTTCATCTACGTGAAAGCGAACTTCTGTGTTATTATGAGCCCCGCCCCCATAACATCCCAGAATCCATCTCGGGTTGCGGACTCGAGCGTAAAAACAGCCTCAGGCTACATCCACGTTAATCCGGATAAATCTGAAAACCTCTTTTCTCTACGTTTTGGCCTTCCGTCCACACAGAGCTCCTTTTTCGAAAAACGTTCTCCCAGGTGGATGAATTTGAAAGGGCGGTTTTCGCGTTGTAGTGTGGACGGGCGAAAAAGAAAACGAAGATGTTCAAAAACAGTGACGTATTTTTAGTCACGTGACGCAGTCGATTAAAAACAAACAAGATGGTGGACGATGTCGTACTGCAGTTGTTGTGCCTGCTATCCAGTATCTGATGCGGTCCAAAGCCTCTTACGTTTTTACGTACGTGCAGTACGCGGATGTAAGCGATTCAGACGTTTCGGTGTAGACGGAGAGCGTTTTGAGACGGAAATGTGGTTTTCAGATCTAACCGGATTAATGTGGGCGTAGCCTTAGATGTACGGGATCCGTTCTCTTCGCATGCTTTATTTTTTATTATTACGTTTTTACCCATAATGCACTATTCACGACGCGGCGTTTGTCCGATTTAACACTGAAATGGCTGCAAGCAACATTCACCCAAGGCCCCGCCCACGTGTATATGCTAATTTTAAAAAAAAATTTATGTATTTTATAATTTAAAAAAAAAAATGCCCCGACCATGTGACCAGTTTCTCGAAAATATATAATATAATAATAATACTCGCGCGACAGTCATGAACTTATATCCAAATCACTGAATGATGTGATGAATTAAGGCATAAAGTTCACTTACTTAATTCACATTAAAACGAATTAATAATCATTTTAGTGCATAATGTAAATAATTGCGATTTTATGAAAGACGTATCAAGGTGTAAGACGTCGTTAGCGAACTTTTAAACAGTCAAAAGTCAACGTAAGTAGAAATTGTTTATCAATGTCATTATTATCCGGTAAGAGATAAGCAACAAAATGGCTGGTACGTGTTAATAATTTGTTCTTAATTATGATAAAAAGAATGCAGGATTTAGGATTTATTTCAGTATTTAGTTGAATTTGGATGATTGCGCATATATTTTATATATATATATATATTTTATTCAGCGGTAATACGTATACATATATATTTCATTCATAAAGTCTCCATGCTGTTGTTTTTCCCTCTACGCGTTACAGTGGAAGTCAGAGTCTCTATGGGAGGCTACGGTTTTTTTTGCCGTGCATTGATTGAATAAATCGATCGGACGGCTAATTAAATTAGCCTGAAGTGCGGCCGGTTCCTGTAGGAGCTCGTCTGCGTTGTCGCCGTTAAGGCAAGGCCATTAACTGATAAGCCTGGAAGCAGAGCGGTTTCTCAGAAGCCACAAACTGGCCATGAATTCGCAAGCAGGCGGTGGAGCGGCGCTGTGGGGTCCAGGCTTCAGTCCCGTGAGGCTTCGGCACGAGATAACGTGACGTGATATTAAACGTCGGCGGTAAAGTCGATAATATGTTGTTTAGGTAGAAGTATTCAAACGTTAAAACAACTGATTGGTGGATTCGTGAGATCAGCGTGAGACTTTTAAACATTGTATAAATTAAGAAAATGAAAGAATTGGGTAGAAACGAGAATGACGTTCAGCACGTTCCTCTTCTTCTTCTTCTTCTTCTTTTTCGATGAAGGATGAAAGATTTTATAGAAAGTGTTCATTTCCATGGAGACTTCTGGGACACCCTGTAGTACCTCCCACTTTGCACCACCTCTCGTGATGTACCTCAAGATTCCATTTTATTCCATTTATACAAAAATATGACACTCGCTACCACGGTCATTACATCATTTCCGTTCAAAACTTTTTGTTGTGTCCCTCGATACACCCCTGTAGACTCAAACAGAACGGTTCTGGCAAAAAAGAGCCGTGCTCCTGCTGTTCCTTTCTGTATTTGTGTCTGCTCGTCGTCTAGTCCAGGAGACTTCATTCATATTAATTTATCCTGATTTCACCTGTTTAATCGGTTCATCTTAGTCTCCCATCAGCCATCACTCGTGCCTCCTAATTGGCTGGAATCACCGGCCCTTTCTGGATAAGACCGTAGACTCCAGATCTATTCATTCGGCTGTACTATAACATAATATATTAACATCGAAACCGTGTGCCTTTTCCATTTCTCCTTAGATCGTGTCACTGTGTTTCAAACTCCAGAATCCTGAAGATGCGTTCAGCAGCTGTCGGTTTTAAATGCTTGCCTTGCGTTGCGTTTTACTGCTCGCGCTGGAGTGAGCTGTTTTTCATTTATTTATTTTTTCGTCAGCAGGGAACGCTTCCCTTTTTTCTGCCGAGCTCAGCGACTCCGCGCCAGACAGGTCTCCCGACTCGTCTTTTTAAACACTGCGGACCTCACGGTGCACTCAGGACGTAAAGATGGATCTTAAAAAAGGATGTTAAAGTGTCAGGAGTGGAGAAAGAGCAGATATTAAAAAGGGTAAACCGTTCCTCAGGTTTCGGGAGGTAATGGAAAGTGCAGAGTCACCCTTAGAGCTGTCGTAGCGTTGTCGTAGGTAGAGCTGGCTAAAATTACTCATCTTAACTCAGAGCGGAATAAAGCAATACTATAGTTAGCAATACTGGCTGCCAAGATAAACTTCCCATAACGTAGCTAGCTAACTAACATAGCGTAAGCTACGAGGCAGCGTGACAGGGAGGATCCGCTGCACTGCTTCTTGTTTAAGTGCGTTCGTTTTTTTTTTTTTTTAGTATAAATGAAAGGAAATGAAGACACAAGGTGTGTCTCAGTCACTTCCCAAGCTCCCTAGGTGGTGAATCAGTATATGGTGTACACGAGTTGGGGCACTGGTAAGGACCCTATCTCGCTACACATTGGGTCACTGATGACTCAATTTCCGGGGAACATGACTCCGTAGTCGCCTTGTAAAACCTCACTACTGGCATTTATCAACAACAGGCGGGACCGATATCGTTCTGATATATATATATATATATATATTATATAATCACACGTGTTTCTGTCATGGTACTTCAAGCAGGATCGTACAGTGGGCTAGCTAGTGGATTTTTAAAAAAAAATCATTCAACACTTAAAAGTCATTAGACCGTATATATAGAACGTCAAATGAAGTTAAAAATCGCTAACGTAAGTAATCATTTGAGAGCTACAACAACAATAACAAGCTACTCACGTTTGTAGACGGAGTCGGCTGAGAGAGGCTTCATAAAACATGACGTCATTTCCGGTAAGGAAACGCAGTGAGCATGGATGCTTCCTGGTTTTTGCGGTGCATTGTGGGATTTTTTTTTTTTTTTAGGGAGCAAACGTTTCAAGTGCACCGGAAGGATTCTGCGATTGAGAGAGCCCTCAAAATGGCCGACTCCCTGATCAGTGCCCTGACTGCTGAACAAGGGAGCGGATTGAGACGCACCCGCTGTAACTCCGATGCGGTCCGGCCACTGTTGACTCCTCAAAATGGCGGCGATTATACGGTGTATATCGGTGTACGATATATATATATATACTGTATATTTGATAAAATAGCGTGAGGAGACAGTTTAAGGCGTAACTATACTGTTATCTGTGTAATGCCTAATTTTAGGATTTTAATGTTATTTTTATGTAATACTGTATTTTGTTTATTGTCTTATCGACTGATCACCAGCCAGAATTACACTCACCTTTTTCCCTCAATTTTTATATGTTTTAATCTTTCTCTTTTGGGCTGTGTTGTATGTATGAAAAGTTGCTATCTAAATAAATGTACTGTTATTATTGTTGTTAATTTCTACAAAACTATCTTTTTTTTTTTTTTTGTGTAAATCTTACAGAAAATGATAGTATCTAATAGGGTTGAGCGATATGACAAAAATATCGTATCACGATACTTGAGGACGTTTCTACGATACACGATGCGTATCACGATTTACCTAACAAACTGTTAAACTGAGTTTGACGAGACTTTAATGTCTACAAAGACAAAGAAGATTAAGTTGTTTAAAAAATTATGTCAAATCAACCGCAGCCATTTCATTTGTAATTATTAAAAATGTGAAAAATACATCGCCATACCAACGATATCGCGTAATGATTTATCACGATATCCATGTTATATCGATATATATCGCCCAGCCCTAGTGTCTAAACTCAATTCAGTCCACTCCATTTAATATTATATAAATGATCAGTGTAACTCATGAGCATAGCCGTGGTAGGAAGCGTCATGAGTTTGAATCGAGGGAATAAAATCGGGCCTAACATGGAGCCCTGAGGTAGACCGGGAGAGATTTGTGCTTTTTAAAGAAGAGAATTGTGCTGTGAATTGTTTCTTTTTTTTTTTTTTTTTTTTACAGATAAACACTGAATCAGTTACCAGAATCAACAGAAATGAAGTGGTGATGATTTTAAATAGTTATTTCCTACCTAAAAGGATAGATAATAGGATAATAGGATATTTTCGGCAAATTGGTGTTAAGCCGTAAGCTGTGTGTGTGTGTGTGTGTGTGTGTGTGTGTGTGTGTGTGTGTGTGTGTGTGTGTGTGTATATATATCTGTGTGAATTGGAAAGGTTATATAGAGTAGTTAGATTAGCGCAAACTAATTAGAAAAAGTTCAAGAGAACAAAATCGTCACTTCCAGGAAAACCGCTGCATCTCGCTCGCCGCCATTTTTACTTTTCTGAGCCGATTATCCAATCACATGATTTGTTGACGCGGAGTCACATGACTTTTTAAAAAAATGCGTATCGAGGAATGTGTTTCCATCGTAGTTTATGCGCACGTCTTCTCATCGAATAAAATGATCATCCGCCTCAGTTGAGCGCACAATTGAAGTTTTTTTTATGTGTGTTTTGGAGATATTATTCGCATCTGGTGTCTCCATCCAGCGTTTTTCTTATACGATATCGCAAAATTTGCGTAAAAATAAACATAGCTAGTGAGTAACTGCTGATCTTCTCTCTTCATATTCATACACAGCATCCTGATGCAAGTGCGATGTAAACCGAACGGAAATATCCTAACGTTTAACTCGTTTAACGTCATTAGGATTTAAAACGAAAAAAAAAATCCTCATAATTGTACCAGACTTCTTCTTCAAATACAAAACCTCACGGCACACGACGTCCACACGTCTCTCTGTCAGAAATATGAGATATTATGCTGTATACTCTATATGGTCATGTCTGCATTATTTCCTGTTCTCATCTCTCTCTCTCTCTCTCTCTCTCTCTCTCTCTCTCTCTCTCTCTCTATCTTTGTTGTAACTTAATAGCATAACTTATAACTTAATAGTGTGAGTTTTTATTTCTTCTGTCTGTCTAGCGTGTGTGTGTGTGTGTGTGTGTGTGTGTGTGTGTGTGTGTGTGTGTGTGTGTTTCATCTCTCAGGAGTGTGTAATCGAGTTATATCTAACGCCGCACGTGTAAAATATATCGATACCGGAGATTACTGTCTGCTTCTCAATTCTCAACCTGCGATGAAATCGACCGATCTTTAACCTCTCTCTGAACTGATTGTTGTTGCTATGGTAACGTTATTGCATTTCTTTATTAGTTTGATGTTATGCAAATCATTGTGAAAATGACAACTCGAGACACTGTTACTAGGACATGGACTGAAGTGTGTGTGTGTGTGTGTGTGTGTGTGTGTGTGTGTGTGTGTGTGTGTGTGTGTGTTTTATTATTCAGTTATTGTATAAATGAAAATGGGTAAATGTATAAAACTCTTCAGTGAGGACATTCTTGGTTTCCCCTCGTACAATTATGAAACGCATGTGTGTTGCTTCTTCCTCTTGCTGTGTGTGTGTGCGTGTGTGTGTGTGTGTGCGTGTGTGTGTGTGTGTGTGTGTGTGCTTCCTCCTGATACCCAGCCGCTGTCAGATGTCTCTGAGGGGTGTCTGCATGATTCACACAGACGATAACGAGAGGAAACCAAATAAACGTGTATAAACACTGCGGGTACTTATGCTCGTCTTATCTGTGTACATGTTGCAGTGCAAGGCCCTGTGAAGGCTTCCGAAGAGCTGTGTGTGTGTGTGTGTGTGTGTGTGTGTGTGTCTGTGAGAGAGAGACATTTAGACAATTTAGCCCTTTTCTAGTCATTTGTGAGACATTAAGTTGATTCCCGAAAGTTCTTGCTTGCGTGCATATTTATTTATTTATTTATTTATTTACTTATTTATTTACTTACAGGTGCAAAAAATTTGAATATTGTGGAAAAGTTCATTTTTTTTTTCCTGTAATTTAACTCAAAAAGTGGAACTTTCATATATTTCAGATTCATTACACATAAAGTGAAATATTTCAAGCCTTTTTTTGTTTTAATGTTGATGATTACGGCTCACAGCTCACGGAAATCAAAACTCCAGTATCTCAAAAGATTAGAATAAAGAATGTATAATACAGAAATGTTGACCTTCTGAAAAGTACGTTCATTTATGCAGTCAATACTCGGCCGGGGCTCCTTTTGCACGAATTACTGCATCAATGGGGCGTGGCATGGAGGCAATCAGCCTGTAGCACTGCTGAGGTGTTATGGAAGCCCAGGTCGCTTTGATAGCGGCCTTCAGCTCGTCTGTATCGTCGGGTCTGGTGTCTCTCATCTTCCTCTTGACAAAATTCAGGTCAGGGGAGTCGGCTGGCCGATCAAGCACAGTAATACCATGGTCAGCAAACCAGTTACTAGTAGTTTTGGCTCTGTGGGCAGGTGCCAAGTCCTGCTGGAAAAGGAAATCAGCATCTCCATAAAGCTCGTCAGCAGATGGAAGCATGAAGTGCTCTAAAATCTCCTGGTAGACGCTGCATCGACTCTCGACTCGAGAAAACACAGTGGACCAACACCAGCAGATGACATGGCACCCCAAATCATCACTGACTGTGGAAACTTCACACTGGACTTCAAGCAACCTGTGCCTCTCCACTCTTCCTCCAGACTCTGGGACCTTGATTTCTAAATGAAATGCAAAATTTACTTTCATCTGAAAAGAGGACTTTGGACCACTGAGCAACGGTGTTTTGAGTTAAAAGGTGTTTTGAGTTAAAAGGTGTTTTGAGTTAATTAGCTGATTAGAGTCTTCTCAGGTCCACATTGCTGTATTATAAATTCTTTATTCTAATATTTTTGAGATACTGGATTTTTTCCACTATCTCATTTCCATGAGCTGTAATCATCAAGATTAAAACAAAAAAAAGGCTTGAAATATTTCACTTTATGTGTAATGAATCTAGAATATATGAAAGTTCCACTTTTTGAATTAAATTACGGGAAAAAATGAACTTTTCCACGATATTCAAATTTTTTGAGATGCACCTGTAAGTAAGTAAATAAATAAATAAATAGTCATTTTGCTTTCCTTCAGTAAAGCATTACAAGCAAAAATTAAAAAAAGCAAAAAATAAACATAAAAAAGTATAATAATAATAAAAAGTACAAAACTGAAAATAATTTACACGATTTAAACAAAATGTAATTCTTTTATTATATTTTTCAAATGTATTTAATTTATTTTGTTGAATTTTCATTCATTTTTAATTTCCTTTTTACTACTAGTTGGAGTTTACAGATCACAAAGGTGTGTGTGTGTGTGTGTGTGTGTGTGTGTGTGTGTGTGTGTGTATTGACACTCTTTGAGATGATTAGTCAGATCAGTAACTGTGAGAGGAAGCACTAGAAGAAGTTTATGTAATCCCACGTCACTGAATCAATTTGCTGCAGATTCGAAGCCGCTACCCACAATGCACTGCTGGGAATGAGCCTCCCTTCAGTTCTAGCCACTAGCTTGCTAGCATTTTTAAATCTTCTCTTTCTTGTTCTTTGTATTATGATGCTATTTAATGCGATGCTTCATGTGATGTGATGTGATGTGATGTGATGTGATGTGATGTGATGCAGTAGTTAATTGGATCGACTGGAACCTCTGTTGTCTTTAAATGTGCTTTATAATTAAAACTTGACTTGCTAGCTAATGCGGTGTGTGAGATTAGCGCTGGAACTGCCAGAAGACACCCGCGACCTGTACTGTAGCTGTTCCAGATAATTCAGCCTTAACTTCACTCTTGATCTCGTTACACTCCATGCCACTGTACGCTATCCAAGTGCATTATGGGTAAAATACACACAGATCCTTAATCTTTCCACTGAATAAATGAACGCTCAGATATCTTCAAACATCTTAAATTGTGCGAATGGACTGGGAGTGTTGTAACATTCGGGGCAAAGTCTGACTTTCACACAGACAGTGAAAAAAAAAAGCCACTTCCTGTCATGTTGCCCAAGATAGACCCGAGAGAGTAACTCAGAACTGCACAGGAAGCTGCAGGAGACTCGAGGGGGAAGGTGGGGTCTAATGAATAATTATATCAATAATAATACTACTACTAATAATAATAATTTTGTAATTTTTGTTGCTTCAAGTACATCAATACAGGACAAAAGAGCAAAGAAAAAGAAAACCCATAACCAAACAAACAAAAAACAGCCTCTCCCTACTTTACTATTCTATTTTTTATTTTTGTTTTCATTCTTTTTTTTTATTTTTTATTTGTTGGTTGGTAAGCAGTTTTTGTTTTAATGGGTGGGCGGAGTTTAGACAAAGACATTAATTGTCCAACTGGAATTTGCAGCGAGACGTCTCCTGATATTTAGACATAACCATAAAAAGCCAAGACAATAAACAAAATAAAACAAAATAAAATAAAAGGATGCAGGAATTACTGAAGAAAACAACAACAACAATAAAAACAGACAAAAAAAGAGGTAGAGATGAGAGAAAGAATAGTAAAGAGAGCAATTATTATTATTATTTATTATTTTATTATTTATATCTCATTCTTATTTACTGTTGCAAGAGTTATTTCAATGTATTTTCTTTTGTGTGTGTGTGTGTGTGTGTGTGTGTGTGTGTGTGTGTGTGTGTGTGTGTTCTGTACTTCTCTAATTCAGTTCATTAAAATAAACTGTCCCAGAGCTTCATATCTCAGAAGTCGTCTAAGAGAACTGTGTGTGTGTGTGTGTGTGTGTGTGTGTGTGTGTGTGTGTGTGTGTGTGTGGGTAGAGGAAGAGGGAGAGCATTATAGAGTAACCCATTTAGATTGTTATCAGACACTTCCTGATTTTAATCTCTCGCTCAGAAGCAACACTGAATGACGCTTATTTGTGTATATATTTATCTAAACTATTTCCCTGTCAGTTCCAGTGAAGGAGGCGGAGTCTGTAACAATTAAGGCGGGGTCTCTCAGTGTAAGAGGTGTGGTTTCTCAGTGAAGGAGGAGTGGGCTCTCAGTGAAGGAGGAGTGGGCTCTCGGTGAAGAATGAGTGGGCTCTCGGTGAAGAATGAGTGGGTTCTCGGTGAAGGAGTAGTGGGTTCTCGGTGAAGGAGTAGTGGGCTCTCAGTGAAGGAGTAGTGGGTTCTCGGTGAAGGAGTAGTGGGCTCTCAGTGAAGGAGTAGTGGGTTCTCGGTGAAGAATGAGTGGGCTCTCGGTGAAGAATGAGTGGGTTCTCAGTGAAGGAGTAGTGGGTTCTCGGTGAAGAATGAGTGGGCTCTCGGTGAAGAATGAGTGGGCTCTCGGTGAAGGAGTAGTGGGTTCTCGGTGAAGGAGTAGTGGGTTCTCGGTGAAGAATGAGTGGCTCTCAGTGAAGAATGAGTGGGTTCTCAGTGAAGGAGGAGTGGGCTCTCAGTGAAGAATGAGTGGGTTCTCAGTGAAGGAGGAGTGGGCTCTCAGTGAAGAATGAGTGGGTTCTCGGTGAAGGAGGAGTGGGTTCTCGGTGAAGAATGAGTGGGTTCTCAGTGAAGGAGTAGTGGGTTCTCGGTGAAGAATGAGTGGGTTATCAGTGAAGGAGGAGTGGGCTCTCAGTGAAGAATGAGTGGGTTCTCAGTGAAGGAGGAGTGGGCTCTCAGTGAAGAATGAGTGGGTTCTCAGTGAAGGAGGAGTGGGCTCTCAGTGAAGAATGAGTGGGTTCTCAGTGAAGGAGGAGTGGGTTCTCGGTGAAGAATGAGTGGGTTCTCGGTGAAGAATGAGTGGGCTCTCGGTGAAGAATGAGTGGGCTCTCAGTGAAGAATGAGTGGGTTCTCGGTGAAGAATGAGTGGGCTCTCGGTGAAGAATGAGTGGGCTCTCGGTGAAGAATGAGTGGGCTCTCGGTGAAGAATGAGTGGGCTCTCGGTGAAGGAGGAGTGGGTTCTCGGTGAAGGAGGAGTGGGTTCTCGGTGAAGAATGACTGGGCTCTCAGTGAAGAATGAGTGGGTTCTCGGTGAAGAATGAGTGGGTTCTCAGTGAAGGAGGAGTGGGTTCAAGGTGAAGAATGAGTGGGCTCTCGGTGAAGAATGAGTGGGTTCTCGGTGAAGAATGAGTGGGTTCTCGGTGAAGAATGAGTGGGTTCTCGGTGAAGAATGAGTGGGCTCTCAGTGAAGAATGAGTGGGTTATCAGTGAAGGAGGAGTGGGCTCTCAGTGAAGAATGAGTGGGTTCTCAGTGAAGGAGGAGTGGGCTCTCAGTGAAGAATGAGTGGGTTCTCGGTGAAGGAGGAGTGGGTTCTCGGTGAAGAATGAGTGGGTTCTCGGTGAAGAATGAGTGGGCTCTCGGTGAAGAATGAGTGGGCTCTCGGTGAAGAATGAGTGGGTTCTCGGTGAAGAATGAGTGGGCTCTCGGTGAAGAATGAGTGGGCTCTCGGTGAAGAATGAGTGGGCTCTCGGTGAAGAATGAGTGGGCTCTCGGTGAAGGAGGAGTGGGCTCTCGGTGAAGGAGGAGTGGGTTCTCGGTGAAGAATGACTGGGCTCTCGGTGAAGAATGAGTGGGTTCTCGGTGAAGAATGAGTGGGTTGTCAGTGAAGGAGGAGTGGGTTCAAGGTGAAGAATGAGTGGGCTCTCGGTGAAGAATGAGTGGGCTCTCGGTGAAGAATGAGTGGGTTCTCGGTGAAGGAGGAGTGGGTTCAAGGTGAAGAATGAGTGGGCTCTCGGTGAAGAAGGAGTGGGTTCTCGGTGAAGAATGAGTGGGCTCTCAGTGAAGAATGAGTGGGTTCAAGGTGAAGAATGAGTGGGTTCTCGGTGAAGGATTAGTGGGCTCTCAGTGAAGGAGGAGTGAGTTCTCGGTGAAGAATGAGTGGGCTCTCGGTGAAGGAGGAGTGGGCTCTCGGTGAAGAATGACTGGGCTCTCGGTGAAGGAGGAGTGGGCTCTCGGTGAAGGAGGAGTGGGTTCTCGGTGAAGGAGGAGTGGGCTCTCGGTGAAGAATAAGTGGGCTCTCGGTGAAGGAGGAGTGGGTTCTCGGTGAAGGAGGAATGGGCTCTCGGTGAAGGAGGAATGGGCTCTCGGTGAAGAATGAGTGGGCTCTCGGTGAAGGAGGAATGGGTTCTCGGTGAAGGAGGAATGGGCTCTCAGTGAAGGAGGAGTGGGCTCTCGGTGAAGGAGGAGTGGGCTCTCGGTGAAGGAGGAGTGGGCTCTCGGTGAAGGAGGAGTGGGTTCGCAGTGAAGGAGGAGTGGGTTCTCGGTGAAGAATGAGTGGGTTCTCGGTGAAGAATGAGTGGGCTCTCGGTGAAGGAGGAGTGGGTTCTCGGTGAAGGAGGAATGGGCTCTCGGTGAAGGAGGAATGGGCTCTCGGTGAAGAATGAGTGGGCTCTCGGTGAAGGAGGAATGGGTTCTCGGTGAAGGAGGAATGGGCTCTCAGTGAAGGAGGAGTGGGCTCTCAGTGAAGGAGGAGTGGGCTCTCGGTGAAGGAGGAGTGGGCTCTCGGTGAAGGAGGAGTGGGTTCTCAGTGAAGGAGGAGTGGGTTCTCGGTGAAGAATGAGTGGGTTCTCGGTGAAGAATGAGTGGGCTCTTGGTGAAGGAGGAATGGGTTCTCAGTGGGTTCTTTATGAAGGAAATTCTTTATATTAGGGGCGTGGTCTCTCAGTGAACGAGGCGTGGCCTCCGGCATGCTTTACACTAATACTGAACAGCATGTAATTAATCCCATCGTCTTATTTACATTACATTTCACCAAACAGTTATAGCTAACGTGTTTTGGCCACGCCCCTCATGTTACCATATGTAGAAACCACCCTCAGTAATAATATTGTGTCTGTTATACTTTAATATAATATCCATTAATCAGCTGTGTAAACTGTCTCTAACACTGGATCACTGATAAGGGATCGACATACACACTTACACACTATTACCTTAACTGCTTACTGATTTCCTCTCTAAAAATACTGCCGCAGCATCAGTCTTCTCGCTACATTGCTAATATTTAATACAGCCCACACACACACACACACACACACACATGCATTTTGGTTTCCAGTGCAAACCTTCTCTGTTGATTTTTGATATTCTTCAGCCGAGTGACGAAGTGCCAGGAAATAAAGTGAGGCATGAGCTCATGTCTTGGGTGTGTGTGCGTGTGTGTGTGCGTGTGTGTGTGTGTGTGTGTGTGTGTGTGTGTGTGTGTGTGTGTGTGCGTGTGTGTGTGTGTGTGTGGAAAAAATGAAATTAGGTCCCAAATAACCATATTACTGTACTTAATAGTGTACTCCATTAAAACTACATCATTTATTTTGTACATGGTGTAACCCCTTTCTCTGACATTTTTGTTAAAAAAAATTATACCAGCACAAAATACTGGATTGGATATCGGGTTAAAAAAAAAAAAATACATACGTTCTGATCCTGTAGAAAACTTCGAGCTCCTCAGAATATTGCTTGATTTTGCGTTAATTTCTGCGATCGCGAAATCGCGAAATCCTGGAGGGACTGAATAAACTGAAGCACTTCGCGTTTAAACTCCTTCACACAGAAATCACTTACATATAATAAAGTATAAAGTGTAAATATTATGAAATCAATCCTAAACAAAAAAGAAAAACCAGTCAAATCCAGTTCCAAAGAGAAATTTATTTTCCAAATCCAATTCTAATTTTCGATCAAGATTTCGTTTTCGATCAAGATCCGATATCTGATTTTCTCTGATATACTGTATGGTCCTCCGTTTTGTCCAATACTGGCACTGGGAATCGGATCGGTGCCGTGCCTAGCTCAGGTGTAGCGATATTTAGATAATATTAGCTATATATATATATATATAAGATTAGCACCATTATCATGATATGAAAATTGAAATGGAAATAAGCAGCGTTCTTGTGGTCTGTCTGCAGTTCCTGTGCCTGAAGAACATCAGAACGTTCCTGTCCGCCTGCTGCGAAGTGTTCTCCATGAAGAAGAGCGAGCTGTTCGAGGCTTTCGACCTGTTCGACGTGCGCGACTTCGGCAAGGTAGGCCACGTTTCATTTTGTGCCAAAAGGGAACTGAAATCATAGACCAATGATGAGTAAATGTTCTGTCCCTCACTGTCTCTTTAGATTTTACAGCAGTACGACTGCAGAATTTATTACGTTATACCAGGAATATCTCCTGTCCTTCTCGGTGTTGATTAGTTTTCTATAACCGCAGCTCTGACAGTAGTGCAGCTGCAAATCACAGGTTTATTTTAATACGCTTGTTATGATATGTTATCGTTTCTATAGTAACAGCTCGTTCACAGGGACGTGTACTGCGGTCTTTGCGGTCGCTTGGTAACGAGACGAGCTGTGTTTTTTTTTTTTGTTTTGCCTTTAATAGACGGACCGACGGTTTATAGCTGCTATAACGTAAGTCAGAACAGGAACTAACTCGTTTCATGGACATTAAATGTCGTGACGTGTCGCTTGTAATAAAAATGATGATTGTTGGAAACTTTTAAGAGGAATAAAACACTTAGGGATATGCTGTAACAGGAAAATAATCATCTTCACCACGCAGGCATTGATTATTTTCCTGTAATAGCACAACACGGAGTGATTCATTCTAATGAAGATGTTTCGTGCTTCAAAAATAATTTTGTTCCATCAGCATTTCTAGTAAAGGGTTAAATAAAGCAACAGTGGATTTGTGTGTGTGTGTGTGTGTGTGTGTGTGTGTGTGTGTGTGTTTAAGATGGCAGACGCTGTGCTGCGTCATCTCTCTCTGAAATAACGAGCTGTAAAAGCCCATTAAAAACACGACCGATTCGGAGAACTCGCTTCATTTAACGAGTGGAAACTCCCGCGCCACTCTGGCCTCGTTTCACACAGTCAAGGTTGGCTAAGTTCAACTCTGTCACCACACACACACACACACACACACACACACACACACACACACACACACACACACACTGCAAAGTGAGCAGTATTTCTTCCCGACTGAACAAAAATCACTCATCTGTAGACAGCTGTGTCGATAATCGCTCATAAAATATATCACAATATTTACCATGTACAGTGATATGAGCGAGGTCATTCAGTCATTCGGAAAGAGACTCAGGGATAAAGTCTGTCCCAGCGTAAAGGACATATGAGGAGATTCCAAATAAAATAAATAAATCTGTCCATGAGATGAGAGTTCCTTAAAATCCTTAAAAGTGTCTCGGGTCACCCTGTCTCTCACTCCTATTGGACGCTTCGCTTCTTATTTGCATAAACGTATATGCAGATATCGGCTTTATCAGTCGCCTGGCTCCGCCCAGATCAATTTAAAAATAAATGACTTTGTGCTGCTTTGCCTTATCGCCTTACTATAGGTCGGAATTCTGAGTGTGTAGATTGGATTAGCTTAGTGTGAGCATAGCACTGGGGTGCCAAAACTTTTTCACCAGGAAGGGAAGATGTTTTATATGTGATCTTTCTCCCGAACTTCATTTATTTCAAACCGCCCATCATTTCTTCATGTGAGGGGTCGGAATTCCATCACAGAACACCACACACACACACTTTCACACACTCATTCACACCTGGGGGCAATACAGAATCACCAATCCACCTACTAGCATGTTTTTAGAAAGTGGGAGGAAACCGGAGAACCCAGATTAAACCCACACGGACACGAGGATGACGTGAAGCTCCACACAGACAGTGACCTGACTCCGGGATCGAACCGAAGACTTCGGTCAGTTTAAAGGAGCAGTTTGCTGTGTGTGAGGTGAATTGCGATAGCAATAACAACTCACCCGACCCTACGGGTAAAAATGACGACTTTTGTTCATAATTCTTAAGAATTTTGGATAAATTGCATCTTTAACACGTTTACTCTTTTACTACAGTAAAAAAAAAAAAATAATAATATCACAACTCTAAAGAAAGATGTTCATTTCACTGGTTTTGTCCACCGTATTTGAAAAAGGCTTTAAGCTCCGCCCACTTCACAATCAAGTGACGTCATATAATCCCTAAAAAGTTTGTTTTCTGATTTATCCGTCAGTTTATGTGTCATTAATGTAAATTTCCTTTATAAACCTTATAAACCACACTATCTGGAGTGGAATTAAACCACATTGTGTATTTAAAAACAAAAAAAAACAACATTTTTTATTCATATCACTTTTTAGAAGCTTATTACGAAGAGGTTTATCAAAATGTTGATAATTGTTGGATTTATGTTAGATTTTATACAAAATAAATGAATAAATAAATAAATAAATATATTAAATAAACCAGTCAAAACACAAATCTATGCATATTTAATTAGATAAAATTAGCATAAATAGAAGTTAATTTTTATCTAATACAAAATATCAGCAATCAGATTAATTGTGAACCTATTCACATCAATGTCTTGTCTTAAATTTGCTTCATGGGTTACTTTTTTAAGGAAAAAGAGTCGGCTGGGGGGGCGGGGCTGGTTTCAGGGCCGTAAAAACGTAAACAGAAGCCTGTAATGAAGCAGAGAGACAGATCCATTGCATGGCAGTGTAGCCAATCACAATTAGTCCCTTATTTAAACAAAACCCATATATAATATATGATTAGGGGATTTTTAAACATCACAAACCGCACCTTTAATATCGATGCATGCCTTATTAACACACTTGGGATTAAAGGCTTCGCAGCGGGTTGCTGTCGGACTAGGAAGAGAAAATGACTGATCATTAAAGAGAAAAGGAGACTTTAATCTGTGGACCTGCTGAGATAAGTTCCTTCTGTAATCAAACACACCCGACTGTAATTAGTCTGATCATGTGTTTCAAATTAAGACAGGGATTCATCTCTGCAGGGTGAGACAGCTCCAGGAGCAACAGAGACTCCAGTCATGGTTTAAGTCTTGTTTAGATACCTTCGTAGGTGTTCAGAGACCTTCAGAGATGTTCAGAAGCATGCTGAGATGTTCAGAGATGTTCCGAGATGTTCTGAGATGTTCAGAGAACTTCAGAGATGTTCAGAGATGTTCTGAGATGTTCTGAGATGTTGAGAGATGTTCTGAGATGTTCAGAGAACTTCAGAGATGTTCAGAGATGTTCTGAGATGTTGAGAGATGTTCCGAGATGTTTAGAGATGTTCCGAGACGTTTAGAGAACTTCAGAGAGGTTCAGAGATGTTAAGAGATGTTCCGAGACATTCAGAGATGTTCAAAGGCATTCAGAGAACTTCAGAGATGTTCTGAGATGTTCAGAGATTTCCGAGGCATTCAGAGATGTTCAGAGACGTTCAGAGATGTTCAAGATGTTGAGAGATTTTCTGAGACATTCAGAGATGTTCACAAACATTCAGAGATGTTCTGAGATGTTCAGAAACGTTCAGAGGTGTTCGATATTAACGTGCAATGTTCAAAAGAAGCTGTTGTTTGTAAGGTGAAGGATTGGTTATATTAAAATAAATGTAGTTTGTGCTTTTTGTGCTTTTGAGTATGTGTTGTTATTTTGCCGTTCTCAAAAATATGACAATATTGTTACCTTTCTATTTAATTAAAAAATCAATCAATAAATAGATTATTATTATTATTATTATTATTATTATTATTATTATTATTATTATTATTATTATTATATCGACGCGGCTCTCTGAAACAGCTGTGTGACCTCTGTGATCTATTCTCACCAAACAGATTAGAGAAGTAAAACAGTATTGAGAAACGAGTTTCACCAACACATTCACCATTTCTGCAAATACACACACCAGGCTTAATCTGTCACACAGGATACGAGCAAACTTATTCGTAAATTGTTTGTAGGAGCGTGAAAACAATAAACGAAAATCCAGTTCGCTGAGAAAATCGTTTGTATCGTTCATTTCTCAGCTCTCTGTGAGCATTGCCTTTTATGGAGATTTGTGGGCATGGCCACAATACCGTGAATGCGCTTTTGTTATTTATGGCTGATTGGTGTTAAGCATAATGACGTACGCATCACATCAGTACGAAGTAAATCAACGTCACAGGAAGTTCTGTGTAGTTCGGAGTTTTCCACGAAACATTTACACACAATTTTACTAAATAAATGAGGCTCAAATCTAGAGAAATCAGGCACACACTCACAGACCAGTCATGTGCCTTCTGAATCAGAGTTATAAAGAAAAGCGCTGATTTGTGATCGGTGGAAGTGACTCGAAATATCACATGCGCTTTCTGTGCACTTCCCCCCCCCCCACTTACTTTAGCGGTGAGGAAATGATGATGGATGAATTTCTTCCGACTGCAGATTCTGAATGAACTGTATTCATGCATTCATCAGCCACATTATTAAATCCACCTGCACCACAGTGTGCTCTGGTCAGAAACTGAAGCGTAGAGGATGAGTAAAACCCTGTTTATGCATCTAGGGACCCCTTGCAGAGTAAAAGAATTTCCACAGACCCTCTTATGGCACAGATCAATCATGTTCTCTCTAATTTTGTTTCTTGCTCCGCAAAACCTATTTCTATTGGACAGTTTGAGCAGAAATGGCTCATGAACCAGCCGCTCTGCCGTTGCCTGGTTAGCACGATCCTGGTAACTCATAACACTATGCTAACAAGATCTAATGGGTGATTGTCAGAAGTGTTGAACATTTAACATGGCTCGCTAAGCTCAGCTTTATTTGAGGTTGGGGCTGAATTTAGGTAACAGGACTTCCTGCTTTGGGCATTCAAAAAATAAGAAGAACGCAATATTGTTTTGAAAGGCAAGTGGCCGATCTGACTTGCACCACGATCATCTGTCAGTTAGTCCAGGTGACTCACTTTTTATACACTTTTCTGTGTCTGCGTTCTGCACGGATTTGATATTTTCTGCATGGAGGAGTCATCAGAAGTACAAATTATGGTAATCTATTATTCAAAGCCATTATTCAAGCTTTATATTCCTGAACTGTCCAGTCATCCAGAAGGAGATTTGAAACACTGTCTATATTATAACCAACACCTCATGGGTGTGTTAAAATTGCCCTTAAAGTTAACATTGTTAATCTATAACTGAAAAACAATTAAAATGAAATAAACAACTAATGATAACTAAATAATAACTATTACAACCTTGATACCAGTTGTATATACACTGTGCATGGATATAATCTATATCTGTGTGTGTGTGTGTGTGTGTGTGGTACTCAGTATGCTGTTTTAAGTCTGTATCTTACTAATGTGTGATGTCTGAGGACGTGTGTGACGTGTGTGAGGCCTTTTTCACACAGTGAAAGTGATAGCGTGTTTGTGAGTGTGTAATAAAGTGTAGTAAAGTAATGTTTAAAGGTTTTTATGACATTTCAGGGCATAAGATTATACCTATGTAACATATATACTGTATGTATGTACGTACAGTGGGTATAGAAAAGAATCACCCCCCTTTAAAATAATTTTGTTGCTCTTCAGCCTGAAATGAAGTGACACAGTTTTTGTTTTATCCAGCTGTATTTACTCAGTGCAACTTATAACATCCAAGTGAAAGATATAAACATGTCAGAAAAAAAAATTTAAATAAAAAAACAGAATCAGTGAGTTGGAAAAAGGATCACCCCCCTCCTAAAAATGACTTGTAAACTCAATCAGGTGTAGCTAATCACCTTCTCAATGGCACACAAAGCCATTTGACTTTCAACTGTGGTCATTTTGATTAGCTCAGCATGAAAAGAGCTCTCCTGGAGCATTTTGTAGTGCAACTGAAGCAAACAATCAACTATGAGTGGCAAGGCACTGTCAAAAGATCTCCGGGATAAAGTTGTGGACAGGCACAAGTCAGTCAAAATTTCAAAGGCTTTATCAATGCCTAGAAGCACAGTGAAGTCTATTATAAGAAGTGGACATCACTCCAGACTAGATGAAAGAGCCAGGAGGAAACTGGTCAGAGAGGCTACCAAGAGGCCTACAGCAACTCTGAAGCAGTTGCAGGAATTTATGACAAAGAGTGGTCATTGTGTGCATGTGACAACAATATCACAAATTCTCCACAAATGTGGCTTGTATGGGAGGGTTGCAAGAAAAAAGCCACCCACGACTGAGCTTTGTCAAAATGCACCTTGAAGATTCTGAGGCCACATGGAAAAAGGTGTTATGGTCAGATGAGACTAAAACTGAATTATTTGGCCTCAACACCAAACAATATGTCTGGCAGAAATCCAATACAGCTCACCATCCAAATAACACCATTCCTACAGTAAAGCATGGAGGTGGTAATATCCTGTTATGGGGGTGTTTCTCTGCAGCAGGGACTGGAGCACTTGTCAGGATAGAAGGAAAATGGATGGGGCAAAATACCATCAAATTCTTGAGGAAACTCTGCTGCCCTCTGCCAGAAAGTTGTCAATGGGAAGAAGGTTTACTTTCCAACATGACAATGACCCAAAGCACACAGCAAAACTGACCACACAGTGGTTGAAGGAGAAAAAGGTGAATGTCCTTGCATGGCCTAGTCAGAGCCCAGACTTAAACCCCTTTGAAAATCTGTGGAATGACTTGAAGACTGCAGTCCACAAACGGTCACCATCAAATTTAACTGAACTTGAGCAGTTCTGCAAAGAAGAGTGGGCAAATATTGTAAAGTCTAGATGTGCAAAGTTAGTAGAGACATATCCCAACAGACTAAAGGCTGTAATTAAAAAAATAAGGCAAATTAAAGCAAGGGGGTGATCCTTTTTCCAACTCAGTGATTCTGGTTTTTAATTTTTTGTTTTTTTCTGACATGTTGGTGTTATATATTTCACTTGGATGTTATAAGTTGCACTGAGTAAATACAGCTGGATAAAACAAAAACTGTCCATCTTCATTTCAGGCTGAAAAGCAACAAAATGTGATTATTTTAAAGGGGGTGATTCTTTTCTATACCCACTTTATATAACTATGTGTATGTAATAAGAATTTTCTTTTATTTTTTAAATCCTAAATCTGACTCTAGCCTGAATACAATAAGCTCAGTAACCACAAAGCAATGTTTTCAGTTTTCAGGTAGAAGCATATAACTTTTGTTTACAGTATTTTTGTAATAATAATAATAATAATAATAATAATAATAATAAGTTTTGACACTGTCTGGTCCTGATAATGTCCTTTTTTTTCTGGATCAAAAACCTCATAATCTCTAAAATGGCTCTTTAGATAAAACTATAATAAAGGGTCAAAAGAACCCCAAAACAGCAACAAAAAAGATTCAGGATTAGTCCTAATCGGTTATGTGACATTTATTAATCTATTATTTATTATTAGTGTCCTGAATGTGTCAGGGTTCTAGAATGTCTCAGAGTTCTAGAATGTCTCAGAGTTCTAGAATGTCTCAGGGTTTTAGCATGTGTCAGGGTTCTAGAATGTGTCCTGTTCTAGAATGTCTCAGAGTTCTAGAATGTCTCAGGGTTTTAGCATGTGTCAGGGTTCTAGAATGTGTCCTGTTCTAGAATGTCTCAGAGTTCTAGAATGTCTCAGAGTTCTAGAATGTCTCAGGGTTTTAGCATGTGTCAGGGTTCTAGAATGTGTCCTGTTCTAGAATGTCTCAGAGTTCTAGAATGTCTCAGAGTTCTAGAATGTCTCAGGGTTTTAGCATGTGTCAGGGTTCTAGAATGTGTCCTGTTCTAGAATGTCTCAGAGTTCTAGAATGTCTCAGAGTTCTAGAATGTCTCAGGGTTTTAGAATGTCTCAGGGTTTTAGCACGTGTCAGGGTTCTAGAATGTGTCCTGTTCTAGAATGTCTCAGAGTTCTAGAATGTCTCAGGGTTTTAGAATGTCTCAGGGTTTTAGCACGTGTCAGGGTTCTAGAATGTGTCCTGTTCTAGAATGTCTCAGAGTTCTAGAATGTCTCAGGGTTTTAGAATGTCTCAGGGTTTTAGAATGTGTCAGGGTTTTAGCACGTGTCAGGGTTCTAGAATGCCTCATAGTTCTAGAATGTCTCAGAGTTCTAGAATGTCTCAGAGTTCTAGAATGTCTCAGGGTTTTAGCATGTGTCAGGGTTCTAGAATGTGTCATCATTGTAGAACATGTCCTGATAAACCTATTATGTAACATTTATTAATCTATTATTTATTATTAGTGTCCTGAATGTGTCAGGGTTTTAGCATGTCTCAGGGTTCTAGAATGTCTCATTGTGTAGAACGTGTCAGAGTTCTCTCTCTCTCTCTCTCTCTCTCTCTCTCTCTCTCTCTCTCTCTCTCTCCTTCATCTCCACTTCCTGTTTCCTGCTCTGTGTCTTGTTCCCTATAGACTAACTTAAGAGCGATAAACTACTGCTTCCTGAACACAGTGGCAGGAGGAAGGGGTGTGTGTGTGTGTGTGTGTGTGTGTGTGTGTGTGTGTGTGTGTGTGAAGTTTCCATAGAGTCTTGCAAACTTCCATTAAATACCCGCTTTGTGATAAAAGGTTTACTGAAAGACATTTAAATGCTTTCGCCGTATTTTCGTGTTCATGTTCCGTGGAGTCCGAGTGACTCGATGATGTTCTGATCTAGCAGTGAACTCGTGGCTGTGTGTAAAATCGTCACTGCGCTCGTAACGTCTTTAGAAAACCGGCAGTAAAAAGGAGACGAGGCTCCGAGGCTCAGATCTGAAGAGCTGCCCGGTGTGAGCAGATGGTCCTGATTGACTCATTCCTCTCCAGCTGAGTGCACGCGCACACACACACACACACACACACACACACACACACACACACACACACACACACACACTCTGACTGCTCTGACTCTGAATGCTACTCAGATTTCAGGTGAATTTCCAAAAAAGAGTTCCAAAGAAAATAAGCACTTTTCTGTTTTGTTCAGTTGAATGAAACAAGAGTGAACACACACTATAATGTGTTTTTTTTAACCTGAGGGACTCTCAGTTTGAGTTCACAGCTGCGGTGATTAATATCCGACGTGTATTACACCACTGCTGTCTGCTTTAAACAGCTACATGATCAGACTGCACTTCTGGGCAAACCATGCAACTGGATGAATCTGATTAACTCAACAGATTCAAATACACTTTACTGCCAAAAGTTTGTGGACACCTGACCATCACACCCATATGCGGTTCTTCTCCAAACTGTTACCACAAAGTTTAAAGCATTACATTTTTCCCTTCACTGGAACTAAAAGGTCCAAACACTGTTCCAGCGTGACGATGTGCACAAAGCGAGCTCCATGAAGACACGGTGTGTTAAGGTTGGAAGAAGGTAGAAGAACTCGAGTGTCCTGCACAGAGCCCTGACCTCAACCCCACTGAACACATCTTTGGGATGAACTGGAACTGGAGCCTCCTCACATCAACATCAGCGCCTGACCTCGACCTCACTAATGCTCTTGTAGCTGAATGAACACAAATCCCCACAGCCACGCCCCAAAATCTAGTGGAAAGCCTTCCCAGAAGAGTGGAGCTTATTATAACAGCAAAAGGGGAATAAATCTGGAATGGCATGTTCAACAAGAACATATGAGTGTGATGGTCAGGTGTCCACAAACTTTCGGCCATATAATGTATTCAAGTCACTAAACAGATGTAATCACTAAGCCTGTTCAATAAGTGTTATAATGTAGATTCAGCCTTTACTATTGAGGACAAATGGTAAAAGTTAAAGGATGTTTGTGTAAACCTCAGGCTTCCATGGGATATGATACCATTTTTGATTCATATGGCAACAATTTGCTATTTGACAATATATTTGAATCTCCTACGATTCGATTCTTAAGGCAACGACTTGATATTTGATAATACCACTGAATCTCCTACAATTTGACTACGATTCACGAGGAAATGATTCGATATTTGATGATACCACTGAATCTGATACAATATGATTCGATTCATAAGGAAATGATTCAATATTTGACGATACCACTGAATCTGATACAATACGATTCGGTTCACAGGGAAATGATTCGATATTTGACGATACCACTGAATCTGATACAATACGATTCGGTTCATAAGGAAATGATTCGATATTTGACGATACCACTGAATCTGATACAATACGATTCGATTCATAAGGAAATGATTCGATATTTGACGATACCACTGAATCTGATACAATACGATTCGATTCATAAGGAAATGATTCGATATTTGACGATACCACTGAATCTGATACAATACGATTCGATTCATAAGGAAATGATTCGATATTTGACGATACCACTGAATCTGATACAATACGATTCGATTCATAAGGAAATGATTCGATATTTGACGATACCACTGAATCTGATACAATATGATTCGATTCATAAGGAAATGATTCGATATTTGACAATACCACTGAATCTGATACAATACGATTCGATTCATAAGGAAATGATTCAATATTTGACGATACCACTGAATCTGATACAATTTGATTAGATTAATTAAGAAATTATTTGATATTTGATGATACCACTGAATCCGATACGACTCGATTTGATTCAATATTCAATATTTGATGATATTTGATGATGAAACTGAATCTAATACAATATGATTCGATTCATAAGGTAATGATTCGATATTTGACGATACCACTGAATCTGATACAATATGATGCTTTTTACTACTCTCCAATCGATATCTTACCAACTTCGTGAAGGACTTTTCTCGAGTTTTCTCATTCTCTGTTTCAGTCTGTGAGTTTTCCCATTTGAACCTGCGCTCGTTATGCGACAGACACTTCTGCTCTACACCAGTGATATTCACAGCCATCATGACCTGCAGTCTTCTGTTAAAACAGTGTAAAACACTGAGGTTCCTGTAGAGTGTATATACACCGAATCAGACGTAAAGATGATTGGATTTAAAGTTTACAGCACTGTTTCGTGCCTCACGTGTTTCTGTTTTTCCTCTATGACATTTCACTCCCTTTACCAGATGTTGAGACAGGTTTGGACTTCTCCTTGTCCTCTTATTTTTGCAGAATAAACAGTCTGTTATTAAATACTGCAGTTTATTTTAGCATTCTGATTCACTGAGGTGGTCATGAGCTTGCTGATTATTTATAACTGTAAAAAAGAGGAAGGTTCGTGTGTGTGTGTGTGTGTGTGTGTGTGTGTGTGTGTGTGTGTGTGTGTGTGTGTGTGTGTGTGTGTTTGGGGAAATCTGGAAAAAGATTTGTTGTTTTTAAAATCTATAATTAGGGGCCAAGCACCAAGAGTGGGAATGGTCCTACTGGATCTGTTAGGAGTATTTATTTATTTAGATATTTAGATATTTTTTAGACATTGTGCTCAAAACATGGCTGTCCTGGCCATCAGAATCCTGGGCAAACCTGAAACCTGGGCGTGGCCGAGATGCCTGATAGTGTCGTCCTTCTTTGACATTTTTCTTCATCGTCTCCGTCCAGTTTCACCAAATATATATTATTTGCCATATGGCTTTTCTTAAGACAGACACCTTTCACAATCGCATCCATTATCTCCACCCAACAGAAAGGCGGCCATTTTGTATTTTGTGCAACACTGAAACTTTTCAATATTTCTTCTACAGGGAAATCAGATTAAAAAAACAAAACAAAAACAAATTTGGTAACCAGGAATTCCTGATATATTGGCGAGGCGACTAGATAAGGTCACATTGTAAAATTAATTCAACCGTACATCGTGCAACGTGAGCCAGATTTCAGAGCCATGCGACAGAGTTAGTAATTTTATTAAAACTGGCGAACGCATCCAAAACCTGAAGCAAACTCATAACCAGGAACAAGATGTCAGGCGATCAGCAGACTGCTATACGAGGGCAAAATCCAAAATACATAAATTAATTGGGTGAATGTGAGCGTGGAGTGAGGTGTTGGTCCGCGGTGGCCATGTTTGCAGGACGCAGTGTATTCTGGGAAGTATCACGGCCACCTTGGGCCACGAGAGGGCACCCTGACCTTCTACCTATCATGTTTATCATGGTCATGTGTTTGTTTATTTCTTGATTAGTTACCTTATTTAAGTCCAGTGTTTTCATCCTTTAGTTGCTGGAGCATTATATGTGTATGTTTTTGTTCGTGCCTGTGATATTTCTGTTACTGTTCGCTTTGTGCATAGTGTTTTTTTGTTTTTTTTAGCCTAGCTCACTGTGTCCTAGTTCCTGGTTTCCCCGTGTCCCTGGTTTGTTTCTTTGTGGTTTCTTGTTTTTAAATTAAAGAAGTTTTGCACTCACATCCGCCTCCATGGACTCGGTTATGACAGGAAGTGGATTTTCTGGTGGATTCCGATGCTGGTGTGTCACACAGATGTTTAACGTGAAGTGTAATAACATCCACATGCCAATACCGGCTCATCAAAGAGACATTGCCGCCCACACCCTTGGTGCTTGGACCCGCAAATCGCTTCTTGAAGCTCTATTTTTTTGTTGTGTTAATTTCTCTCTCTCTCTTTTCCTCAAACGAAATGGCCGACTGACTGGTGAACGGATGTGGAATCAGTGTTTCGGTATTTTGAACGGCGTTTAATGTATGGAGGGAAGAATGTCCATAGGCGAATGGACAGAAAAGGGTGTGTTTAATCTCCGTTTCGATCTCCATAGCGCCATAGCGAGTCGCGTTAACCATTTCAGATTGTCTTATTTACAGCCATGAAGTCACGTTTAAGGATTAGAAGGTAACGGTAGACGTGCGAGTCGGTTATCTGGAGGAATTTTACACTATTATAGCTGAATAACGTAGAGATGAAACAGCGCATTCTGTATTTAAGCTTATTTCTCATAATGATAGTCAAATATCACGTAATATGTTCTAGTTATGAATTTTAATATTAGCTAATAAATAATACGATAATAACTGAGTCATTTATTTTTAGATTAAATAACATAAAGGTAAAACACACACACACACACACACACACACACACACACACACACACACACACACAAAATAAATAAATAGATAAATTGCCACCACAAAAACATATCCATAAAATAATACATTATTGATAATACAATTAGTTTTTATGCTGCGTGTCAGTAAACTTTACTGGTGTGAGTGTGTACAGAGTGTGTACAGCATGCATGCGTGTGTGTGTGTGTGTGTGTGTGTGTGTGTGTGTGTGTGTGTGTGTGTGTGTGTGGTGTTAAGTGGGTTAAAGGATTAATGGTGCTGTTTTTAGTTTTGGGTTTTCGTCAAAATTAACAGGAAATCCTGACCGTTATTGCAGGAAGTGATTGTGTGTTTACATGCTTCCTGAGAGGTGCGTGCGCACACACACACACACACACACACACACACACACACACACACACACACACACACACACTTCTTCTTTTCCTTTCGGCTGTTCCCTTCAGGGGTCGCCACAGCGAATCATCTGCCTCCATCTAGCCCTATCCCCTGCATCCTCTTCTCTCAGACCGACTACCTTCATGTCCTCCTTCACTACATCCATAAACCTCCTCTTTGGTCTTCCTCTCGGCCTCCTGCCTGGCAGCTCTAACCTCAGCATCCTTTTACCGATATATTCACTCTCCCTCCTCTGAACATGTCCAAACCATCTCAACCTGGCCTCTCTAACTTTGTCTCCAAAACATCTCACATGTGCTGTCCCCCTGATGTACTCATTCCTGATCCTATCCATCCTCGTCACTCCCAAAGAGAACCTCAACAGCTTCAGCTCTGCTACCTCTAACTCTTCCTCCTGTCTTTTCCTCAGTGCAACTGTCTCCAAACCATACAACATCGCTGGTCTCACTACTGTCCTGTACACCTTTCCTTTCATTCTTGCTGGTACTCTTTTATCACACAACAGACCTGACACTTTTCTCCACCCATTCCAACCTGCCTGCACACGCTTCTTCACCTCTTTTCCACACTCCCCGTTGCTCTGGACTGTTGACCCTAAGTACTTAAAATCCTACACCTTCTTTACCTCTTCTCCCTGTAACCTCACTGTTCCACTTGGATCCCTCTCATTCACACTCATGTATTCTGTCTTGCTGCGACTAGCCTTCATTCCTCTTCTCTCCAGAGCAAACCTCCACCTCTCTAGAGTTTCCTCCACCTGCTCTCTGCTCTCACTACAGATCACAATGTCATCCGCAAACATCATAGTCCATGGAGATTCCTGTCTGACCTCATCTGTCAGCCTGTCCATCACCACCGCAAACAAGAAGGGGCTCAGAGCCGATCCTTGATGCAGTCCCACCTTCACCGTGAACTCCTCTGTCACACCTACCGCACACCTTACCACTGTCCTACTGCTCTCATACATATCCTGCACCACTCTAACATACTTCTCTGCCACTCCAGACCTCCTCATACAATACCACAGCTCCTCTCTTGGCACCCTGTCATACGCTTTCTCTAAATCTACAAAGACACAATGCAGCTCTTTCTGACCCTCTCTGTACTTCTCCATCAACATTCTCAAAGCAAATATTGCATCTGTAGTGGTCTTTCTTGGCATGAAACCATACTGCTGCTCACAAATGCTCACTTCTCCCCTTAGCCTTGCTTCCACTACTCTTTCCCACAACTTCATTGTATGGCTCATCAGCTTAATACCTCTGTAGTTTCCACAACTCTGCACATCTCCCTTGTTCTTAAAAATCGGCACCAAAACACTTCTCCTCCATTCCTCAGGCATCCTCTCACTCTCTAAGACCTCGTTGAACAACCTAGTTAAAAACTCTACTGCCATCTCTCCTAGACACCTCCATACCTCCACTGGTATGTCATCAGGACCAACCGCCTTTCCTCTCTGCATCCTCTTCAAAGCTCTCCTAACTTCACCCTTGCTAATCCTTTCTACTTCCTGCTCAACAATATTTGCCTCTACTACTCTTCTCTCTCTGTCATTTTCCTCATTCATCAGTTCCTCAAAGTACTCCTTCCATCTTTCCCTCACCCTTCTGTCACCTGTCAACACATTTCCATCTCTATCTTTAATCACTCTAACCTGCTGCACATCCTTACCATCTCTATCCCTCTGCCTCGCCAACCGATACAAATCCCTCTCACCTTCCTTACTATCTAACCTTGCATACATGTCCTCATAAGCTTTCTGTTTGGCCTTTGCCACCTCTATCTTAACCTCACGCTGCATCTCCCTATATTCCCGTCTACTTTCCTCCGTCCTCTCACTGTCCCACTTCTTCCTAGCTAACCTCTTCTTCTGGATACTCTCCTGAACTTCCTCATTCCACCACCAAGTCTCCTTGTCTTCTTTCCTCCTTCCAGATGACACACCTAGCACCTTCCTACCTGTCTCCCTGATCACTTTGGCTGTAGTAGTCCAGTCATCTGGAAGCACCTCCTGACCACCTAAAGCCTGTCTCAACTCCTCCCTGAAAACCACACAGCCCTCTTCCTTTTCCAACTTCCACCACTTTGTCTTCTGCTCTGCCTTTGCTCTCTTCATCTTCCTCACCACCAGAGTCATCTTACACACTACCATCCTATGCTGTCTAGCTACACTCTCTCCTACCACTACTTTGCAATCGCTAATCTCCACCTGATTACAGTGTCTACATAAGATATAGTCCACCTGTGTGCTCCTGCCACCACTCTTATATGTCACCCTGTGTTCCTGCCTCTTCTGAAAGTATGTGTTCACTACAGCCATCTCCATACTTTTAGCAAAGTCTACCAACCTCTGTCCTTCTGGGTTCCTTACCTGAAGACCAAACCTGCCCATCACTTCCTCATCCCCACTATTCCCTTCACCAACATGTCCATTAAAGTCTGCCCCTATCACCACTCTCTCACCTCTGGGAACACTCTGCATCACTTCCTCAAGCTCGCTCCAGAATCTGTCTTTTTCCTCTTGCTCACAACCTACTTGTGGAGCGTAAGCACTAACAACATTCAACATCACACCTTCAATTTTCAGCTTCAGACTCATCAACCTATCTGACACTCTCTTTACCTCCAGAACGTTCTTCACAAACTCCTCCTTTAGGATCACTCCTACTCCATTTCTCTTCCTGTCCACCCCATGATAAAACAGTTTAAACCCTGCTCCAATGCTTCTAGCCTTGCTCCCTTTCCACCTGGTCTCCTGGACACACAGGATGTCGACTTTCCTCCTCTGCATCATATCTACCAGCTCTCTGCCTTTACCTGTCATCGTACCAAAATTCAAAGTCCCTACTTTCAGTCCTAAACTCCTGCCTTTCCTCTTCTCTCTCTGCCTACGGACATGCCTTCCTCCTCTAACCTTCTTCGACCAACAGTAGCCCAATTTCCACCAGTGCCCTGTAGGTCAACGGCACCGATGGCGGTCGTTGTTAACCCGGGCCCCGACCGATCCGGTATGGAAGTCATGTTAGTGATTTGCATATTGAATTTGGCAAAAGTTTTACGTCGGATGCCCTTCCTGACACAACCCTCTCTATTTATCCGGGCTTGGGACCGGCACAAAAAGTACACTGGCTTGTGACCTCCTGTGGCTAGATTTCACACACACACACACACACACACACACACACACACACACACACACACACACACACACACACACACACACACACAACCCCCCTGTATTTATTATCTGATGCCATCTTCTTCTGATTACCTCTATCTCGCTCTGTTCTTCTGTCTTCAGGATAACTTTCTTTATTACAGTAATGAGTACGTTAATAACGAAAATAATAAAGTAATAGAGAAAATCAAGAGGAAATAGAAAGAACTGAGGAAAAAAAAACCCTGAGAATTTAATTAGCAAAACAAGAAAAAAAGAAAAAAGGAGTCACTAACTAATCTTCAGTCAGTACAGAAAATCAGCACAGGAATATTATCACTTAAAAAAGATAAGAAGAAATAATAGAAATGCTGTGCTTTTATTTTATAAACTTTCTGACCTGACCTGACATCACCTACAGATCGATGGCGTTCCCTCGTCCTCAGTGCGGCGCGGCTCGGCGCGGCTCGGACAGAATCGATCCCGTGGATAATCAGCTCCGCTTTTTGGAATAATTTGACATATCGATTGTGTTCTGGTCGTATTTTCCGAGCGAGCAGGTCAAGGCAAGGGTAACTTATCGATCAGCGCCGCTGTGTGTGACATCAACTGACACTCCGAGTGTATTCTGCACTTATTCCACATCCCCTCATCCCCTCATCCCCTCATTCCCTCATTCCCTTATTATATATCCCTTCATTCCTCATCCTTTCATTACTGTACTCCCACTGTATCCCATCATTCCAAATATCTTCATTCCACATCCCATCATTCCAAATATCTTCATCCCTTCATCCCATCATTCCAAATATCTTCATCCCTTCATCCCATCATTCCAAATATCTTCATCCCTTCATCCCATCATTCCAAATATCTTCATCCCTTCATCCCATCATTCCAAATATCTTCATTCCACATCCCATCATTCCAAATATCTTCATTCCACATCCCATCATTCCAAATATCTTCATTCCACATCCCATCATTCCAAATATCTTCATCCCTTCATCCCATCATTCCAAATATCTTCATCCCTTCATCCCATCATTCCAAATATCTTCATTCCACATCCCATCATTCCAAATATCTTCATCCCTTCATCCCATCATTCCATATATCTTCATCCCTTCGTCCCTTCATTCCAAATATCTTCATCCCTTCATCCCATCATTCCAAATATCTTCATCCCTTCATCCCATCATTCCAAATATCTTCATTCCACATCCCATCATTCCAAATATCTTCATCCCTTCATCCCATCATTCCAAATATCTTCATCCCTTCATCCCATCATTCCAAATATCTTCATTCCACATCCCATCATTCCAAATATCTTCATTCCACATCCCATCATTCCAAATATCTTCATTCCACATCCCATCATTCCAAATATCTTCATCCCTTCATCCCATCATTCCAAATATCTTCATCCCTTCATCCCATCATTCCAAATATCTTCATTCCACATCCCATCATTCCAAATATCTTCATCCCTTCATCCCATCATTCCATATATCTTCATCCCTTCGTCCCTTCATTCCAAATATCTTCATCCCTTCGTCCCATCATTCCAAATATCTTCATCCCTTCATCCCATCATTCCAAATATCTTCATCCTTTCGTCCCATCATTCCAAATATCTTCATCCCTTCGTCCCATCATTCCAAATATCTTCATCCTTTCGTCCCATCATTCCAAATATCTTCATCCCTTCGTCCCATCATTCCAAATATCTTCATCCTTTCGTCCCATCATTCCAAATATCTTCATCCCTTTGTCCCATCATTCCAAATATCTTCATCCTTTCGTCCCATCATTCCAAATATCTTCATCCCTTCGTCCCATCATTCCAAATATCTTCATCCCTTCATCCCATCATTCCAAATATCTTCATCCCTTCGTCCCATCATTCCAAATATCTTCATCCCTTCATCCCATCATTTCAAATATCTTCATTCCACATCCCATCATTCCACATATTTTCATCCCCTCATCCCATCATTCCCTTATTATATATCCCTTCATTCCTCATCCTTTCATTACTGTACTCCCACTGTATCCCATCATTCCAAATATCTTCATCCCTTCATTCCAAATATCTTCATCCCTTCATCCCTTCATTCCAAATATCTTCATCCCTTCATCCCATCATTCCAAATATCTTCATCCCTTCATTCCAAATGTCTTCATCCCTTCATCCCCTCATTCCCTTATTATATATCCCTTCATTCCTCATCCTTTCATTACTGTATTCCCACTGTATCCCATCATTCCAAATATCTTCATTCCACATCCCATCATTCCAAATATCTTCATCCCTTCATCCCATCATTCCAAATGTCTTCATCCCTTCATCCCCTCATTCCCTTATTATATATCCCTTCATTCCTCATCCTTTCATTACTGTACTCCCACTGTATCCCATCATTCCAAATATCTTCATCCCTTCATTGCATCATTCCACATATTTTCATTCCACATCCCATCGTTCCAAATATCTTCATCCCTTCATCCCATCAT
>CM042564.1:3316241-3413741 GCA_023630585.1 Cranoglanis bouderius | reverse complement strand
TGAATATAATTCATTATTCATCATCACTCTGAATTGTGTAAATATAAATTTGCGCTACATACAGTACATAAACTTGCCCCGCCTTCAGTCATCTACTATTGGCTGGCAGGTGTCAAAATTACTGCCAAAAATTTCAAAAGTTAGGTCAGTATCGACACTGGGAAAGTTAGGTGTATTCAGAGTCGGGTTACGCACCTGCTTAAGTGGATTTTCTGTTTTCTACACTTATGCAATACAATTATGCAAATGACCTGCGCGTGGGTCACGCCTCCAGAGACTCTTTTCTTCTGTAGAAGACCATTGCTAATATGAAATATAAACTGCAGCCTGAAGGAGGGATTTTTTCTTTAATATAAAATAATATAAAAGCTCCAGGAAAGAAAACATGGCCATGAAATGAAGGATAAGCTGACCGAGCACTCATCTGCTCATTAAGTTTAAGTTAATTCATATTAACTTCATATACGCTGTCTCCTTTGATGTTCTCCACGCCTAAAACAAAACAAAACAAAACAAAACAAAAAAAATCCTTATTTGGCACTTTAAAGTTACAATACTGTTAATTAATTATTTAATAGTGTCATATTTATGTATTTATTATTGAGCGTTGTTTTGAGTGTACGGTATTTACAGCCTGACATCAAACTGTCAGAGGGTGGAGCTGGACTTATCACTCACTCCAATGTCCTTATGTTCAAGTAACCTTTGACCCGCCTCTGTTTTACTCAAACTCCGCCTCTGCGTCTGTAATATTCACGTAACTTCTGAAAAGTCAGTAATTCCATGTGATTTCGGTATTACGTCCTCACTAAGCATGCTCATCTCAGTTCCGTCAGAGTTTTAGATGGATGTTCGTGTTTGTTCCTTTGTAATCGTGATCACAAATAATTCTTTGCTATCGCGATGCTAAGTAACTGTTTATCTTCAGTGTCTCTCTTCCCCTCTAACGTTTCTGTGCTCTCAGTTTTTCCTCAAGCCGCTGGAGCAGTTTCTCACATCGTCCGAGATCAACAAGGTGTTCATTAACATTTCTGTAAGTGCCACTGATTTAAATTGCTTTTAAAAAGGAGTTAACGTTAACCCGAGAAGTTCGGCATTAATACACCATCAGTAAAGTTAACACTTTTTTGTTAAACAAAACAAAACAAAACAAGCCAGATAATCAGCACCTGTATTAATCAACGTTCATACACTCAGTCGGTCAAATTAAGCAAAATGATGAAACCACGCCGATGTTTAATAAATATTTGAATAAAATATTTGCGGTTGTTAACTTGCAGAATTGCTTTTTACATCATAAACTTGCTTTAATTTCATTTCTTTGCTCTTTTATATGGACGTGAAAGTTAAGCAAGCAAACTGGCTGGTTAGTTAGCAAGGCAGCGCTGTCGTATTCACACACAAAGCGAGTATAAGACCCAAACGAGACACCTATATTGACCCGACCTGATATAAGAGGACGGCTAAGTGGATTAGGCTGATATCAGACGCCGTGGTATTGTACAGCGATCTCTACACTATCCCGAGCTCATGTTTAATAATAACTCACACTCCACTCTGTGCGGTTCGGAACAGGACCTAGTGAAAGTGCACAAGAGCCTGCTGCAGGATGTGCAGAACTCCATCGGCCACCAGAGCGCCAGTAACCTTTACCAGATCTTCATCGATTACAAGGAGAGGTAAGAGATCGACACACTCTACCGTATTCATCACTATTTATATATAAAGAAGGATCTTTCACTGCGTGAATGAAAAATATGCTCTGTTCTGAACTCATATTAGTGAAGAATCATTGTCCATCACTGTTGTACCGTTTGTCCTGCAGGTTACTGATCTATGGGAAGTACTGTAGCCACGTGGAGACGGCCATCACGTATCTGGATGAGCTCTGTAAAGAAAAAGAGGACGTGAGACAAAAACTAGAGGTCAGAAGCTTGTTTTTAAGACGATAGTGAGTCGGGAAAAAAAACGAAACAGTACGTTAAATCGGTACATTCCTCTTCTTTGCTTCTCTTCTTCTTCTCCTTCTACTGCTACCTTAAACCTGATGCACTTTTCTGACACCTGTTTGCAGTAAACAGTGCAAAATGTAATAAAAACGTAATGGAAGGTTTACGTTTGTCTCATCCTTGTAGAGTTTTAGTGTAGGGTTTGTAGCATCGCAGTCAGACGCTGCTCTCTGCTGTTTGTCACTGGTATTACAGCCTGAAATGTTAACTTTACGGTGGAAAAATAAACAAATGAAATGGCTTTTTATCATCGTTTCATTAGGGTGTAACGATCGGATGTTTTGGAACGGTGCCTCTGCTATTAAATCTCATCACATCGTGTCGTATCGTAGGAGATTGAGTGATATCGTCAAGTAGTGTATCAGTGCCTTAAGAATTGAAATCCTATAGTGTCGTGTCGAAGCCTGAGGTCTACACCCCGACCCGTTTTAATATGCCCTAGCCACCCCATCCTGACCATTTACCTTGTTGCCATCGTAAGGATGCCATAAGGAACAAATGAATCATTTCGATAAAGGCTTCAAGTCACTTCTTTACACCCGAGAACAGTCCAGATTTGGTGGATTCTTTCGAGTAGTCTACATAACGTCCCCTACATAAATAAAGCCCCATTTAAAGACCGTCCAGTTAAAGTGCACTATTCTTCCTTCGATTCTGATCTTACAGACAGTATCAAAATAACCAATAAATAAACCGAGAGCATTATGTTAACATGTACAGCACGTATTATATCTTAGCATGCAAAAAGCAAAAGAATGAAACTGCACAATATCTCTGTGCACATTACATTTACATTTACATTTATAGCATTTAGCAGGTCTAAACATTAGGTTTTAAAACCTATATGATTCAAAGTTCATATTATATATATATATATATATATATATATATATATATATAAAACATAATTCCTTTATATGACATTGCTTACATCAGCCATTTAATTCTTTTTGGCCTTTTTTACTCGACCAAACGGTTCATACAGTTTCACATGCTACACAGGCCAATATTCTTTTGACCACTAGAGGTCTCTGGTGTGCACATGAAGCTTCAAGAAGTGAAACAGCAGAGCCGTCTAGCCGTCTAGCCGTCAGTAATGACAAGGACGAACTAGGCTCAACTGGAGAATTGGCAAGACTTCGCAACGGACTGCTGAAAAATGTGCTTATGTACACAGGACTGTGCAAAAGTTTTAGTCACATGCAAAGAAATGCTGTAGAGCAAAGACGCCTTCAATATAATGAAATTAAATGTTTCTACATTAAAAAAAAAAAATACCGTAAAGGTCAGTAAACAGTAGTAAATGAAACAAAGTCAATATTTGGTGTGACAAAAAAATTAAAAATAAAAATAGTAGTCTCCGGTACAATGTGTGCAGTTTTATAAGGAAATGAGCTGGTGAGTTTTATTGAGCATCTTGCAGAACCAGACACAGTTCTTCTGGACACTTTGACTTTCGCACTCGCTTCTTATTTTTGCAGCGAAACCCAGCAGCCTTCATTGTGTTTACTGTCTGAAAAGTGTCTCTTACTGTAATACGCTGCTTTCTTTAATGACATACAAACATTTTTCTGTAACATTTAATTCTGTGCTAGAAAACTAATGTTTGGGAATCTAAAATGTTTTTTGTACTGACTTGATCATGTAGACGTCATAAAATAAAAAAATCTATAACAAAGACATATATATATGTATATATATATATATAATTACTGAAATGCAAATGCTTTGGATTATACCCAAAGTATTTTTTTTTGTTTTTGCATTATCAGATTATTGTGAACATGTAAACACAGATCCTTTTGTGTGTTATCAGGTCTGTTCCAAAAGGGCAAATAACGGGAAGTTTACACTCAGAGATCTCCTTGTCGTTCCAATGCAAAGGGTTTTGAAGTATCATCTGCTTCTCCAGGTGAGCTCTGCGTGTGTGTGTGTGTGTGTGTGTGTGTGTGTGTGTGTGTGTGTGTGTACACTTTTTCAGCATCCTGTTCAATCCTCCATTTCTTCTAGTGTACTGCAACCATTGTCATATGACCATTACAAGTTTCAGTAAAATCATCGCTAAGACATACATTCCGCTCCGAAACCATTGGAACAGCAAGGCTAATTCTTTTGTTTTTGCTTTCACTGTACATTGTTAAACGTGTATTGTTGTAGACGTGTTAAACAACTTAGAACAGGGGGTCTCCCGGTTGCTGCTCAGCTGGGTTAAGGTCTGGTGATTGACTTGGCCAGTCTAAAACCTTCCACTTTTTCCCCCTGATGAAGTCCTTTGTTGAGTTGGCAGTGTGTTTTAGATCATTGTCTTGCTGCATGATAAAGTTCCTCCTTTTAATTAATTTGGATGCATTTCTCTGTAAATTGTCAGACAAAATGTTCCTGTAAACTTCTGAATTCATCCTGTTGCTACCATCATGAGTTTCATCATCAATAAAGATTAGTGAGCCTGTTCCAGAAGCAGCCATGCAAGCCCAAGCCATGACACTACCTCCACCATGTTTCACGGATGAGCTTGTATGTTTTGGATCATGAGCAGATCCTTTCTTTTTCCACACTTTGGACTTTCCGTCACTTTGGTAGAGGTTAATCTTGGTTCCAGAACTTTTGTGGCTCATCTCTGTATTTCTTTGCTAATACCAATCTGGCTTTCCGATTCTTACTGCTGATGAATGGTTTGCATCTTGTGTTATCGTCTCTATATTTCTGCACTTGAAGTCGTCTTCGAACGGTGGACTGTGATACCTTCACCCCTGCCCTGTGGAGGTTGGTGGTGATGTCACTGACTGTTGTTTTTGGGCTCTTCTTCACAGCTCTCACAATGTTTCTGTCATCGACTGCTGTTGTTTTGCTTGGCCGACCTGTTCCATGTCTGGTTGCTCAGTACACCAGTGGTTTCTTTGTTTTTCAGGACATTCCAAATTGTTGTACTGGCTATGCCCTGATTGATTTCCCCTCTTTCCTCAGCTTCAAAATGGCTTACTTTTCTCCCATAGACAGCTCTGTGGTCTGCGTGTTGGTTTATCCTTTTTATCCTCTTCACAGGTGAAACCCAGGGCTCAAACACGGAGTAGACATTCAGAGCTATTAATCCTTTAAACAGTCAATGTAACAGGGCACGCCTGGGCAGCAAGAAACACTTATCAGTCACATGTTCCAATATTTCTGATCACTTGAAAAAAAAAAAAGGGTGGGTTCAAACAAAAGGTGCCATGTTCTAAGTTGTTTAGCGCATCTAGATGTAAATATGAGGAAGTGAAAGCTGAAATTCTGATCGTCTCATATTCATCTTTTGATCTCAAACCCAAATGTTTTCAATGTATAGCGGGGGGGCCTTGGCCTTGCTATTCGAATACTTTTGGAGGGGACTGTAGTTGAGATATGTAGTGAATAAACCACAGGCTGGTGTGATGGACCATACATTTTTTATTTTTTCTTATAACAGCACGGTTGCACAGCAGTCTGCCATCGTGTCACGTACTCATACAGGAAATGACATCACACTTTTGATACATTTATGGTTACATTTAATGTTGTGGACCGTCTGTGGAACGACTCAGTTCTTGTTCTCACTTACGTTATGGCGGCTACGAACAGTCGCTTCCCCCACCAGCCTCTCTCTTCATTCTCTCTTGAAGTTAAGGACGTTAAATAAATGAACATCTCCTCACAGAAAACTTCACTGTACCAAAATATAACATTATACATTTAAGATTTATGAAGATGAGCAAGTTGTGGAGCAAATTTTTACTAAACAACAATGAAATAGAGCAGAATACTTTTAAATAGAAGAGACTGAAGCGACGGTGAAATAAACTGAAGATAAGCTGAAGATAAAGTCAGCCACTAGGGGGCAGCATCATCATTCATCATTCAGTAGTGTGTGAGAGCGTGTGAGAGAGATAGAGAGAGGGCAGCCGGTGTGTTCTGGCATGAATATTTCATACTGAGGCTCTCGCTGTCCATCAGACGTCACATGCAGTCTGTAGTTTATGCTCTGTGTGACTGAGCCATGCCGAGATCTGAAAATAAACAAGAGAGAAAGAGAGAGAGAATAAGGTGAGAATACTAATAGCTAACTTAAATCCAGATTCTTTGTGAGTAGAATAAACATGAAGAAGTGTTCGTGTGCGTGAGCAACACTGATGTGTATCTTTATCCTGTAGGTCACACGTCTCACACACACCCACACACCCACACACACACACCAACCATGTGTACCATGTCTACGTGCACCAAGTATACTTCTCGCAGAGAAGATGTTCGGCTAACGTCCACAAACAACATGGTGTCATTTTCTTGGACGAACGGACGTTGTACAGAGGCGTCACTAAATCCCATGAATGTAAATATCAAGCCTGCGATTGGTCATTACAAACGAGGGGTCCCCAGACGACCTTGTGGTGCGGCTGTAGTCGTGAAAATTGTCATTACATTTGTAACGGCGCCACCTGCAGTACTGGAGAACACATACAGTATGTGACGGATAGTATGACCAGTTCCTGTCATGCTCCCTATCTAACGTTGTCAGCAGCATTGAAGAAGGAAGAGGGGCGTGGCCAGGCATACATAATGTGTGCGGTGTACATGTCACATCATTACAGCAGAAAAAAAAATCCAGAATCTGGTTACGAGTCGGCTGTGATTGTAAACAAACGTAACTGAAAATAAGCGTACTTTGGTGTCAGAAGTGGAATGGCTACCCGCAAGTAAGCGCCGAAAGGGAGAAGGTTTGACCTGCGCTTGCAAGCAAAGGCCATTGCTAAGGAGGACCTGGCCTGGGACACGGTGGAGACTTCAGAGGAGGAACCTCCAAGGCTTCCACCACAGACCAGTACAGCCATGGCAGTGACATCCAGTGATGGTCTGGTGACTCTAATGAGTGACTTTCTTCAGGCACAGCAACTGATGGAGGAGAGGTATCTTCTGGAGCTTCGGGGGCTGCCAGAGTCCATCCTGCAAACAGTCCATCCAGCAGCAGTAACCCCGAGCGTCCAGCAGGAGCCTGAGAAAGGAACTCCTGACGCCTGCGCCACGGAGAGAGACCACGAACCTCAACACGCATCCCTAGCAATTCAATTCAATTCAGTTTCATTTGTATAGCACTTTTAACAATGGACATTGTCCCAAAGCAGCTTCACAGAGATACATAAATTCAGGATATAGATTTTAAATGTATGATTTTTATCCCTAATGTACAAGCCAGAGGTGACGGTGGTGAGGAAAAACTCCCTGAGAAGTTATGAGGAAGAAACCTTGAGAGGAACCAGACCTGAAAGGGAACCCATCCTCATCTGGGTGACACCGGCTATCATAGCAATTGTAGTCCTAAACCATGAATTGAGGTCCAAAGCCATCTTTATGGGTTTAAGTGGTACCATCCTCAGTAATCTCAATGATCTTTAGGGCGGTCCATGTGGAGCCATCCTCAGCAGCAGCATGTGACTTCCAATTGATGAGAACTCCAACCAGAAGTAGGGCATCAGGATGGATCAGGCAGGTCCGGAGAGCAGAAGGGGTCGGGATCACTGGTATCTCAGGGGTATCATGTAGAGCTCGAACCCAGCAGACCTGCTGGATAACATTTGGTAATCTAAGTATAAAGTGATATTAGTGATACTTTCATCAATCGTTCCAAGCCTCCGCCGAGTGAGCGCTGCTGTCTTTCGTTCTGTTTATGTTATCTGTCTGTCTCTCTCCCTGTCTCTCTCTCTCTGTGTATCTGTCTCTCTCTCTCTCTGTCTACCTGTCGCTCTCTCTTTCTGTCTGTATGTCTGTTTCTGTCTTTCTCTTTCTGTCTTTCTATCTGTCTGTCTCTCTATCTGTCTGTCTGTCTCTCTGTCTCACTGTCTGTTTCTTTCTCTGTCTGACTATCTCTCTGTCTGTCTTTCTCTCTGTCTCTCTCTCTCTGTCTCTCTGTATTTTTGTGTCTCTACCTGTCTATCTGTCTCTCTCTCTGCCTGTGCCTCTCTCTCTCTCTCTCTCTCTCTCTGTCTCTCTCTCTCTGATTATCAGCACACGTCGTGTTTGTAAGTGAAGCCACATATCTCCAGAAAGAAATCCCAGCATGCTCTGCTCTGTTTTTCTCCCCTCCCCAAACAGCACTGATGTATTTCCCAGTGTTAAGTCCAAGCTTTTCTGCTTCCTCTCTCACTTTTTCTCTCTTTGAGGAGGAAAATGAAAAATAAGATGTTTGTGTCTCGCAGGTGATAATAACACACACACACACACACACACACACACACACACACACACACGTTCAGGGGGATTCGACTGCAGTTTGGGTGGCAATCTATACAGCAGGCCAATGGGAAGCCATTTATCAGCCGGGGGGGGAACACACACACACACACACACACACACACACACACACACACACACACACACACTGCATTGCACTGAATGCAATCTCACACTGCTTAAAGAATCTTATTTCTCATTTCCATTTCAAAACGCTGACACTGAGATATCATTCCCACTCCTGGTGTGTGTGTGTGTGTGTGTGTGTGTGTGTGTGTGTGTGTGTGTGTATGTGTTTATGTTTATGTTTATGCGTAAATGTGAAAAATGGTACAGCGTGTTTATGGAAAGCCAGAAAACGATATTGTTGTGTGTTTCCATCAACTCCTCTGACAAGATGATGTCATTTAAACCACCACCAGTTGCCCGTGGGCTCCGTCCCAAACCGCCGTACTGCTCCTGCACAGACTCCACCTCATATCAGTCTTCTTTTTATAATTAATGGTGCAGGTAAACAGAACACGATCTGTGATCCGTGTAGAGAAATTGGTACGTAAAAGCATTCAGGTTATAAACAACAGTTTCTACATTGTGCTGCGTTTTGACCCAAATCCTAGAGAACCTATAAAACTAGAGTACATCTTAAAATGTATTAAAGCCTCAGTGGTTTCCATTACGGTCCTGACCTCCTGTTCCTGATCAGGATGAAGTGGTTAATGAAGAACTGTAGTATGTTTATTCATGGACTAAAACCATTAAAAAAAAACAACAACAAAAAAACCCAATACACCATTATACTGATTAAGGAACATTAAGGTGACACCACATCATGTGTTCCCATTAGAAACCATCAGAAATCACAACACGTGGAAATTCCATCAGGTTTCTAGTAAATATGATTAAATTAAATAATCCATCAGGAACCATTAGGAACAAAACTTTGCAACAATACAACCCGATACAACCCTCACACTCTCAGCTGCTTTTAGGGGAAAAAAACGAGAGCATTATTGCAATGTAATTTAAAATGAACTGCTCTTTAGAATATTTGTCCCATCTTTACGAACGTTCTACACAAAAACCCCAAATTATATTCAATGACATTACATGAAAACAAATTGGTATTTTTGTGGCAGATTCCACATAACGCACTTTTAAAAATCAGCTGCGTCATAGAACAGTCCTAATCTGCATACAATTTAAATATGCCAAAAGTCTTGATAGTGAATAAGTATAAATTTGAAAAAATGGAACATTGAATATTATCCATAATTCATAATAATATTTCGGCTCATCGACGTTAAATATTTTAGACCCGAACGTTGGCGGTTTTTGTTTATAATCACATCGTAGAGTTAATCTTCTTAAATTCAGGTATAATGTTTCGGTATTCCTGCACATGGACGACCTGCTTTTAATTAACGTTTTTAATATAAGTATCTAGAAAAAAGTCAAAGTTCACATAACACGCAAAGCACATCCGTATAAAGCCCTGTCCGGATGGGGATTAACTGTACATTGGGTCCTGGGGTCTTTTTATTTTACTAGAGCTGCTTTACGTTGGAAAAATAAGATGTTTAACTGCTGCTTCTTGCTGTATTTAGTCTCGTAGCGTGCGTATAAATGCCCCTCCCCCACGTACAGTGGGGGAAAAAAGTACTTGATCCCCTGCTGATTTTGTACGTTTGCCCACTGACAAAGAAATGATCAGTCTATGATTTTAATGGTAGGTGTATTTTAACAGTGAGAGACAGAATAACAACAAAAAAAATCCGGAAAAACACATTTCAAAAAAGTTATAAATTGATTTGCATTTTAATGAGGGAAATAAGTATTTGACCCCTTCGACTTAGTACTTGGTGGCAAAACCCTTGTTGGCAATCACAGAGGTCAGACGTTTCTTGTAGTTGGCCACCAGGTTTGCACACATCTCAGGAGGGATTTTGTCCCACTCCTCTTTGCAGATCCTCTCCAAGTCATTAAGGTCATTTTCAATGCCCTGGCTGAGGGAAGGAGGTTCTCACCCAAGATTTGATGGTACATGGCCCCGTCCATCGTCCCTTTGATGCGGTGCAGTTGTCCTGTCCCCTTAGCAGAAAAACACCCCCAAAGCATAATGTTCCCACCTCCATGTTTGATGGTGGGGATGATGTTATGACTTGGGGTCATAGGCAGCATTCCTCCTCCTCCAAACACGGCGAGTTGAGTTGATGCCAAAGAGATCTGACCACACCTGACCACAACACTTTCACCCAGTTCTCCTCTGAATCATTCAGGCAGACTTCAGACGGGCCTGTACATGTGCTTTCTTGAGCAGGGGGACCTTGCGGGCGCTGCAGGATTTCAGTCCTTCAGACTGAAAAGACAGGTGTCTTTTTACAGGTAACAAACTGAGATTAGGAGCACACCCTTTAAGAGCCTCCCTTTAAGAGAGTGCTCCTAATCTCAGCTCGTTACCTGTGTAAAAGACACCTGGGAGCCAGAAATCTTGCTGATTGATAGGGGATCAAATACTTATTTCCCTCACTGTATTAAATACTCCAAGAGTTGCAAAAATGAAAAATGGGCGCTTACGTGATTATTGTTTTACTTTATTTTCAATTTGTCGCTGGAACTTTGGTAAGGCCCAAACTGAAATAAGAGCCAGCATCTCTTCTCTGCTCCAGCGCCTCGATGACTGCTCTATGACCGCGTGATGCAAACATCTGGGTTCGTAGAAAAGAAAACACAACCTGCTAAAAACTCGCTGCTCCTGAGTGAGTCCGGAAATATTTGTTTCAGACGTGTCTCCCCCCCCCCCCCGCCCCGATAAACTAATCCAATCCGAGTAGGGCTAAAAGGGTTAAACTTTCATTACAGACCACCAGAGACACATTAAAAGACATTAGGAACCGCTATCTCCAACAGGTTGCTAATGATTTCTGTCTCTATTCTGTAGGATTGAATTATGGGACTGAGATGTTTGAAACTTTCTGTTTGACTATTTGAAACTTTTGAAGCTTTCTTCATTATTAGTTAAACTGTGATGAAATGATTCGCTGATTAGCTTTCTTTTTGTTATCTGCCTTTTTTTACATACAGGAGTTAGTGAAGCACACTAATGATGCTGTGGAGAAGAGCAACCTGCGCAGTGCTCTCGATGCCATGAAGGTGAGTCCGTTTAATGCGTCCTCTGTACGTCCATCAGTACGTCCAAAAGTAAAACCCAAAACGGCTGCCTTTTTTTTTTTTTTGTTTTAAAGGCAAGTAGCTGTGTAGCTAAATGCATGCTCAAAAAGTGGCTAGAATGATGTCATAGACTAATAAGGATTGGTTATTGGGAACAGTGGTGATTAGTGATTGGTTGTTGGCAAAATAGTGATCACGGATTGGTTGTTGGGGAAAATAGTGATCAGGGATTGGTTCTTGGGGAAAATAGTGATCAGGGATTGGTTGTTGGGGAAAATAGTGATCAGGGAAATAGTGATCAGGGATTGGTTGTTGGGAAAATAGTGGTCACAGATTGGTTGTTGGGGAAAGTAGTGATCAGGGATTGGTTGTTGGCGAAAATAGTGATCAGGGATTGGTTGTTGGGGAAAGTAGTGATCAGGGATTGGTTGTTGGGGAAAATAGTGATCAGGGATTGGTTGTTGGGGAAAATAGTGATCAGGGATTGGTTGTTGGGGAAAGGAGTGATCAGGGGTTGGTTGTTGGGGAAAATAGTGATCAGGGATTGGTTGCGGGGAAAATAGTGATCAGGGATTGGTTGTTGGGAAAAAGTAGTGATCAGGGATTGGTTGTTGGTGAAAATAGTTATCAGGGAAATAGTGATCAGGGATTGGTTGTTGGGAAAATAGTGGTCACGGATTGGTTGTTGGGGAAAATAGTGATCCGGGATTGGTTGTTGGGGAAAATAGTGATAAGTGATTGGTCATTCAGAAAAATGGTGATTAGTGATTGGTTGTTTTGGGGAAAAAGAGTGATCAGGGATTGGTCATTCAGAAAAATAGGGATTAGTGATTGGTCATTCAGAAAAAATAGTGATTAGTGATTGGTTGTTGGGGGAAAAAGAGTGATCAGGGATTGGTTGTTGGGAAAAAATAGTGATCAGTGATTGGCAGTTGGGAACAATGGTGATTAGTGATTGGTTGTTGGCTTTATACTCTGTTGGTAAGTGGAGTGAATGTGCTCTCAGCAGCTGTGATGTGAGCTCTATTGAGTGCAGGACAGTCACTAACATCTGAGTAACAAGGTCACTAGATTTGCCACTAGGCTATTTTTTTAAATAAAGTTGATTAGTGGAAATAAAAAAATGGCACCAAATCTAGTGACAAAGTCATTAAGTTGGCAACACTGAGACACAGCGCCCTCTGGTGGCTCCGCCCCCTTCTGCATCTTGCAACAGTCGAGTGCAGATTCATTTCTGGATGTTTCTAGCACATGATTTAGATATTTAGAGTGCACTACATGCCACTGAGCTACTCAGAGTTAACGCACTCATGGCCCTAAAACTGTGTAAAGTGTGTGATTTGAGTCTGAGTGAATCTGCTCCTCAGACCCTCTCGACTCTGATGATTAAGACGAGTGTGTGATGTGTAATGGAGGTGAATTACGGCGAGTGTGAGGGTGTGTAAGTGTGCTGTTAGCACCGAGAGGGGCCTAATGATTTCATTAACCTAAATTAGCCACTTAGCATTGATTGCTAACGCGGTTAACCTCCTTGAGTGCTGCTGCGGTGAACGGCTCTGATTAACACACACAGAGAGAGAGAGAGAGAGAGAGAGGGAGGTAAAAGGAATTATTAAAAAAAAAAAACAACTTTAATCATGTTTATTTTCTCCAGGAAGTAAGTCTTTAAAGATGATAAAAGTATCAGGAAGTGATGTTTAAGTGTATAAGGAAGTGTGTGTGTGTGTGTGTTTGTTTCAGGATTTGGCACAGTATGTGAACGAGGTGAAGAGAGACAACGAGACGCTGAGGGAAATCGACCAGTATCAGAAATCCATTGAGAACCTTGTGAGGCTAATCACACACACACACTCACACACACACACACACACACACACACACACACACATACACACACACACACACACACACACACACACACACACACACACACACACACACACACACACTATGATAATCAGATTCAGGTCAAGTTCCCATCACACACCTTTATGATTAATCGACATTAGACTGGGTGTGGTTTAGTCGCTATCAGGCCTCTGACTATAATCAGATAATATTAAGAGTATTATGTTGACCTAATTTACACATATTGTCCTGATATTGGCAGTGTGTGTGTGTGTGTGTGTGTGTGTGTGTGTGTGTGTGTGTGTGTGCTATTTGAGGTTTTGTAATTTTCACTAATTAAATTCTAACCAGCGTGTTTCCTCACAGTCCTTCACATTACTGTAACCTGTTACATACATAGTGATATCATTTAGTAGTGTTTGATATTTAGTAGTGTTTGATATTTAGTAGTGTTTGATATTTAGTAGTGTGTGATATTTACCAGTGTGTGATATTTAGTAGTGTGTGATATTTAGTGGTGTTTGATATTTAGTAGTGTTTGATATTTAGTAGTGTTTGATATTTAGTAGTGTGTGATATTTACCAGTGTGTGATATTTACCAGTGTGTGATATTTAGTAGTGTTTGATATTTAGTAGTGTGTGATATTTAGTAGTGTTTGATATTTAGTAGTGTTTGATATTTAGTAGTGTTTGATATTTAGTAGTGTGTGATATTTACCAGTGTGTGATATTTACCAGTGTGTGATATTTAGTAGTGTTTGATATTTAGTAGTGTGTGATATCTAGTGGTGTTTGATATTTAGTAGTGTTTGATATTTAGTAGTGTTTGATATTTAGTAGTGTGTGATATTTACCAGTGTGTGATATTTAGTAGTGTTTGATATTTAGTGGTGTGTGATATTTAGTAGTGTTTGATATTTAGTGGTGTTTGATATTTAGTAGTGTGTGATATTTACCAGTGTGTGATATTTACCAGTGTGTGATATTTAGTAGTGTTTGATATTTAGTGGTGTGTGATATTTAGTGGTGTTTGATATTTAGTGGTGTGTGATATTTACCAGTGTGTGATATTTACCAGTGTGTGATATTTACCAGTGTTTGATATTTAGTAGTGTTTGATATTTAGTAGTGTTTGATATTTAGTAGTGTGTGATATTTACCAGTGTGTGATATTTAGTACTGTGTGATATTTAGTAGTGTTTGATATTTAGTAGTGTGTGATATTTACCAGTGTTTGATATTTAGTAGTGTTTGATATTTAGTAGTGTTTGATATTTAGTAGTGTGTGATATTTACCAGTGTGTGATATTTACCAGTGTTTGATATTTAGTAGTGTTTGATATTTAGTAGTGTTTGATATTTAGTAGTGTGTGATATTTAGTAGTGTGTGATATTTACCAGTGTGTGATATTTACCAGTGTGTGATATTTAGTAGTGTTTGATATTTAGTAGTGTGTGATATTTAGTGGTGTTTGATATTTAGTAGTGTGTGATATTTACCAGTGTGTGATATTTACCAGTGTTTGATATTTAGTAGTGTTTGATATTTAGTAGTGTTTGATATTTAGTAGTGTGTGATATTTACCAGTGTGTGATATTTAGTAGTGTGTGATATTTAGTGGTGTTTGATATTTAGTGGTGTGTGATATTTAGTGGTGTGTGATATTTAGTAGTGTGTGATATTTAGTAGTGTTTGATATTTAGTAGTGTGTGATATTTAGTAGTGTTTGATATTTAGTAGTGTTTGATATTTAGTAGTGTGTGATATTTAGTAGTGTGTGATATTTAGTAGTGTGTGATATTTAGTAGTGTTTGATATTTACCAGTGTGTGATATTTAGTAGTGTTTGATATTTAGTAGTGTTTGATATTTAGTAGTGTGTGATATTTACCAGTGTGTGATATTTACCAGTGTGTGATATTTAGTAGTGTGGGGTATTTAGTGGTGTTTGATATTTAGTAGTGTGTGATATTTAGTAGTGTTTGATATTTAGTAGTGTTTGATATTTAGTAGTGTGTGATATTTAGTAGTGTTTGATATTTAGTGGTGTTTGATATTTCGTGGTGTGTGATATTTAGTAGTGTGTGATATTTAGTGGTGTTTGATATTTAGTGGTGTGTGATATTTAGTGGTGTGTGATATTTAGTAGTGTGTGATATTTAGTGGTGTTTGATATTTAGTGGTGTGTGATATTTAGTAGTGTTTGATATTTCCTGGTGTGTGATATTTAGTAGTGTGTGATATTTAGTAGTGTTTGATATTTAGCGGTGTGTGATATTTAGTAGTGTTTGATATTTAGTAGTGTGTGATATTTAGTAGTGTGTGATATTTAGTAGTGTTTGATATTTAGTAGTGTGTGATATTTAGTGGTGTTTGATATTTAGTGGTGTGTGATATTTAGTGGTGTTTGATATTTCCTGGTGTGTGATATTTAGTAGTGTGTGATATTTAGTAGTGTTTGATATTTAGTGGTGTGTGATATTTCGTGGTGTTTGATATTTCGTGGTGTTTGATATTTAGTAGTGTGTGATATTTAGTAGTGTGTGATATTTAGTAGTGTTTGATATTTAGTGGTGTGTGATATTTAGTAGTGTTTGATATTTAGTAGTGTGTGATAACATTTAGTAGTGTTTGATATTTAGTAGTGTGTGATAACATTTAGTAGTGTGTGATATTTAGTAGTGTTTGATATTTAGTAGTGTTTGATATTTAGTAGTGTGTGATATTTAGTAGTGTTTGATATTTAGTAGTGTGTGATATTTAGTGGTGTGTGATATTTAGTAGTGTTTGATATTTAGTAGTGTGTGATATTTAGTAGTGTTTGATATTTAATAGTGTGTGATATTTAGTAGTGTGTGATATTTAGTAGTGTTTGATATTTAGTGGTGTGTGATATTTCGTGGTGTTTGATATTTTGTGGTGTTTGATATTTAGTAGTGTGTGATATTTAGTAGTGTTTGATATTTAGTAGTGTGTGATAACATTTAGTAGTATTTGATATTTAGTAGTGTGTGATAACATTTAGTAGTGTTTGATATTTAGTAGTGTGTGATATTTAGTGGTGTGTGATATTTAGTGGTGTGTGATATTTAGTGGTGTGTGATATTTAGTGGTGTGTGATATTTAGTGGTGTTTGATATTTAGTAGTGTGTGATAACATTTAGTAGTGTGTGATATTTAGTAGTGTTTGATATTTAGTAGTGTGTGATAACATTTAGTAGTGTTTGATATTTAGTAGTGTGTGATAACATTTAGTAGTGTTTGATATTTAGTAGTGTGTGATATTTAGTAGTGTTTGATATTTAGTAGTGTTTGATATTTAGTAGTGTGTGATATTTAGTAGTGTGTGATATTTAGTGGTGTGTGATATTTAGTAGTGTGTGATATTTAGTGGTGTGTGATATTTACTGGTGTTTGATATTTAGTGGTGTGTGATATTTAGTGGTGTTTGATATTTCCTGGTGTGTGATATTTAGTAGTGTGTGATATTTAGTGGTGTTTGATATTTAGTGGTGTGTGATATTTCGTGGTGTTTGATATTTCGTGGTGTTTGATATTTAGTAGTGTGTGATATTTAGTAGTGTGTGATATTTAGTAGTTTTTGATATTTAGTAGTGTGTGATATTTAGTAGTGTGTGATATTTAGTGGTGTGTGATATTTAGCGGTGTGTTATATTTAGCGGTGTTTGATATTTAGCGGTGTGTGATATTTAGCGGTGTGTGATATTTAGCGGTGTTTGATCTTTAGTAGTGTTTGATATTTAGTAGTGTGTGATATTTAGTAGTGTGTGATATTTAGCGGTGTTTGATATTTAGTAGTGTGTGATATTTAGTAGTGTGTGATATTTAGCGGTGTGTGATATTTAGCGGTGTGTGATATTTAGTAGTGTTTGATATTTAGTAGTGTTTGATATTTAGTGGTGTGTGATATTTAGTGGTGTGTGATATTTAGTAGTGTGTGATATTTAGTGGTGTGTGATATTTAGTGGTGTGTGATATTTAGTAGTGTTTGATATTTAGTAGTTTTTGATATTTAGTAGTGTGTGATTTTTAGTAGTGTGTGATATTTAGTTGTGTGTGATATTTAGCGGTGTGTGATATTTAGCGGTGTTTGATATTTAGCGGTGTGTGATATTTAGTGGTGTGTGATATTTAGTGGTGTTTGATATTTCCTGGTGTGTGATATTTAGTAGTGTGTGATATTTAGTAGTGTTTGATATTTAGTGGTGTGTGATATTTAGTAGTGTGTGATATTTAGTAGTGTGTGATATTTAGTAGTGTGTGATATTTAGTGGTGTTTGATATTTAGTGGTGTGTGATATTTAGTGGTGTGTGATATTTAGTAGTGTGTGATATTTAGTAGTGTGTGATATTTAGTAGTGTGTGATATTTAGCGGTGTTTGATATTTAGTAGTGTTTGATATTTAGTGGTGTGTGATATTTAGTAGTGTTTGATATTTAGTAGTGTTTGATATTTACCAGTGTGTGATATTTAGTAGTGTTTGATATTTAGTGGTGTGTGATATTTAGTAGTGTGTGATATTTAGTAGTGTTTGATATTTAGTGGTGTGTGATATTTAGTGGTGTTTGATATTTAGTAGTGTGTGATATTTAGTAGTGTGTGATATTTAGTGGTGTGTGATATTTACCGGTGTGTGATATTTAGTAGTGTTTGATATTTAGTAGTGTGTGATATTTAGTAGTGTTTGATATTTAGTAGTGTTTGATATTTAGTAGTGTTTGATATGGAGAATTTATCACAGATACTGATATCGATAAAAATTCAGATTAAAAAACTGAAGCAGACGCCACCATAGCGTAAGTGCCGATGCTTAAAAGTGTTCAAAATGGCTGCTTTCCGAATGTATGTTTTCAAATTTCATTTTAAAATGTCTGTAATGTGAAATAAAAGCTGTGATTTTTGTTGAATTTTGCAACTACCCAGGTAGCAAAGCGTTTATATTTTGAGTGTCTATGTAGACGCTTTCTGTGCAACGTCGACCTAACGTTGGCATAAGAGCACTTTTCGTAACAGCCAACTCTGGCATGAGGGGATCAGAAGGTGGTCCAACAGCCGTTAATGCATGAACAAAGTAGCTATAAACAGTCGTTCCTTCACCATCCTCTCTATTTTCTCTCTCTTGAAGTTAATAAGACAGAAAAACGCAGCTTGTCGTGTTACCGAGAAATCACAAAACAGCGTAAACTCCTCTGTCGTCAAGATGTCAGAAAACTTAAAGCTACAGCTTCTCCTCTGACACTGGAGACTCCTTCCATAAATGATAAATAAACATTTCCTCACAGAAACTACATGTTCCTATGAATGAGCTGTTACTATAGAAACGGTAACGTATAATAACGAGCGCAATTAATGTAACCCTGCACTACTGTCGGAGCCGCTGTGATAGAAAACTAGTCGACACCTTCTGACCAATCAGAATTGAGAATTCAAGCAGCGCTCTGGATTAAAGTCATAATATTTATTGGCTCGATCAACAGTGACGGAAACTCACATTTTTACGAAAGAAAAGTGTAATCTTTATAAACTCACGACGTTGCTACGGAAAAATGTTTCGGTACTCGGTATCAGGCTGTGATTTGTGCTCTGAGTGTGTAAGTGTGTGGAATTTGAGTGTGTGTTTGCTGCTTGTTGCAGAATCAGCCTCTGTTAAATTACGGGAGGCCCAAAGGGGACGGCGAGGTTCGAGTCTTAACAGTGGACAAACGAGCCAAACAGGACAGGTGAGCTACCCCCCCCCCCCCCCCCCCCCCCCCGAGACTCCCACTGCACCTCCTGTTTCTCTGTTTTTCTCTTTTTTTCATTCCTCAAGTCTCTCACTCTCTCTCTCTCTCTCTCTCTCTCTCTCTCTCTCTCTCTCTCTCTGTGTGTGTGTGCAGGCACATCTTCCTGTTCGACGCTGCCGTGATCGTGTGTAAGAGACGAGGAGACGTGTACGAGATGAAGGAGGTGGTCGACCTCCACAACTTCAAAATCACCAACAACCCCACCTCGGACAAGGAGAACCGCAAGGTGAACAACACACAGAGAGAGAGAGAGAGAGAGAGAGAGAGAGAGACATACAGACAGACAGACAAGGAGATATATACATAGAGAGAGAAAGAGACAGACAGAAAGAGACAGTGTCCCCCCCCGGCGGCCTCAGAGGCCATGGCGTCCCGCTCACCCTCTCCCACTGTCACTGATAACTTAATGTTTAAATTAAAGAAAAGCAAAGAAGTCTTACGGGAAACTTGGCAAGACGCCAAACAGCTCTCTCAGAGAGAGAGAGAGAGAGAGAGAGAGGCAAAGAAAGCGAGGCATTGAGAGAGATAGAGAGAGTGAGACAGACAGAAAAACAGAGAGACAGAGGGAGAGAGAGATAGAGAGATAGTTCTAGAAATATTGGCACCCTTTAAGAAACAATTAACACCAGTTAAAATGACCCATGTGAAAAGAGTAATGAGTTATGAGTTATTATTGTACATTTAAACATATGGAGACACTGTGGATGACAAAAATAATAATAATAATAATAATAATAATAATAATAATAATAATAATAATAATGACACATTATTGTCATCTGTTAAGAGTGCATCCTCATATAAGCGTGATCATATGAACTTGATGTAAAATCCACATGGAGAACATCAACAAGTTTTCAGTAGACGAGGGCGCTGTTGTTGAGTCATGTATATGTGATATAATAATTCCATAAACAAATTCAAAATTCCGTTGGGGCCAAAAGTCAGGAATTTGGTAGAAAGAGGATTCATGGGTATACCTTCCATCCACACATTGAGGAGGAGGATGAAAGAGGTGGGGGAAGAAAAACCCCACACCAAACACCACAGGTATAAAACTGCACATTTTCAACATCAGCTATTAGACGTCATTCATAACAACAAGCTGTTTGGACAGAAGCTCTTCTGCTCTAACTGTCCTTCTTGCACACTGATAGAAACCCAAAATGCATTTAGGCCCATGTGCCATGACACTATCGACAGGTCTGGTGTTTTTGCGGCTCTTGAAAAGATCGAATTCTGCTAAGCATCAGCATAATTTAGCACAAAACCTGGTTACCTCTGCCAGGAGGTTAGATTAAACCTTTAATATGCTAATAATCCCAAATACACAGTACATTTATATCAAAACTGAATCAGGGCACTACTTAATCGTTTCACTGTTTAAGGAAAGAAATATTGCACAGGTGAAAAAAAAAACAAAAAAAAAATACAGGAAATACAAACCCATACACAACTCCGGAAAAAAAAACAAAAAACAACAACTTAGACTTAAAGACACGATAATATGATGATACTCTGCGACGAAACAAAGAAACAGCAGGATATACATAGACAATAATATGTAATCAGGAACAACACAAAACAGGTGAACACAATCAGATAACAAAGCAGCGACAGGGCAAGGAGAGAAAACGAAAGCTCGTGGCACGTAATAGTTTTATAGTTTCATTTTATTTCTATGTAATCATTTTTACATTCTTTGAAGGATTTTATTTCATTCCATTTTTATATTTCGTTTTAGTCAATATTTGTGCACGTTTTATCTCCTTCTGCTTATTTTTGTACCCATATTTTGTACCCACTTCATCCTTCAACCTTATTTTTTTTTTTCATTTAATTCTTATCTCTTTATTACTTTGAGTTACCACATGTGTTAAAAATGCGCCCTAAATGCATAATATAAGTTGAAGTTTAATCATGATTATTATTATGATTCAGTCTATTATTTAATATTGTTAGCATGTTTAAAATTTAAATATGACTTATTGTGTACATTACGTATTCCGGTTATAATTTTCTGCTTATTTACGTATATACGGGGCGCCAATACTTTTGGAGCTGATATTTGTAGTGTTGTTTAATTAAATAAAATATGTTTTCTTCCCCTCAGTGGTCGTACGGGTTTTACCTCACACACAATCAGGGACGGAGCGGCTTCGAGTTCTTCTTCAAGACCAAAGAATTGAAGAAGAAGTGGCTCGAGCAGTTCGGCATGGCCATGTAAGTGTGTGTGTGTGTGTGTGTGTGTGTGTGTGTGTGTACATCTTGCAACTCTTGTTTTTCAGGTTGCTTGTTTATCAGATATATGTAGGCAAGCTTTCATCTCCTCACACAACAACATGATCACCCACACACACACCCACACCCACACACACACACACACTTTATGCAAGCCTGATTTAAGGCGAGACAGGATACACTCACTGTCCACATTCCACACTAAATGTTCTTTTTGCACATGTACTAATCCAACAGCGCTGCCGAATTCTGGATTCTGATTGGTCAGAAAGAAGTTGTTGATTAATTTCCTATAACAGCAGCTCCGACTGTAGCGTAGGTTCGTATTAATGCGCTCTCGTTTCCATAGTAACAGCTCATTCGCAGGGACTTTGTACACTGAATGCACCACACGAACAGGTTTTTAACAAGTGTGTCATCGTCGATACGGTGAAGTTTCCTGGAAGGAGACTGGAAGGAGTCTCCAGCGTCGGAGGTTAAGGCCGGGTAAGTTTTCCCGACATCGTCAGGACAGAGGAGTGACGTGACAAGCTGTGTTTTGTTTTGTTTTTGTCTTATTAACTTCAAGAGAGGAAAAAAGAGAGAGGCTGGAGAGGGAACGACTCTTTATAGCTGCTATAACGTAAGTGAGAGGAGGAACTCGTCTCGGAGACGTTCCACAACATCATATGTAACTGTGAAGAGATTAAAGAGTTCCTCGTCATTCTCCGATAAATAGATAGAAACTTGTAAATTGTTGATAAACTGCAGCGCTGAAACACTTTTATAGGAGAATAATTAACTTTAGGATGGTAACCGTGACCCTGCTTCATCACACCTCTCCGCTGCTGCTGATTTTCCTAGAACAGCACGACACACAGTGTTTTATTCCTTTCAGAATGGCCATCGTTAAACGTAAGCTCGTGGTAGGTCCTGGTAGTGCACACAGAGTCTGGGATACATGAGAGATCTCATTCCTCTTCTGTCTCTCGTTCAGCTCCAACATTCGCCCGGAGAACGGCACCAGCAACCAACACGAGTTCCGCATGCACACGTTCGAGAGGATCACGGCCTGCAGCTCCTGCAAGATGCTGCTGAGGTGAGCTGACCACGTTTTTTTTATACGATCAACTCGCAACATAGATCAGTTACTAGGTTTATTATTAATAATTATAGCCCATTAGTTGCAGTTTAGAAATGTACTTAGGCAGAATTCTAGAAACAATTAAGAGAAAAAGAAATGAATAAGTGTCAGGCTTTATGAGTACATGCTGGGTGCTCGAGTGCCAATCATCGGGAGATCGTGAGCTCGAATCCCGATCTGTAGCTAGGAGCCATTCACAGTGACACCAGCCAATCATGCGAGCTCATGTATGAGGAAGAGGGCGGATCGCGCTTTTCTCCGAGCGTGTCGCCAGCAGCTTCGCAGGCAGGTCTCAGAGGAAGCATGTGTGAGCCTTCACCCTCACCAGCTGATAGCTGTGATATGATAGAGGAGAGCTGACTGGTGAGTGGGAATTGGTTGGTGACCAAACATATTGAGGGATATGGCTCGTTCACTCGTATCAGCATCACACACACACACACACACACACACACACACACACACACAGAGTGCTGTAGTGAGAATAAACCACCGTACCACCTTTCCATTGATGGGTGGCGTAGAGGGGGTGCCAATACATTGTACAAAGTGACCTTCATGGTTACGGTAGGTCGATCTGTTAAATATGTCACTGGGTTTGACTACACATTTGGCCTACATAATAAACCTCCACCTAAGGTATGTTACGTAACTGATTATCGTAACACGTCTAAAGCGTCTGTACTGTAAGGCAGAAAAACAAGATTTATTTCCTCATCTGTTTTACGCCGTATGCAGTAATAAGTACTTCTGCTTCATCATGACCTAGATTAGAGGAAAGTGTGTCATATGGTATACTATAATATATTCCTGTTTCTTCCTGTATGCTTTTTGTTTTTGTTTTTTTTTGCAGGCAAACCCTGGCCTACTTAATGTTCATGACGCAATATCTAATCGCTTTCTACACTGACATACAGACACTGAACAATAACCTGAATTAATAACGCAAAATAAAAACTGTGTATGAAATAAAATAGGGAGCCTAAGACTTCTGCACAGTACTGTACACAGTATACAGTGTAACAACGCTCTAACAACGTCCTAGCTATTATCGGCTAACAAACTAGCCTAGCTTGACCTCTAGATTGGATTTATTATTAACGTATATGAAATAACGATTGGTGAAACTCTGCAGGCAGAAGAGCAAGAGAATTCGAGCTGCTTGTGTGACTTGACTTGACGGATTTTTTTTTTCTGGCACTCTGGGTTGTTGTTTTTTTTTTTTTTTTTTTCCTTGCTTGCCCTCAACTTGTGCCCTGATTGGTTGGAAAGTAAAAAAAAAAAAGTAACTGTTTTCAATAGGGGAGCTTAGTGGTTAGTACGTTTGCCTCACCTCTCCGGGGATGGGGGTTCGAATCCTACCTCCACTCTGTGTGTGCAGAGCTTGGGGGTTTCCTCCGGGTACTCCGGTTTCCTCCTCCAGTCCAAAGACATGCACTGTAGGCTGATTGGCATTTCCAAAATTGTCCATGGTGTGCGAATGTGTGTGTGTGATTGTGCCCTGCGATGTTCTGACCCCCACACTATGCCCCCCAGTTCCTTGGGATAGGCTCCAGGCTTCCCCCCCCCCCTCCCCAAAACAACCCTGTGGAGGATAAGCTGTGTGAAAAATGGATGGATGGATGGATGGATGGGACTGTTTTCATCTTCTGGAAGCTCCGCTACACCATAAAGACATAGCTGCAAGCGCTTTTTAAAAGCCACAGCATTACACCCACCTTGTAGCCACTTTCCTGAGAATTACGTATAAATATAAATGTAAATCTGGCGGGTTGAGAAAAAACAAACAAACACCAGGTGTAAAAACTCTGAGCTGGCCTGGGTGTGTCTGGGAATCTTCCAGGAGGAGATGGAGGACGTTGCCGGGGATTTTAGGGCGGCGTTTATATCAGGATTGTTTATATTAGGCGCACAAAATGGCCGTAGTACTGCGACTCACGATCCTCTGTTGTGCTTTATGCAATCACATGGATTCCTAATTAAGGAAGTTCGTCAGACCAGAGACTCATTACAGTCTGGTCTGATTACCGACCGGACAATGACGAAAACAGAATGTTTAAAGTTGATTGGACGGGGAAGGGTGCATTTATTTATTCTCTTGGTGTCAAATTCCAAGTCCAGGGCAATAGTCATGGCATAAACTGCTAACATAAAGCACCACAAAACATAACCACTTTTATAACTGTTTTATTTATAGCCATAAACTAATCACTAATATTAAACATTAAAAGTCTGTCACTGTTCAGTCATGTTAGTCGCTTATCCAGACCTTTATAAGCAAAAGGTTTTAAGTAAGTGGACACTATGTGCTATATATATTGAGAGGTAAAGAAGATAGATTTGTGGATTAACTGTGTGTCTCTTTGTCTTTATCAGAGGGATCTTTAATCAGGGTTATCAGTGCGCTAAATGTGGAGAAGGAGCTCATAAGGAATGTTTGGCCAGAGTGCTAATGTGTGGAAAAGGCAGCGGATGCGGTGAGTCCCAAGCACACCACACACACACACACACACACACACACACACACACACACACACACACACACACACACACACACACACATTCAAAGCTGTTTAAAATGTTTGGCAACAAATATCATGCCGATGTGCTTTTATTCTTTACTCTGCTATGTGCTGTTGTTTCTATTCTAGTCCTGTCTCTGCCCCTGTCTTACCGCTGGCTTGCTACCCTAATGTGTTCACCTGTTAAAAGTTGCGTAAAGTCCGTGCCTTGTTTTCTCAGCCTCCGTGTTTTGACCCTCGCTTGTTTTTTGTTTGTTTTTGTTTGTTTTGTTTTTTTCAGTTACGAATATCCTTGTTTGTCACTGCCTGCTTGTCTATTGACCCGCAATAAAACACACGCTGAGCACACACACACACACACACACACACACACACACTACCCTCATACACCACGTTAAAATATTGACTGTCTGATAATCGCTATAAACACCACCACAAATTTCACTGCAAACCACACACACACACACACACACACACACACACACACACACACACACACACACACACACACACACACACACACAAATATGCACAATTCACTACCACGGCCACATAAACACCACAACAAAAATTTTTACATACAGGGGATGAATCAGCCAGCGAGTGTGTCTATGACCACATTATCATATGATCGTTATCTGATTTGGACGTTTGCCAGATTATTGGATTTATCGTGTAAACAGCGGTTAAAACACACACACACACACACACACACACACACACACACACACACACACACACACACACACACACACAATCAGATGTTATAGCTGTGAACCACAAGGAAGCGAGGGAAGCTGTGATGATAAACACAACACAAGTGTAGAACATACATTTATCTATCTATCTATCTATCTATCTATCTATCTATCTATCTATCTATCTATTTATTTATTTACCAGCTTAAGTTGCTTCAGCAGCATGTTTGCACATACGGTATTTATTATAACAATGCGTAATTCTTGTGCATTTCAAATGTGTTTTCCTAGATCAGATTTTATAGCTGTTTACTCTACAACTGGTTTGTCCTGAGCCTCTGTGTGTTTTGCGCGTGTGTGTGCGTGCGTGTGTGTGCGTGTGTGTGTGCGCGCGTTATCCGTCTATCGCGGAACAAAGTTCGCTCTGGTACACACTGTGCTCTGAGGGGCGGGGCCTCATACCTGCTGTCAGGATACACACCTCTGTGCAAAACAAGTCTCAAGCAGAACTTCGTGTACCTGTCAGACCGATCACATCTGCATGTGTATTATATGCACATACCTGCGCGTGTGTGTGTGTGTGAGTGTGTGTGTTTACGTGTGCATGAGTGAGTAATGTGTGTAAAGTGTGTGTCGGCAGAGATTCCCTCCTAACTATGCCTGTTTTCAACATGCTTGCAGATATGGGATCCTCCAGAACACAGGTAAGAACCTGACAACTCTAAAAAAATAAAAAAAAAACTCTGTAAATGTGTGTGTGTGTGTGTGTGTGTGTGTGTGTGTGTGTGTGTGTGTGTGTGTGTGTAAAGAGGTTAATCCTATTGTATTTCCAAAATCAAAGATTGTTGAATTTCCTTGTGTAACGCACTTGGAGTTAGGATAAACAGTACGGATTACTAATGCGAACGGTTGTTTTATTCCCCTTACACACAGTACTGCAGCACAGGAGGAACATGAATCTATGCAATCGATCTTCTTTATGTTAAGGGGTTTAACTTGACGTTCCTGTTGCTGTAGTGCTGTGCTCTGTGTGTGTGTGTGTGTGTGTGTGTGTGTGTGTGTGTGTGTGTGTGTGTGTGTGTGTGTTGCATGCCTTGTTAGCAGTGGAGTGTATGATGACTGTAGAGTAACTGCTTTCAGAGTAAACACGCAGTTGCACAATTGTAATGAAACGCTTACTGTGCTGGTCTTAATGTCACTTCTAAATTAATGTATGTATGAGATATATAAATATGAACATGGAGTAGTGGATTGGCTATGCTAAATTCGCCCCTAGAGTGTGTGTGAATGTGTGTACATGGTGGCAAACTGGCATCCCATCCAGGGTATTCCTAGGTTAGACCCAGTGTTTCTGGGATAGACCCAGTGTTCCCAGGATAGACCCAGTGTTCCCAGGATAGACCCGGTGTTCCTGAGATAGAACTGGCATTGCTGGGATAGACCAAATGTTTCCGGGTTAGACCCGGTGTTCCCGCGATAGACCAAGTGTTTCCGGGATAGACCCAGTGTTCACAAGTTAGACCCAGTGTTTCCAGGATAGACCCAGTGTTTCCGGGATAGACCCAGTGTTCACAAGTTAGACCCAGTGTTTCCAGGATAGAGCCAGTGTTCACAAGTTAGACCCAGTATTCCCAGGATAGACCCAGTGTTCACAAGTTAGACCCAGTATTCCCAGGATAGAGCCAGTGTTCACAAGTTAGACCCAGTATTCCCAGGATAGACCCAGTGTTCACAAGTTAGACCCAGTGTTTCCGGGATAGACCCAGTGTTCACAAGTTAGACCCAGTGTTTCCGGGATAGACCCGGTGTTTCCGGGATAGACCCAGTGTTCACAAGTTAGACCCAGTGTTTCCGGGATAGACCCAGTGTTCCCGGGATAGACCAAGTGTTTCCGGGATAGACCCAGTGTTCACAAGTTAGACCCAGTATTCCCAGGATAGACCCAGTGTTCACAAGTTAGACCCAGTGTTTCCGGGATAGACCCGGTGTTTCCGGGATAGACCCAGTGTTCACAAGTTAGACCCAGTGTTTCCGGGATAGATCCAGTGTTCCCGGGATAGACCAAGTGTTTCCGGGATAGACCCAGTGTTCACAAGTTAGACCCAGTATTCCCAGGATAGACCCAGTGTTCACAAGTTAGACCCAGTGTTTCCGGGATAGACCCGGTGTTTCCGGGATAGACCCAGTGTTCACAAGTTAGACCCAGTGTTTCCGGGATAGACCCAGTGTTCCCGGGATAGACCAAGTGTTTCCGGGATAGACCCAGTGTTCACAAGTTAGACCCAGTATTCCCAGGATAGACCCAGTGTTCCCAAGTTAGACCCAGCATTCCCAGGATAGACCCAGCGTTTCCGGGTTAGACCCAGCGCTCCCGGGTTAGACCCAGTGCTCCCGGGTTAGACCCAGTGCTCCCGGGTTAGACCCAGTGTTTCCGGGTTAGACCCAGTGTTCCCAAGTTAGACCCAGTGTTCCCAAGTTAGACCCAGCATTCCCAGGATAGACCCAGCGTTTCCGGGTTAGACCCAGCGTTCCCGGGTTAGACCCAGTGCTCCCGAGTTAGACCCAGTGTTCCCGGGTTAGACCCAGTGTTCCCGGATCCACCTTGACACTCACCAGGATAAAGTGCTTGTTTATACACTATTGTCAAATTTATCAGAAAAAGAAAAAAAAAAAATAAACAAGAATCCCATCAAGTTCCATCAAGATGCAGTGTGTGATGATGTAGACGTCGTTAAAGCTGCTTTGACATTTTACTACTTTGTAACTTTGTGAATATTTGCTCCCAAACCACTTGGCTTACGGATGTGTGGCAGTGGTTCATAATGTTGTTCGCTAAAATCACAATGCACTATTATCAAAAGCTGTTCTATTCACTGACAATGACTTCTTATAGTTATCAGCACGTTTGACTGCTCGCTTCAATCCCAACCTCAATAACCGAAACATTTCATAACTTTTAATTTGGACCTAATTTGTTATTTCAGTGAATATTTCAGAAATAAAAAGGCTCCAAGGCTCCAGTAAATGGCCAGAAATATCAACAAATAATCATGTCTACAATATTGAATGTTGACCAAAATGATGATAATATACCTTTTAGCAAAATATATTGACAATATATTGATTAATAATAATAATAATAATAATAATAATAATAATAATAATAATAATAATAATAAACTTTTTTTAAAATTCTAACACATTTTTCGCTGGCAAAACCATATATCATCATACACACCATGTATCGTAGAAATGCCTTCGAGTATCGTGATATGATACAGTTGTCATATCCCTCCGCCCTCACGGTAATACAGGTTGGTCAGAAACCTTGGACGAGCCGTGTATTGTTTTCACCTGAGCTAATCTCAGCACAGATACACACGTTTTATCTCACGTTACCTCACCTGCATATGCTCTCATACACTTGTGTGTATTTGACACCGTGTGTGTTTAATGTGTAGATAATACCCTGTGCACTGAGTGACCCGTACTATTATCTTTTGTTGTGTTGTGCTCTGTGCACACTGCTGGTGTGTCACGTTTCTTTTGTTTGATGTATTTACATTTACACAGCTCAGGACCTCCAGAATTCAGAACATATTTATTTAAAATCAACACTGTGTGTGGAATTCTAGTTTCTGATTGGTCAGAAGGTGTTGATTAGTTTTCTTTAGCAGTAACTCTGACAGTAGTGCAGGTTTATATTAATGCGCTCGTTCTGATATGTTATCGTTTCTATAGTAACAGCTTGTTCACGTTCAGCTCGTTAGCTGTAGTGTAAGTGTAGTTTAGCTTAGTGTAAGTGTAGTTTAGCTGTAGTGTATGTGTGGTTTAGCTGCAGTGAAAGTGTAGTTTGGTTGTGGTTTGATTGTTGTTTAGCTGTGTTGTAGGTGTAGTTTAGCTGTGGTTTAGCGGTGGTGTGAGTGTGGTTCAGCTGCAGTTTGTCTGCGGTGTAAGTGTAGTTGACTGTAGTTTATCTGTTGTGTAAGTGTGGTTTAGCTGTGGTGAAAGTGTAGTTTAGTTGTAGTTTAGCTGTGGTGTGAGTTTAGTTTAGCTGTAGTGTGAGTGTAGTTTGGCTGTGGTGTACGTGTAGTTTAGCTGTGGTGCGAGTGTGGTTTAGCTGTGGTGCGAGTGTGGTTTAGCTGTGGTGCGAGTGTGGTTTACCTGTGGTGCGAGTGTGGTTTACCTGTGGTGTAGGTGTGGTTTAGCTGTGGTGTGAGTGTGGTTTAGCTGTGGTGCGAGTGTGGTTTAGCTGTGGTGCGAGTGTGGTTTACCTGTGGTGTAGGTGTGGTTTAGCTGTGGTGCGAGTGTGGTTTAGCTGTGGTGCGAGTGTGGTTTAGCTGTGGTGCGAGTGTGGTTTAGCTGTGGTGCGAGTGTGGTTTAGCTGTGTGTAAGTGTGGTTTAGCTGTGGTGTGAGTGTGGTTTAGCTGTGGTGTGAGTGTGGTTTAGCTGTGGTGTAAGTGTGGTTTAGCTGTGTGTAAGTGTGGTTTAGCTGTGGTGTGAGTGTGGTTTAGCTGTGGTGTGAGTGTGGTTTAGCTGTGGTGTGAGTGTGGTTTAGCTGTGGTGTAAGTGTGGTTTAGCTGTGGTGTAAGTGTGGTTTAGCTGTGGTGTAAGTGTGGTTTAGCTGTGGTGTGAGTGTGGTTTAGCTGTGGTGTGAGTGTGGTTTAGCTGTGGTGTGAGTGTGGTTTAGCTGTGGTGCGAGTGTGGTTTAGCTGTGATGCGAGTGTGGTTTAGCTGTGGTGTGAGTGTGGTTTAGCTGTTGTGTGAGTGTGGTTTAGCTGTGTGTATGTGTGGTTTAGCTGTGTGTATGTGTGGTTTAGCTGTGTGTATGTGTGGTTTAGCTGTGTGTATGTGTGGTTTAGCTGTGGTGTATGTGTAGTTTAGCTGTGGTGTATGTGTGGTTTAGCTGTGTGTAAGTGTGGTTTAGCTGTAGTGTAAGTGTAGTTTAGCTGTGGTGTGAGTGTAGTTTAGCTGTAGTTTAGCTGTAGTATGAGTGTAGTTTTCTTTTTCCTCAGCAGTGCTGTGGGTTCGTGACTGAAGCGTGAACCCTGCACACAGTTTGATAAGCAGCTTATTCTGAGGCTGTTAGCTGACGTGCGGCTCTACTGCAGCGTGAGCTTTACTCACTGTGTTTACCTCCTTCACAGGACCGAGCACACAGCCGGAGAGCAGATCCAGGTGAGATGGAGTGTCTCACACACACACACACACACACACATACACACACACACACACACACACACCAAATCTCTCCTCTTTTTTATCAGACTAAAAATTCCCCAACTCCTTATGCTCGCTTCTCTGCAGCCCCGGGTCTCAAGTAACACTCCCGAGTACGACAAGTTCACACACGTTAGCATGGACTTGCAGCTAGCATGCAGGAATGTGTTACAGAAAAGCTCACACACACACATACACACACTTACACACACACACACGATAACCATGTTCCAGTTCACGTATTTAACCATTTCATGTGCATGTTATATATATATATATATATATATATATATATATATATATATATATATATATATATATATATAAATCAGCTCCAAACCTCTCCAATGTTATAAATGCAATTATTATTATTGATTATTCGTATTATTTTAAAATTGCATTAAGTATTGCTTCTCCCAGTCCAACATGGCCGACGGGGCACATTTCAGGCATTTATTTCTAAACTTTCTCCACAATCTAAACTTATCAGAAAGTAACAAATAGCGCAAAAATAATGCAGATAATTAAACCTATTTCTAGACATTTTTTTTTTACTCATTTCAAGGTTTAAATTGTTGTAAAATTAGAAAAATGATATTTTTAAAGATTATTTCAAGCTTAAAATGAATAAAAGAAGGTGTAGAAATGGGTTTAATGATCATACTGGTTTGTTGTAATCTGATCATTTTAGTTTTACTGACTTCGGTTGCTTTTTACTTCTGGTTCTGTGTTGTGTAGGACCACCATGGTCCTAGAGAAACCATATTTCGGTCCAGTGTATACGAGCTACGTAGAGGAACGACAATAAAAACCCCACTTGACTTGACTAATACAAGCGATTTTTTTTTAGAAGAAATATAAAACATCTGGCTGGATGACATCATCTTGTTTCGTTTTCTTTTCTACGCTTTTCCTGTTCATTCTCCTCTGCGATAACATGATGAACTGGAATCACAGAGAAACTGAAAAAACTGAAGAACTGGATTAATCTCGTCACTGTAAGCACGAGTCGCTGCCGTCGAACATATTTTTTACGTTTCTCTCATAAACTCTCATTACAAACTCTCGTTAGACACGCCTCCAACTGCAGGAGATCTGGACCCTTAAAATGGAGTCCGCCAGAGTTTAAGAAACCCGACGATAACCTCAGTAACCTTGACCTTTAACCTCAGTAACCCTAATTACAAATAAATACCTCAACCTTAACATCAGTAGCTCTAACCTTAATGTTTATATTTGAACTCTATCCTTAACCTTTAACCTCAAACCCTACTCTTGTTTTTGTTTGTTTGTTTGTTTTTTTGTAACTACACGTTTACAAAAAATCCTAGGGGATTTTGGTGCTCAAAAAGAGATAAATAAGAAGACAGACAGACACACACACACACACACACACACACACACACACACACACACACACACACACACACACACACACACACACACCCCTTGTCTGTGTTCTGTTTCACTCTCTTTGTTGTGGTGACTCGAGGCAACGCTAATAGCTGTGTTTGTAGTATTTAGGGTGGAAAGCTCTTTGTGTTCTGGGTCATGAGTTCACTTCTTTATAACCTAGCCTTCGTTAGGATGGACACACACACACACACACACACACACACACACACACACACACACACACACACACACACACACACACACACACACAATGAGAGAGAGAGATTGTGTTCTATCATGTATTATTTGCTGCTCGTTATCGGTAAGGCAATCAGAAGGACCATAGACATCACAGACACATACCTAACATATGTAGGGTGCGTGCACACACACACATACACACACACACACACACACACACACACACACACACACACACTCACACTCACACACTCACACACACACCCACTAGCCTACAGCTTGATAACTTGCTCATCTGGTATGTTAATGTCAGTGTGGAGATTGTATTTCTTATTCTAGACTGCAGACGAAATATGATCATTTCTCACACACACACACACACACACACACACACACACACACACACACACACACACACACACACACACACGATGGCTTGCCTGTTTCTTTGCTTCCCACAAACACATGAAATAACTATCTGTCTGACATCTGTCTGTCTGTCTGTCTGTCTGTCTCACTACCTGTCTGTTTAACTGTCTGTCTGTATGTGTGTCTAACTGTGGGTCTGTCGCTCAGTCTGTTTTTTTGTCTGTCTAACTGCCTATCTATATATCCATCCATCTGTCTGTCTGTCTGTCTTCATTTTCTTTCTATCTGTCTGTCTGTCTGTCTGCATTTTCTATCTATCTGTCTGTCTGTCTGTCTGCATTTTCTTTCTATCTATCTATCTATCTATCTATCTATCTGTCTGTCTGTCTGTCTGCATTTTCTTTCTATCTATCTATCTATCTATCTATCTATCTATCTATCTGTCTGTCTGTCTGTCTGTCTGCATTTTCTATCTATCTATCTATCTATCTATCTATCTATCTATCTATCTATCTATCTATCTATCTATCTATCTATCTGTCTGCATTTTCTATATATCTATCTATGCCTGTTTGTCTGTCTGTCTGCATTTTCTATATATCTATCTATGCCTGTTTGTCTGTCTGTCTGCATTTTCTTTCTATCTATCTGTCTGTCTGTCTGCATTTTCTATCTATCTATCTATCTATCTATCTATCTGTCTGTCTGTCTGCATTTTCTTTCTATCTATTTGTCTGTCTGTCTGTCTGCATTTTCTATCTATCTATATCTATCTATCTATCTGTCTGTCTGTCTGTCTATCTATCTGCATTTTCTATATATCTATCTATCTGCCTGTCTGCCTGTTTGTCTGTCTGTCTGCATTTTCTATCTATCTATCTATCTATCTATCTATCTATCTATCTATCTATCTATCTATCTATCTATCGATCTGTCTATCTATCGATCTGTCTGTCTGTCTGCCTTTCTGTCTGTCTAACTGTCTCTATTTTCTGCCGGACTGTGTGTCTGTGTAAATATGTCTCTCTCTGTATCTGTCTATCTGTATAACCGTCTGTCGGTGTGTCTGTCTGCCTGTCTGTGTGTCTTACCTTCTGTCTGTCTGTTTAACTGTCTAACTCTCTGTCTAACTCTCTGTCGATCTCTTAAGTCTCATAATCACCACTTCACTGATAAGGTTTTATTTTCCTCGTCAGGTTTGCCAAAAATGCTGGCCATAAGGAATTACCGCGGAGATCCCGTGCCGCACGGCGGCCCCGCCCTGAACATCCAGCAGGGTGACATCATCGAGCTGATCCGAGCAGACCTGCACAGCTCCTGGTGGCAGGTATGAGAATAAAAAATCTACTTGAGAGAAAGCCACATTTAACACACCCAAGTTTTCATGATTAAACTAAATACTTAACTGATGAACAATCCAGACATGGAATTTTATTTATCTTATCAAATATTCATGAAATCTTCTGCTAACGCAGACAAACCCAGCGTTTGGCTTGCTGGTTAGATGATGTGTAATAATGATGTTGGTATTAAATTAGCAACCAAAGCAGCACTAGCTAGCAAATTAGGCACCTCAACACACTTTGTTAGCATTTGATGGCGAATTGTAATTTAGTGGGATGCAAAGGAGGCAAAGATCTTACTAGCATCTGACAAAGACTGATTATGACAGTTGTGCAGTTTCCTTTGACACTGAGGCGAATCTGATTGGATGGATGTCTTTGACATAAAAACATTTATAAATAAATAAACAAACAAACAAATAAATAAATAAATAAATGGGAACTCCACTGATTGGCATGGCAGCTGGGCAAGAAAAAAATCCTCATGGCATTTGAGATTTTTAACAATTACTTTAAGAGTACAAGTACTTAATTTCACACTTGAAAAATGAAAAATTACCTGAGTATTTTCCTTCCCTGGAATTGGTGCATAATACAGTAGCATGGGACAATACATACTTAAAATAAACGGGACAAAAGAACAGTATTGGATGGAATAATGGCCCATAAACTCTGAACAATACACTATCATGCAATTTGTGTAGAAAAAAAAAAACATATATGTAGAAAAGTGCTGCAGGAAGATTGATAGTAAAATGTGTTTCAGAGTAACACAATAGCATTGTGTTACTCTGAGGGTATAATACAGTGTCAAAATGAATCGGGGAAAGAAAAAAAAACAAAAAACTGTTTGCTCTTCCCAATCGATTCTGCCTGTATTTGAGGCAAATAACATCGGTGTCATGCTATTTTTGGTAAATCACACACTTCAAATCAAATCAAAACCCGTAGCAGCAACTAGAAGCAAACCTGGCCCCGAAAAACAAAGATAATGCTTCGATGTAGGGGGTGAAAAGAAGAATAACGCCATCTCTGAGTCTTATTTGTAGTCACCGCATCCCTTCACTCCAAACAACTTGTCTTGATCCAAAAGAAATGCAGTTGGGAAAAAAAATGTAATTATATTAGGTTCTGAATTTTGGACACCAGCACCTTCCATCCTGGCATCATTGGTTATACTCCGGATTGCATGCTAATGGCTGAAATAATAATGAGGTTTTTTTTTTTTTAGCAGTGTGTGTGTGTGTGTGTGTGTGTGTGTGTAGTTTTGAGTGTGACAGACTGTGTAACGTTGTCAGACCCCGCCCTCTGTCAACACTCGGTGCTGTTGATGCAAGCTGTTTGTCTCTCTGGCTCTCTGAGATAGTACACACGCCAGCATACCGCCTACTGAGTGTATACACACACACACACACACACACACACACACACACACACGAACACGCGCACGCACAAATGCCTGAGTGTTTTTAATCACGTCGTCATACAGAAGGATACAAAAGCAAAGAATGATGGTGTGCACAGACACACACACACACACACACACACACACACACACCTCGACACACGGCTGATTATAGAGTTTAATGCTTGACAAAACATTTAAAACAATGTCACGCTTCTGTTCGCGTGGCACTGCGACGCAGGCGGAGGAATCAAACAACTCCCCAGATCGTTTGTTTTCACAAAAACATTCGGACAAACAGGTTGAGGCAGGTTTAAATTCAATGGGAAGGCGAAGTGCAGGTGGCTTCACGCTAATCCATTTCTAATTCGGGTGAAAAAGCTTCCTGATTAGTATCACCAGCTACAGTATACAGTCACAAAAGGACATGAAATACACATTTCTAATAAACAATAGACAACCAGACCACTTAAATAGCAGCACACAGAAACTATTCATCTATATTTGCTGTCAATAAACCAGTAGAATGACCTATAAAAAGACCTCGTTTCACAGGTTCTGTAGTCGTGTAGTAAAGTAGTAAACATTCAAGACATGCTTAACAGTGCAGCCTACTGTAATTTATACTGCCTATAAGTTCCCCATTATAGCTAGCGAAATTCCTACAGTGCCACAGCTCTGTTCGTCCTGTCCATCCACACTGACAGCCACTTTTGTTTCCACCATCTTTTACATCCCTGTTTGACATCTAGCATGAACATCTAAAGGCATCTCCTCCCTCTGGTTAGCTGTATCTTTACTTTGGGCTGTGTTGTAGCCCCAAGAGGAATCTTGATATTTGGCAGGTTGTGGTTCCCCCAGTTATACACACAGTGTGCAAAGCAGTGGCGGTTGGCCAAGTGTTTCTCCAAGAGATTTTGACCATCTTGTCCAATTTATCTCACTATTTGTGTGATTTGTGCCTGTGATGGGCAACAAGTTCAATCCTCATCTAATAAAATGAAGATGATTTGTCGTTTTTAGTTGGCCACACACTGTCCTGCCAACACTAGCAACTCTGGAGCACATCGTAGATGTAATAATCCTGGTCCACTCAAAAAAAAGGTACTTTAAAAGTTCATTAACCTTTTCGAAGTGACAGATGCATGCTTTTGGTAAAGGAAGTGTTCTTTAGGGTAGCCGCTCCAGTGAGAAGCAGTGGCACAGTGTTGTACCTTTTTTCTGAGAGTATAGGCATTATACCAGTTACCCGGTTCACTCATAATAAACATGTCATCCCTGATCATCCTGTTTTCCTTTATCAGGGCCTGATAACATAAGGAGTCCTGCAAAAATTGACAATACTGGCAGTCCTGAAGTTCCTGGGAAATTGTGGTTTATCCTGATAATACTGATAAATTTTTTTAGGTTTTGTAGCCTAGTAACCCTGGTACCTCATACTAGTTTTGGCAGTTCCTGTTATCCCTGGTAAATGTGGCATCCTGTAATTTCTTACAACATAGAATCTCTGTACTCCCAATAAGCTGTGTAACTCTAGTTATACTCTGCTAGTTCTACTATATATACTGATAGTCCTGGCATGCTTGGTGACAGTAGAAGCCTGGCAGATCTGACAACCTTAGTATAGCCATAGTATTCTTTTTTTTTTTACCTAATAACCCTGGTAGCTTTGGTAAACTTGATACCACTGGCAAGTCCTGGTAACCTTTGGTAACTCTGGTAGCTTTGGTAAACTTGATACCACTGGCAAGTCCTGGTTACCTTTGTTACTCTTGTAGCTTTGGTAAATTTGATACCGTTGGCAAGTCCTGGTTACCTTTGTTACTCTTGTAGCTTTGGTAAACTTGATACCACTGGCAAGTCCTGGTAACCTTTGTTACTCTCATAGCTTTGGTAAACTTGATACCGTTGGCAAGTCCTGGTTACCTTTGTTACTCTCGTAGCTTTGGTAAACTTGATACCACTGGCAAGTCCTGGTTACCTTTGTTACTCTTGTAGCTTTGGTAAACTTGATACCACTGGCAAGTCCTGGTTACCTTTGTTACTCTTGTAGCTTTGGTAAACTTGATACCATTGGCAAGTCCTGGTAACCTTCGTTACTCTTGTAGCTTTGGTAAACTTGATACCACTGGCAAGTCCTGGTTACCTTTGTTACTCTTGTAGCTTTGGTAAACTTGATACCACTGGCAAGTCCTGGTTACCTTTGTTACTCTTGTAGCTTTGGTAAACTTGATACCACTGGCAAGTCCTGGTAACCTTTGTTACTCTTGTAGCTTTGGTAAACTTGATACCACTGGCAAGTCCTGGTTACCTTTGTTACTCTTGTAGATTTGGTAAACTTGATACCACTGGCAAGTCCTGGTAACCTTTGGTGCACTTTGTGCTTTATGATGAAATTTGGTAACCATGGTAATGCCAAAGTCCCTGATTGCTCTGTGCAGCCCTGGTAGTCATGTTAAGTGCTGGTAATCCTGGTAAATGTGACATCAATAGTACAATTGACAACAGTGGAACCCTGGGTATTCCCAGTAACAGAGTAACTATGAAACCTTAATAATCTGTTTAACTGTATTAGCTCTAGTAAGCCTTGTATCCCCATTACACTTGATAACATTTTTGAAACTCCTGCTGACATCCCTGTTAGACCAATGCCTCTTTAACCGATGCTCATGGTCCCAGCATAAGTAGCCTTTATTACACCGATATTGCTGATAGTCATGGCAACCCTGGTAACCATGAAATGAGTGACAACCATGGTATCCTCAATAACTCATGATAATATGGCAATCCATGATCTATCTGATCATGTTGATTTGATATTCCTGGTAATGCTGGTATCCTCGATAAACTTTATAAGACTAGAAGGTCTAGTCCACACCTGAAGCTCAGACATGCATGGCGACACTGTTATTCCTTGTATCCCTGATAATGACAGAGCCCTGACAACTTTGCTGGCATAGTGTCCACGGTAACCCTGATAGTTCTGTTAGCCCTGATAACACTGATGACCCTGGAAACACAATTCTATCCTCGGTGGAGGCAGAGAAATGTGATCGTTAGCTTTAACTTAATTTTGCCCCTTGCACTGTGTGGGCTAACAGTTTTAACCTTATTCACATGCTTATCTCAGCTGTAGAGCCAGCAGAAGAGCCCCATCGGAGAAGACAGATAAAACATCAGTATGATAAATGTATCATGGCCACTTAAGCATGGCTTAACAAATCGAGTTAGTCTGAAGAAGAGGGCCGTCTGGACCACCACAAGCTTTTATCCTCTCCCAGAAGGACTGTCTGAATAAAGATTCAAGGTCCTGCATTAATGGATGACATCGGCCATATCGTTGTTAGCATCAATGTTAACTGTGTTCAGTTGTTATTATAGATCTTTCTGGAAATAATATATTTTGGAGCGATTCATGAGCTCATTTTCTAATTTATTTTGTCTGTAATGTATATGAGTCAAGCCGGCTTTCTGGAGAGTAAAATCTGTGTCTTATTTTCAAAAAAATGTCCTTTTGTCCCTCCGTGTTCTTAACTTTTAAACATTGTTTAAATAATCTCAGTTGATCATTCCTTAAAGAAGTACTTTATTGATTTTTTAAAAATGACAATTTATATAATAACTATTAAAATAATAATAATAATAATAATTTTTAGTAAAACTTTGAGTTGATGGGCTAGTACGGCCTCATTCACGTAATGCTAGCTGGATTCTGTTCATGATTATATAGAAATTTGAACGGAATAACAGTAAATAAGCTGGAAACATGTTGTCCTAACAGTTATTAGTCTCTTCTCGCTACAGTTTAATGACTTTATTACCTTAAGAAAGAGTCGTTAAGTGGAGGAATGTTCTGCATCATCTGTTTTCTGGCTCTAAATGAATAGCGCCGCGTGCAAATGGTTGCTGAATTATTGAAAACGAGCCACTCGGCTGAACCTAACGTAATTATCTCGATGTCACGGCTGCAGGGCAAAGTCTTGACGACGAGAGAGGTTGGATTCTTTCCAAGCGACGCTGTGAAGCCTTGCCCGTGTGTGAGTGCCAGTTCTTAATTGTTTTAGTCAGTAAGCACACTGGAGTTTACAGACTACACACGGACCTAGATACAGATCAAAACACGTTATATCAGCGTGTGTGTGTGTTAATTTCCGTGTGCATTATTATATTCTCTATTACATCGCTCTCTTTTTCTCCTTTTCTTTTTTTTTATTCCAGGCAAAACCTATCGATTACTCTTCTCAGGCCTGGTGAGTCTGAACAGCCAGGTCTTATATAGCAGTGTTTTCTATGTTTTCTGTACTTCGTGGCCGTGACCTTTGACCCCTGTGCGACCCCGGGCAGGTTTGCAGGTGGCATGCTGCGAGTGCAGGCAGAAGAGACACTTCTGAACAGGCAGAACAGCACGTACCTGGTGAGGCATCGAGGGCAAGACAGTAACGAGTACGCCATCAGCATCAAGTGAGTCAACATGATTTACACTTCTACTGTGTGTGTGTGTGTGTGTGTGTGTGTGTGTGTGTGTGTGTGTGAGCAGCGTAACAACAACGGTGCAGTGTGAGACTGCTAAGGAGTTTTACTAAGAACACATAAGCATAAGGCTTCCTTGAACAAATACAATTTCCAGGACTTTTCTGTCATATGATGTTTGCATAAGTGTGTGTGTGTGTGTGTGTGTGTGTGTGTGTGTGAGAGAGAGAGAGACAGAAAGATAGAGATTGCCTTGAAAAACACTTTTTTTAGTATTGTTTCTCATCTAGAAAAAAAAACAACAAAACATTTGCTGTCAAAAGTTTCTCAGTTTTGCACTGGAGCCTTAATACTAATGTAGCTAACAAGTAATGGAAGCTTATAGCCGCCAGTTTAGCATCATGTAAACCTAATGGCTAAAAACGTACCAGATTTCAGTGCTGGTGATGTTCTGTTTGAATCATTCGAATAGTCAGCAAGCCAAGTCTAACCAGCCTTTCAACCGATTCTCAACAACATCTCAAACATTTAATGCTTTCACTTTTACTTTCACTTTATTTACATCATCCCGTCTACTATAGACTATAGTCCTTACTGCACTAATCGGATATTAACCGCGTGTTACCTTTGTGTGGGGTTTAAATATGTAATATACTGTGTATATATTATATTATGTGTATAACTGCTGCCTTCATTTATCACTACCCGCTCACACACTTCTACTATTTATTACGTTTGTTCTGTACAACAGCACAGATTAAGTCACTCGTTTTAACACGTCATTGTTTCTATAGCAACAGCTCATACACCGGGACTCGTATGGAAAACGCTTCACGTTATCTGAGTCTAATAAAAAATAAAAAAAATTAACATATTTTTTAATTATTGTTTTTTTTTTTTTTATAAAACACGATATTTAACAATGAAAAGATGTGTAATCGTTGCTATAGAAACAGAATGGAATGGATACAGCTTTATCGGCCAACACACGAGGGATTTATTGCTGGGTTACAGATGCTTCGGGTACTTACAACGGGTTCAAAATACAACGGGGTACAACATATAATAACGAAATATGTTAACGTAGGGAAAAAGGAGGAAAAATTTGAGCAGTCTAAAAAAAAAAATAATAAAAAATTAAGACCATTATAAACAATAGACAGTATTGCATATGTCTAAGAGTTAAGTTAAATACAGACAAACAAACAAACAAACAAACAAACAAAAAAAAATCCCAGATGTGCAAACCAGTTGTGATACGGTGAAGGAGACATTCATGTAACATTTTATGGAAGGAGTCTCCAGTTTCACTGCTTTGTAACAGTCAGCCATGGGGGAGGAGTTTATAGCTGTTTACAGCTGCTGATGTAACGTAACATTTTTGTTGACTTTCCACAGCTTTAAATGCAACTATAAATGGTTAAAAGCGTGATAAGGCATTAATGTATTAATGAATAACCTAAACATTGTAATCGCTGGCAAATTGCTGGTGTTTAAGAGAAATAAACCATCTCCGGAAATACTGTCATAAGCAACTAATCGACGCCGATCATTTTCCGGTAACAGTACACGACGTCGTGTGTTATTCCTTAAATTCATCCACGGCGTCTTTTTAACGTTCTTATTTTCACCGACTTGTCGGATCTGCCGCTTAAGAATTTCACTCGCCTTTCGTGCTTATTTTATCCCTGTCCAAAGGCCCGTTCACACCAAGAACCATAACGATATCTATAACTATAACTATAAATATATAGTTTTAAAAATCGTTCTATATTTAAAAGACTAGCAGAGTCCACACCACGACGATAACGATGACTGTATAGCGGAACGATTTTTTTTCTTTTCCAGCTGATGAACGATAAAACGCTGACGGCCAATCAGAATCCATTCGGATTTAAAGCGCTCGCGACTTCACTGTTTGACAAGTCAAACCCCTTGTACAGAGATAACAGAGAAAACGATATATATATATATATATATGGGAAACAATCGGTTATACCCTCGGAATGAATGGTGACAAATATTTAACGGAGACGAGATCGAAAATTCCAGGCTAGCAAACAAAATTACCTCGAGTATCCAGCGCTAGTTTTGATAAAAGTTAGCTAGCGCTAGTTTCGATATGTCTTGCTTCCTTTGAAGTTGCCGTGAAAAAGACCAGGTGTTGTTGTTTTTATTCCACTACATTGACCACGTTAGCTAAATTCACCGTTTAGTTACGAAACGTAGCATGCTGAGGACATCTGCTGGTTAAAGTCCTAAAGTCTCATCCATTGTCGCTTTGAAACCGCAGCGCTAGAGACAGCTAAACAGACCGTCATATCGTTCGTTGGTGTGGACACGAATATCGTTATCGTCATCGTCATCGTTCTTGGTGTGAACGGGCCTTAACATCTAACGTCTGTTGTGACAATAAATCAAAATCTGAAACGCTATTCCCACATTCCAGGTTTAACAACGACGTGAAACACATCAAGATCTTAACCAGAGACGGCTACTTCCAGATCGCAGAGAACAGGAGGTTCAGGAGCATCATGGTGAGTGGAAATACTTCGCGACACACAATAACGAGCAAAGTATAATGCTAATTCCGTGAACCGTTTCCCAGCATTCTTCACTTCGGTTTAAACAGTGTAATGGATATGGGGAGATCAGGTGTTGGTCATTAGGAGAAAATGTTTAACGCATTTAATAATTCTGATATCCGATTAAAAACAAAGGGATTAAAATAATCGTTGATATGGTGAAGTTTTCAGTGAGGAGACAGTTTGAGATTTCCGACACCTTCAGAGGAGTTTACGCTTTTTCTCAGTAACATGACAAGCCGCTCGCTCCGAGGATGTTCCTGTGATTGATTATTTTTCTATAACAGCACACCCTGAAGTGCTTCCTTCTTTACAGAAACGAGCCATTTCTAAATAACTGCATGAACTCTGAAAGCAGTGTACAGTTAAAGAGCGAGTCGGTAGCGCCCCCTAGTGCCACACATTGTGTTTTTCTTTTAACAGTGTGTGAGTTGGTTTTTTTTGTTTGTTTTTTTTAAACACATCCGTGCGATTTCCACTAATACGGACAAATCCGTGTACTTTTAATGTCAGACAGGGACAAGTTTAAAATCTATACATATATACAGTATGTGAGCAGGACTTTTCAGAAAGCTGAATCACCCTTAATGCTAAAAAAAAAAAAAACGGATTCTTAAATGATAATAGTCTTTTTAGTAAAGACTTCATGCAGGGATATTGATTTTTCATTATATTGTCTGTATTATTGTACATTTTATGCCGGCGTTATTGCCTCATCTGTTTTCCTTTTAAGAGGCTTCACAGAGGCGGCCTTGTTAACGTGGTTATGTCATGCGCACGGCGAGCCGCTTTTGTCATTTACTTCTGAAAGCACTTTTAGATTTGATTTCACAAATGCCATTTAAAGAGCGTTATTAGATCGCGAATGAGGCCGTCTTATCGAATTTGCTCATTTTTGTTCTAAGTGAGTATTTATTTATTTTTTTTTCCCCCCCCGAGATGAAAGTTTGGGCCTCGCTACTGAGAGCTGGTTTTATTCGAACAGTAATCGAGGGCCGTGTCCTAAACGCCTACGCTCGCTCACTGAGATACTTGATTAAGTTCAATTAAAAAGAATTCAATATATATATATATATATATATATAATATTGACTTTTTGGACTCTAGTGTAAATGTGTGTGTGTGTGTGTGTGTGTGTGTGTGTGTGTGTGTGTGTGTGTGTGTGTAGGAGCTGATCGAGTACTATAAGCGTCACTCTCTAAAGGAGGGCTTCAGGACGCTCGATACAACACTGCAGTTTGCCTACAGAGAGCCAGAGAACGGAGGGAGTGGTGAGTACGCACTCCTCTCACACACTTCCCCTACACACTTCCCCTACACACTTCCCCTACACACTTCCCCTACACAGGAGCTCACCTGTCACCACCGCCGCCATTTAGAGCGATAAGAAAAGGAAAGAATCTCCATCACTGAGTCACTTTATTAACATGAGCCGTATTCAGAGTCAGAGACGTCCAGGCTTCCTAAAGCTCCGTCAGTGTTTACGCAGGGAAGGTTACGCGTACTCGGAGTCGCGTTACACGCCCGCTTAAGTAGATTTCATGGATTTCAGCGTGTATCGTGCTGCTGTGACAGGAGGACATGGTTATCGTTAATGATCTCACAGTTACGGTGGTGTTTAATAGGAGAAATCTCAAGCATAAGTGATGATAACAAGGTCCGTGCAAAAAGTCCCAGAATGCAACGCAGCTATATGACGCAGAGACTCGGCTAGTCAGCGATATGTTAGCTTGAAAGTTGAAGCTTTGGAAGCTGATCTGCCGGACGGACTTAAGGACTAAAGCACCGCTGCAGCGCTGTCTTTAGGTAGAGGTGAAGCGAGGGCTAAATCCTGCTGCATCACTATCAGCAGGGCATTGTGGGTAATGTAGGATACTGTTAACCAAAGTTAACCAAAAAGTCGACTCAGAATTTAGTTGGAAAATAAATCTTGGACACAAATAAAGATTTTTTTTTTTTTTTGGGGTTCACTGCTTTGGCTTTACCAAAATGCTTCGCATTTCAATTTTGCTTCTCATCCTCTCTCTCCACCTCTCTCTCTCTCTCTCCACCTCTCTCTCTCTCTCTCTCTCTCTCTCTCAGCTCCATTGCTGTGCACACTTTCTTTAGTTTCTCCTGCAGGCTGCAGCTTCGTGCCCCCCTCATCCGCCCCCTTCTGGTCAGGTAGTGTTACTGCTTCACTTCTGCCTCCATCTGCTCCTCGCTCTGCACCCCTCCGTCCTACAGCGTGTGTGTGTGTGTGTGTGTGTGTGTGTGTGTGTGTGTGTGTGTGTGTGTGTGTGTGTGTGTGTGTCTCTGAGTGTGAAGGCCTGTCTGGTCATGTCCGGTTCTCTAACACACCTGCCTCTGCAAACACGAACACACAGCTATCAATATCAAATAGAACTGACATCACTACACACTCTCAGGGTAGCAGGAGTTTTGTTTGATATAAACTTTTGCAGTTCGGTGATGAAATGTTTTGAAATTGAATTCCAACTACCAGCTGATGTGGTAATGGAGGATACGGCAGCCGACCAATCAGCAGCCTCGCTTTGGAACCGACTGACTCCATTGTTCTTCATTTTTATTCTATTCGGCCGTAACTGACCCAGCATGTTCCGCGTTCACGGCTCATTTATGTTCAGCCACGCCCACAAAACTCATAAAAGGCGACGCTCACAGAGAGTGGCTCCTAAATGTGGCGTGTGCTAGATCCTCCAGTAATGCAGCTCAGCCACTGCAGCGCATCAGCTACCGCTTCCTCCTCCTTTTATAGGGCGCCATTACTTTGTCCTGATTGAATAAATGAATTTACGGGAATAAATGAGGCACGATGCATTCCAGTATTGTGATACAATATTTTTGCCCTAGCACACACACACACACACACACACACACACACACACACACACACACACACACACACAGTCTTTGAGCGTAATACACTTTGTGTGTAAAGCATGTGTGTCATTTTTCTCCCTTTCTTTCCTCCCTCTTGTGCTCAGTGAGAAATGGTTCGCAGTGTGAAATGCGATTAACCCGGAGAATAAAAATGCCTCGCTCTCTCAAGGCTTCTGAATCTGTAATCAAAACAGCCGCAGCTCTGATTGGACTCGGCCCAGATTCACCAGAATCACTCGTGTGTGGAGTGGAGACACAGCGGCAGGCCATCTCACACACACACACACACACACACACACACACACACACACACACAAACTGATTAGAAACTCCTCAGGGAGGTGCACTTATCCACACACACACTCTGACGTGGAAAAGTCGGCGTAAAGATAAATAATGATTTGAAACAGATCCGTTTGGAATAAGTGATGATCGAGCGAATCTGTGTTCCAGTCCTTCCATGGCTGTGTCCCAAACCACCGGAGTCCCACTCAGCGGCCTTACGAAAGTCGCTTCATGAAACATGCGAAATCCACTTAATCAAGATTTCATGAAGATTTTCAGGACTGAAACACTGAATATTCAGTGTCCACTAGGTGTTTTATTCCCTAGTTTCTAGTGTCCCCTAGTTTCTAGTGTCCACTAGTTTCTAGTGTCCACTAGTTTCCTGTGCCTCGGATTTTTTCTGTGTCCCCTAGTTTCTAGTGTCTCAAATCTTCAGTGTCCACTAGTCTCCAGCGTAAACTAGTTCAATGTCCTCTCGTTTCCATTGTCCACTAGTTTTCAGTGTCCTCTATCTCAGTGTCACTTAGTTTCCAGTGCCCCCTTGATTCAGCTGTTCTCTAGTCTCTAGTGTCCTCTAGTCTACAGTGTCCCCTAGTCTCAAGTGTCCATTAGTCTATAGTGCCCCTTTGTTTTCTGTCCCCTGGTTTTCACTGTCTACTAATTTCCAGCGTCCACCAGTTTTTAGTGTCTCCTAGTTTCCAGTGTCTCAGTGTTCCAGAGTTCCCAGGCTCCCTTTGTTTCCTTGTTCCCTAGTTTTCCATTTTTTTCCAGTGTCCCCTCGTCTCCAGTGTCCCCTCGTCTCCGGTAGTCTAAAGTGTCCTTTCATTTCCTGTCCCTAGTTTCCAGCGTCTCAAACTTTTCAGTGTCCCCTAGTCTCCAGTGTTCAAAACACTCCAGTGTCTCCATAGTTTCCAGTGTCCACTAGTCTGCAGTGTCCCTATGTTTCCTGTCCCCAGTTTCCAATGTCTCAAACATTTCAGCGTCCACTAGTTTTTAGTGTCCCAGAGTTTTTAGTGTCCATTCTCCAGTGTTTCGTAGTTTTCTTGTTTGTTACACTGAACACCGTACTCTAGTGTTTAACGTCCCCTAGTTCTAGTCTTACATTTTCCTTATTTCCTAATTTCGAAGTGTCCTCTCACGTCCTTGTCCCCTACTATTCTTGTCCCCTTGATTCTCCTTATTCTCCATATATACGTACATACAGCATATAAGTTTCTTTCTGTCTGTCTCTCCGTGCCTCATCATTATAGTCATCATCGTGGTCGTGTGTTTCTTCCTCTTGTTTCCATGGTAACCAGTGTAAACATTAACGCGAGTCTGTCCATTCTGTCTGTGTGTCTCCGTCTCAGTGTTGACACCGAAGGTGATCGGTGTGGCGATCGCTCGGTACGATTTCAGTTCACGGGACATGAGGGAGCTGTCGCTGCAGGAAGGGGACATAGTGAGGATCTACAGCAAATCCACAACTAACGGCTGGTGGAGGGGCGAGGTCAACGGCCGGGTGAGTGTGTGTGTGTGTGTGTGTGTGTGTGTGTGTGTAGAGAGAGAGAAAGTGATTTACCTGGCTATCAGGTGCACATCTATAGGCGAGTCTTGGTTGAATGGCTTCCAGCAGCTTATAGAATAGAATAGCACTTGATCCAGCACATCCTATTCTGTTGTGTTTGTTTTTTGTACATCTGACGTTTACTCGTACACACAACCTAATGAAGCCACAAGATACTAAATCAAGGTCATGAAATTGTAATGTGTGTGTGTGTGTGTGTGTGTGTGTGTGTGTGTGTGTGTGTGTGTGTGTGTGTGTGTGCAGGATGTAGGCAATTTTATCACGCTTTGAATTCACTATTTTGATTTGTCGAATTAATACAGTCGTGCCATTGTTTTTGAATACGGCCCATAGTCAAAGTGATAGTAATACTAACTCTCTCTCTCTCTCTCTCTCTCTCTCTCTCTCTCTCTCTCTCTCTCTCTCAGGTGGGCTGGTTTCCCTCCACGTACGTAGAAGAAGGAGAGGAGTGAAAAACAGACCAATAGAAGGAAGTAAAAAGGACATTTTTATGTTTACATGCTGAGCCGGACTGAACCATGGACTCGTCCTGTTTAAACACGAGTCTGAAAGGCTTCTCAAAGTGTCTCAGCAGGGACACTGAGCGCTTACCCAGAATCCTCTGCTGTCAGCAAGGCAGTCACCAGTGAAGGTGTTTGTGTGTGTGTGTGTGTGTATTACTGTGAATGATAGGTGAAAGTAAGAACCCCCACAGGCATGTATGTCACTGTGTGTGTGTGTGTGTGTGTGTGTGTGTGTGTGTGTGTGTGTGTGTATTACTGTGAATGATAGGTGGAAGTAAGAACCCCCACAGGCATGTATGTCACTGTGTGTGTGTTTGTGTGTGTGTGTGTGTGTGTGTGTGTATCTTTGACATTGTCACTAATCAGCTGGATTTATTGTGTGGATGTTTGTGTTTTCTTATCCTCTGTTGTTGCTGCTTATCTTGTAAGGACATGATTATCTGATTTGAGAGACAGAGAGAGAGCAGACACAAACACACACACACACACACACACACACACACTCTCTGACTCTCACCTCTAGATACTGCATCCACTGCATTTTTAATCCAGTATCCCGATAGTAAATGATTGACAGCTCACTCTCCCTGCTCTTATCTGACCCACTTTCCAGCCACCAGAACCTCCAGCCAGACCATTTCAGCCCCAAACTGAAGTACAGCTTTAGAATAAATTAATATATTTTTTCCGCATCAGTTTTCACGGTCATGTTACAGACGAGACTAAGAACATGAAGGATTATAAAAGGTGTTTTGCTGATATTTATTTGCTATATGTGCAACGAATCTGTTCTGTTCATTCGTTCAGTAATTTGATCACAATTTTTGCGTCTCCCAGCATGGCTGTAGTGTGGAGCTGAAGCCACTAGATGGCAGCAGCATTAATGGATTAATAAACCTCCTCACATCCCACGATCACATCATTATCCAGTAACAGCCTTTAAATACTTTTCTCTTTTTAGTTTCTCCCAGTAGCCTTGTATGCTAAATCCTCATTCTGCTACAATACAGACCTCAGGCTTTAACCTCCTGCTGAGCAGTGAGAGATATTACAGATCAGCTCTGCTCTCTGTCCACATGGACCAGCAGGCTGAAAGGAGAGTCTAGTGTAAAGAGTAGATTACACATTCCAGAACATTCCAGAACGCTGACCACTCCCGGGAACATCCCATAACACCAATTTAACAACCTTCTAGAACCTTCTAGGACACTGACCCATGGGACAATCAAGAACACATCTCATTTCAGAACCTCTATAAACTCTTACACATTCTGGAACATCCCAGACAACCAACCCATTCTAGAACATCCCAGACAACCAACCCATTCTAGAACATCCCAGAATACCAATCCATTCTAGAACATCCCAGACAACCAACCCATTCTAGAACCTATGTAATACAGACTTATGCAAGAACATCCCAGACAACCAACCCATTCTAGAACATCCCAGACAACCAACCCATTCTAGAACATCCCAGACAACTAACCCATTCTAGAACCTATGTAATACAGACTCATGCATGAACATCCCAGACAACCAACCCATTCTAGAACATCCCAGAATACCAACCCATTCTAGAACATCCCAGACAACCAACCCATTCTAGAACCTATGTAATACAGACTCATGCAAGAACATCCCAGACAACCAACCCATTCTAGAACATCCCACAATATCAGCCCATTCTAGAACATCCCAGAATACCAACCCATTCTTCAACCTCTATAATACAAACTCATGCTAGAACATCCCCGAATACCAAACACATTCTAGAACATTATAGAACACCAAACCCATCCTGAAATATACCTACTAACCAAGACATTCTAGAACGTTTGAGAACAGCAATCCATTCTTAAAATTTCTAGAATCCATATCTGGCCTGAAACTAAATCTAAAACGTCAAATTGATCTTTAATATACCAGAACGCCAACCCATGCTAGAACCTCTTTAACGCGGACTCATTCTAGAACTGTTGGGATACTCAACTCATTCAGACCATTCAGGAACAGATCCATCCTCAAATGTTCTAAAACACCTAGACATAGATCTTAGGGCAATGGTAGCTCAGTGTTTAAGATGTTGGACCACTAATCAGAAGGTTGTGAGTTCGGATACAAGCACTGTTGGGCCCTTGAGCAAGGCCCTTAACCCTCAACTGCTCAGTTGTACAAATGAGATAAATGTAAGTCGCTCTGGATAAGGGTGTCTTCCAAATGCCGTAAATGTAAATCTTAGATCTGAGACATTCCAAAACACTGACCCATCTTAGAACATTTTAAAATACCAACTCATTCCAGAACATTGTGGAACACTGAACCCATACCAAGCACCAACATATGAATTTAACAACCTTGTAGAAGCTTCTAGAGCACTGGCCCGACAGACATTCCAGAACACATCCCATTTCTGAACCTCTATAAACTCTTACTCATTCTGGAGCTGGATAACCAACCCATTGTGATGACTTCAAGAACTACAATCCATTCTTACTTTGACACATGTATAATAATCTGCTCTGTACGTGTGTTATGCTGACCATCCATTTGGACTGTCCTCCAATCCTCAGCTACGCCTCTGATGAACTGTGATAAGAGTTCATATCTACCCACAATCCCATGCTTCTTTATGTCAGTCTGTTATTTCAGACATGTCAGTGCATGGATCTTTCTCACTCTCTCTCTCTCTCTCTCTCTCTCTCTCTCTCTCTCTCTATGTACTTGTGTGACCTTCCCACTGTGTGATGATGGTTAGCAAAGACAGATGAAATCCTCCTACGATTCGATAACACACTTTTGTGCGGAACAGTTGAATAGATAAACGTTATGTAGTCATTCCCATGTTCAACACCGAATGGTTTTTCTTTTCTTGTGAAATCGTATATATATGTAACCTTTCATCCAACCTGTTAGAGCCACTAAAAGCATCATAAAACTGTATATGTCTATAAAGGACCATGAATATTCCTTTGGTACTCCTGTGTCTGTTGTTCACTGAAGCCAAAGATCTGTGTGTGTATGTGTTTGTATGTATGTATGTGAGCCACAGTGGCCTGTGCAATCCTGAAGTACTGCTGTGTTATACTGTACATATGTAGATAATGCACAATAAAGTTATATTGCTTGTTTTTATTGAACGCTTTCTTCTTGTCTCTACTGCTGGGGGTCGTTAATCATTTCAGCCATCTTAGATCCAGGACGGAAACCGATCTATCAGGGTTTCTCTGCTCTAACACCTTCAGTGAGAACAAGATTTGGATCAGGAGTGTTAAAACAACTAAGAATTATTTATTACTTGAAGTGCCTTGACGTAATTTCCACTGAAACAGGAAGTAAGGGTGGGACATATCGAGTGGCCCCTACCCCTTTTTAAATAGCCAACAGGGTTTAGCTTACCTCACAGCCAGGAAACTTACAACTGTTGGGGGCGGGACCCTTCAGATTCTAGAGAGCATTTGATTGGTGGTAGAGACAGACTGTAAATTTTGAATGCATGTGTCTTCTCAGTGTGAATTTTGTCATTGTTCTGGAGCGCACTAGCTTATAGAGAACCTTAAGGATGACATATTCATACTGAAAGCCACAAAACTTTAAATAATATCTGCTCAGTGGTGGTCCATTGAGGGTGCAGCAGTGGGGTAGGGGGTGGGGTCAATACTTTATGCAGCGCAACAGATGACCAATGAGTGGAAATAAATATAAATGAGGTGTTTTTACTAAAGTGTGTACTGGCACTGCCAGTATATGAACAAATAAATGATAAATAAGGAACACTCCATAAAACACTCCATGTCATGCTGTTATAGGAAAATAATCAATATATCGTACTGTTAACACCCTGAAGTTCATTATTTCCCAATAACGGCACATCAATAAGCATTTTATTTCCCTTATACTACAGCAATTTGCCAAAAATTACAAGAACTTTGTAGTTTTTACCCATTTATAGTTACATTTAATGTTGTGGAAGCAGCTATGAAGTTGTTTCTTCCTCTCTTTTTTCTTTCTCTCTGGAACGTAATAAGCAAAAAAAAAAAAGAAAAAAAAACAAAGCATCTTATCATGTTACTGAGAAGTGCGGACACCAGATACCCCTCCCATAAATGACGAATAAAGGTCTCCTCACAGAAAACGTACCACTTTCCGCCCATCGTACAAGTCCCTGACAATGTGCTGTTACTATAGAAACGATAACATATTAGAACGAGTGCATTACTATAAACCTGTGAATGACCGTTGGCAGGTCGTGGAACATGTTGTGGAATGAAACCACTACAAAACATAAAAATCAGCTTTTTCAAATTGACCTGTGTTAGTGTGGGCTAGGCTTAACTGAACGCGATGAGATCTACATGCCCCGCCCCTTATTAGGCCTCCGGGCTGTTGATCGTTTAGCCAGAGAGTATATAGTTCAGGGAAAAAGCTCAATTAGCCAAGAGACTGAAGAGAACTGGGTAATTCAGCAGAAGTCTCTTTGTATAAAATAAGAGCTACAGAACAGGAAAAAAATGAAAGTGCCTGAGGTGAAGATGTGGTTAAAGTGGCTGAGGAGACACATCATAAAATTTTTTTTTTAAAATACCAAAAGATATCTTGGAAGGGCTTTTGAATTGCCAGGAAATTGAAGTGAAGCTCTTCTCAGATGCACGTTTCTCCATCTCCTGGTTTCAGTACAGAGTCATTTTGGTTCCATTTATTACATTTATAAAATGGGAACATGTGTACAGAGGTGTGTGTATAAACTACAATATATCAATATTTTTTTTTTACACAGAGTATGAGTACGTTTTTTTTTTTTTTCTTTGGTACTCGTTGGATACTGATACCAAAAGAGTGACCTACTTAGTATTAATCGATCAGGGGCATCATGGGACATTTTATTTAGCTTTGTTTACGTTGGTTGCTTTCGTATGTCGTATGAACTCCTCTCAGAGTGTTGGATTATTCGCTGACACGTCAGTCGGCAGATCGCCGAGCCTCGACCCGTCCTTGCTCTTGAAGGACTAGGCCTTTATCGGAGGCTCCTTATATACTATGATTAGACGATTGCCTCACCTGTTTCACATCACCTTCTCATTTCAGCATCGCTATTAGTCCTAAATTGCCCCTGTCCCAACTTTTTTGGAACGCGTTGCGTGCATCAATTTCAGAATAAACGTTTACCGTCAAAAAACTATGCAGTCGATCGGGTAAAACATCAAATACCTTGTCTTTATATGTTTTTTGTTTAAACACAAGTCAAAGTACATTTACAGATCACTCCTCTTTGTTTTTATTAGCGTTTTCCATACTGTCCCAACTCTTTCGGAATTGGGGTTGTACGACGAACGAGAAGTCTGACATATTTAGCGTTTATGAAGGCAGAGGGAAACAATCGAAAGCAGATAATTAAAGGCAAATATTTCCAACAAATATACAGTATGTTTGAAACGTTGTGGTGTTTAAACAGTATCTTTAATAGAGAACGTGAGGAGCCACCTCGAGAGCGTAGAGCAGTATCAGCAAGCGTGGGCATTCAGAACTAGTGCAAGGTGCTGGGAATTACACTCAAGCAAATTGTACATCCTGACGAGAGAGGGGAAAGAAAGTGCTTGTGTAAGAGTACATGAGCATGGTATTGGATCAATACCTGTATCGATATCGATGCATCTTCAGTGGTAAACTAAGGAAATGAATGGAAGAAAGTGTGTTTGTGGAATAATGGAGAAATTGCCTGTGCGTTTCCTGAAGGAAATACTCGGAAGGGATGCTTTGGAAAAGGAATATGAAGTGCTCTTGCTTCTGTCGCGATGGCCTGTCAGGCTCCCAGCCTCCTGCTGTCACTTGAGTGATTTATGTTAAATTCTCTGAGCGTTCCAGCAGGAGCAGCACAGCCCTCATCCCTTTTAGAGATTTTTTTTTTTTTAACACACATTTATGCTTGTAATTTATGACTTTGGGGACATCTGAAGGTTTAGATATACAGAAGAACAGTGAAAGCCGGCTGATGAAGCAGAACGCCATGTTTTACATGCTTTCCTGAGCACAATTGAGCGTGCCGCCATTAAAAACGCAGGCCGTGTGTTTACGAGTGTGTACGAGTGCATCTATTTTAGTGAAATGCGACCATTTAGCTGATCGTTTATTCGGTTCTTGGCCCGGAGAACAAGTAATAAATGTGATTCAACGACGTAATGACTCATGTAACGATTCTAAATGATTTGTTATGACCACTTAATGTGTCAATAATATAAAAATCTGCACTCGGGCCCTCTGAATTACACTCGTGAGAGTGTTTGTGCCGCAGCGCAAATTGCTAATTGCTATGCATGTGAACACCGCTCTCTGAGACGCCTGTGCGTGTTTAATAGCAAAGCTCAAAAGGAAGAGTGGGTGTAAAAAGTAGAGCAGATGGAGAACAAGTAGCAATCACACTTAAACCTTAAACAGATTACTACTGTGAGCGTACTATTATCATTATTATTCATGTTATCATGTAACAGAATTTTATTAGAATGACTTGATTAACTGGTAAACATGGTCAACGACAGCCAATCAGCTTCCAGCAAGCATTTAAAGAGTCTGTGCATCGGCCAATCGTCTCCAAATTTGTATGGTAGGTTCAGTTATGCAATGAGATATTAAAATAATTTATATTCAGTGTCATTTGGTATGATGCAATAATACACTAATCAGTGTGAAAATTGGTTACATGCTAGACTTCACTGGCAGATTAGCAATGCATGCTAACTACGTACACTCACCGGAGACACCATGGTCTCTGCTACTTCTTTCCAAGCTTTAGATTTCTTTCTGTCTCTATACACATTTAATGAGAAGTCGTATATGACAGGTTTCACCCCCCTCCCTCCCTCCCTCCATTCTCCCCCCTACATCCTCCATTGATTTATTACTCCATTGTGTTCGCCTGTGCTGTGTTGTTTCTACTTCTTGTCTTGAAGTCTTGCCAATCCTATTGTGCGTTTCAGAGCACTGTTGTTGTTTGTTGATTGTTTCTGTGCATTACTGAGCCTTATTTTCTCTTCCTGTTTTCTTCCGGTTTTCGGATGCATGCCTGTTGCTTGCTAGCTTGGACATCAGATTGGACCTTACACAGCTTTGATGAATAAGAGCCACTGAACAGGACCTCCGAGTACTGAGCGTCTTTAAACTCTATATACATTTGTATATAATGTTGGTAGATGAATGCTCCAAACCACTTATTCTAATATAAACACGCTTCCCCTGATACTTTTCTAACCGTAACCCTGTCTGTGATGCTTTTCTTAAATGTTTTAAAGATAAATTTAGCACAATTTATCAGCATTGCACCAAACAGTCCCCCTAAGCACTTGATCATAATGGTATCTCTCTAAGGTCCGCTGTCAAAACCCCGTCTCCCACTGAGCCAGCTTTCATGTGTGAGCTTATAGCCAAATCTAATTCATCTTCCTGTCAGCTTGATCCTGTTCTTACCTCATGTATTTCACTCACCCATCTGTCACCTCATTAACATGTCACCTGCTTCTGGTTCTGTCCCTGCTCCTCTTAAAGGAATGGATCGACAAAAAAAAGAAAAAAAAAGAAAGAAATTTACACAAGAGCCGCCTTTAACCCAGATGCAGTCGATCAGCCAAGACATGTCTGGTGTCCAATTTTGCCTGTGAACTGGAACTACAAAATAAATGTAACCATCTAGATTGTTTTTAGGTTTGCTACAGTAGCCAAACTTACAAGGCCCAATGGTAATGAAATGACGCTTAAAAGTAAATCTGATTAAAATATTATTACCTGGATTTTGCTCTTAACTGTAAACAATAGTTCCTAGATTTGGGGAAGATTTTGGCGCGGAGGACACGGTAATTTAGTGGTTAGCATGTCTGCCTCACACCTCCAGGGTTAGGGGGCTTGATTCCCGCCTCCGCCATCTGCGTTGAGCCTGCATGTTCCTCTCAGGCCTCGGGGGTTTCCTCTGGGTACTCCGGTTTCCTCCCCCAGTCATTGTAGGCTGATTGGCATCTCTAAATAGTCCGTAGTGTAGTGTGTGTGTGTGTGTGTGTGTGTGTGATTGTGCCCTGCGATGGGTTGGCACACAGTGTGTCCCCCATCTTGTGCCCCGAGTCCCCTGGGATAGGCTCCCCGTGACCCTGTGTAGTGATAAACAGTACAGAAAATGGATGGATCATTGTTTTGAAAGATAGTTAGCGTGCTGAGACAATTACTTACATAGAAAGATTATGAACTCGAGTAAAGCAGCTGAGGTTGAGGAACTGTAGAAGTTGTTGTTGTGTTTTGTAAACGAAAAATGACTTCCAGTGGTACAGTGGTAGGGTTTACATTTAAATAAATAAATAAATACAAATAAACACCTCTATCTTGCATATACTGTATATTGTATGTTCTCGACAAATACACAAGTATAGTGGATTAAAATGACATCAAAGTTTCCTAACCACATACATATTAATGTATAGATTGAAGCTGAAAGTTCATGAGAAATTGTGCTCCCACCTCAATGCATCAATCCTCAAACACAATCGACTGGTGTCTTACTTTCCCTCCACAGCCAAATTGCTGGAAAAGGTTGCAGCCTCTCAAGTGCAGTGTTTCTTAATCAATAGCAATCTTTTCAAACCGTTTCAATCTGGGTTGGTTCACTGCACAACACAGAGACACCTGGTTTCTGTGTCCTCGAGGATCTCGAGTGCAGTGAGTGGCATTCTACCCCTTTTAGACTGAAGTGTTGTGTTTAACCCGGTAAGCCCTGGCACACACACACACACACACACACACACACACACACACACACACACACACACACGCTTGTACATCTCACGTCTCTGCGACTGGCATCACTGGCAAGAAATGCTGTTCTCTTTGGTAAGCACAAATTACATTGATGTTGCACAAGGTGTTCCTCAGGTATCAGTCCTTGGCCCTCTCCTTTTAATGATCTATGCTACATTGATCACCCCTTGATCATCTGCATTCATGGTTTTAAGTTTTATACTTATGCAAATGATTTATACAAAGATTTGTGTGAGTACTAAAATGGCACAGATTTATGTGAGAGTACTAAAGATATGAATACCCTGCAACCTGCTACTCTTAACGCAGGGGCAGCCAGCAAAGTGTTTCAAAGGACAGACGTGCCAAGTACTTGAGCCTTCTGTAGCAGATGCTGCTGTTTATGTTCACATGCATTTCGGTAAAATATTTAGCTCAATCCAGCTCGTCAGATCGGAAACTAGCTACAGTGCTAGAGATATTAGGAGAAAGTTTTCACAGATTTTCATAGATTTGTGTCTGGTCTGATTAGCATACCGACAATATGGCTTGTATAAACAAAGAAAAGTCAACAGAGAAAACATAATATTTAAAGACGTTCTTCCCACATCAAATTCAAAACAATTTCATCAAAACATTTCAACACATCTCAACTGCTCAGTGCCCCTGTGAAACAAAACTTAACTATTTAAAGAGTTTGGATGAACTTCTGTCTCGACGTCTCGTGTTTAAGAGTTTGGATCAAATTCTGTCTCGACGTCTCGTGTTTAAGAGTTTGGATCAACTTCTGTCTCGACGTCTCATGTTTAAAGGTTTGGATCAAATTCTGTCTCGACGTCTCGTGTTTAAGAGTTTGGATCAAATTCTGTCTCGACGTCTCGTGTTTAAGAGTTTGGATCAACTTCTGTCTTAACGTCTCGTGTTTAAGAGTTTGGCTCAACATCTGTCTCGACGTCTCATGTTTAAAGGTTTGGATCAAATTCTGTCTCGACGTCTCGTGTTTTAGAGTTTGGATCAAATTCTGTCTCGACGTCTCGTGTTTAAGAGTTTGGCTCAACATCTGTCTTGATATCTCATATTTAAGAGTTTGGCTCAACATCTGTCTCGACGTCTCATGTTTAAAGGTTTGGATCAAATTCTGTCTCGACGTCTCGTGTTTAAGAGTTTGGCTCAACATCTGTCTTGATATCTCATATTTAAGAGTTTGGCTCAACATCTGTCTCGACGTCTCATGTTTAAGAGTTTGGATCAAATTCTGTCTCGACGTCTCATGTTTTAGAGTTTGGATCAAATTCTGTCTCGACGTCTCGTGTTTAAGAGTTTGGCTCAACATCTGTCTTGATATCTCATATTTAAGAGTTTGGCTCAACATCTGTCTCGACGTCTCATGTTTAAAGGTTTGGATCAAATTCTGTCTCGACGTCTCGTGTTTAAGAGTTTGGCTCAACATCTGTCTCGATATCTCATATTTAAGAGTTTGGCTCAACATCTGTCTCGACGTCTCGTGTTTAAGAGTTTGGATGAACTTCTGTCTTAACGTCTCATTTTTAAGAGTTTGGATCAGTTTGGATTGGATGAAGACACTGAATGAACATGGATTAAAAAAAACAAAACAACGAATGCTGATGATGTTCTAACGAGCTTGAAGTTTGACTGCAGATGTATTCTTTGTCTGGATGAACTGAGCGTTATACCTTCTCCGGTAATTTACAGTTCAGTGGTACTCTTTATTTTTTCCTTTAACTTTTGAGCCTCCATTATAGTAACAATATAAATACACAAGCCAATACATGCACAAGCTAATGTCAGTGATTTTGGAAAAATGAATTAAACATACTTGCACATGAAATGTCTCTCCACAACACTTAAACTGGTTGATGTCAGCATTTTTGATTTAGATTTATCCATCTGTAAATATCTTTACATTACATCCGATTGTATAGCTTGCACCAAATTGGCTAACGCGTCGAGCATCTCCTCCTGCACTGGGCTGTAATGGGAGCTCAGTGATCTGTGCACTTGGCCATCACTCAGAGTCAGGGTCATGGGTTTGATCCCAGCTGATAGCAGCAGCCACTTTGGGCTTAAACAAGCCATTTAACCTCACGCTGATCCCTGACAAATGTCCCTGTAGTCCTCTCTAACTGTAATGGATGAGGTGTGAAAAACAGTACAGCTCCATGATAATGGCAAAAGCAGAACTGTTCTTCAGGTTAATACACTGCACACATGTACAAAGTCTGAGGAGCAGGCTGCTGAGGGCTGTTTTTCAATCAGTTCTCTAAAACTAATACAATACTTATCGAATTGAATCACCCATAATGCACTGCAACAGCAAAGCTACGGTGGATAAGGTCATCAGTTATTTCAGTTTACTGTTGAATTCTGGATTCTGATTGGTCAGAAGGTGGTGATTCATTTTCTCTAACAGCAGCTCTGACAGTAGTGCAGGTTTATATTAATGCGCTCGTTCAAATGCGTTATCGTTTCTATAGCAACGGCTCATTCACAGGGACTTGCGCAGCGGACGCTCCACGTAAACCTTTTTGTAAGGAGAACTGTAAGGAGAAGTTTTTTTATAAGGAGATGTTTATTTAACATTTATGGAAGGAGTCTCCAGTGTCAGAGGTAAAGCTATAACTCGGACATCTTCAGAACAGAAGAGTTTAGTTTCTCTGTAACATGACGAGCGTTTTTTTTGTTGTTGTTGTTGTTGTTTGTTTTATTAACTTCATGAGAGAGAGGCTGATAAGGCAAGGACTGTTTATAGCTGCTATAATGTAAGTGGTAACACATTAACTGGATCGATACGTACAAAGTGTCACTCTACAGTAAATAAAAATATAATTGTCAAATTGCTGCGGTATAAGAGGAAGAGCTCCGCCTTATTACACCACCCTGTCGTTGATTATTTTCCTATAACAGCACAGCAGCAAGTGTTTTTATTTCATACACAGCTGAATATATTTGCTCATTGGGCATGGCCACCATCTTTTATGGAAGATTGTTCTGTCTTTGGTCCAAATGAGGCTGCGGTTAGTCAGGTTAGCAAGCTAGCGATAGCCACCCTGCGGTAGGTTTAACTAGCTTGCTAATTTAGGGCCGGTTGTTGCGACTACACTTTTCTCCTCCATCCTCCTCATGTTCTTGTGCGTTGGTAAGAAGATGAATAAAGAAGATGAGTGCACCGCTTTCCTAATAGCGGTCATAGAAGTCACTGAATAACATGCTTTAATATAAATAAGCTAATAAGTCAGAATGGATGCAGTATGCTTCTTTACACTTTCAATCGGAAAGCCCCCCCCCCCCACACACACACACACACACACACCCCACACCCCCCACACACACAGTCCTGGACTTGGCTGGACTTGTATTAGTGATCACTGATGTAGTCTCGTGGCAGGTCCTGAGTTGGCACTTGAAGACAGCAGGCACATCTCAGACAGCGAGCTGCAGGATATGAGTGTCGAAGAGGGATCTGACAGCAGTTTGTGTGTGTGTGTGTGTGTGTGTGTGTGTGTGTGTGTGTGTGTGTGTGGTTGAGCCTCCATCTGCTGAGTGCTTTCCTCATCCCAGTGAGCGACTCTTCAGTCTTACAGCAGTATCTAATCTCTGACTGTCTCCTTAGGGTGTCTGTGTACACACTGCTGCTCCTTTCAGACAACCAGACTCCATTTATTGTGTGTTTTATCTTAAAAAGAAATTACAATAGATATTTTGTCATACAAAATATAACTGCATGCGCAGTCCTGGGGTGAGAAATACAAAAAAAATGTATGTAAGTGATGGCAGTGTGGTTGGATGTTGTTGTAAGAATAAACTGGATCTTGTGTTTGGCGGGGATTTAGGCGGATTCTTGCTGGTCTGTTATTGTACCGTTACTGAGCAGGCGAATGAGACAGGACACAAGTGTGGGTGCTGTGATTGTGTTTTGTTTGGGCAAATCCATGAATCATAATTAGTTCCATAGCTGGGGTCATACTACAGACATGTGGAGTTAAATAGGAATAATCCACAATCTCAAAATATAAGGCAAAAACAGGAAGTACGCTGAAACGGGACTCGGAGAACAAGGCTTGGATTTATGTCCGATTAAACGTCAGGGTATACATTCGGTGATAATTACAAGTTATTACAAGATAAGTTACAAGAAGTGAACAGTTAAAACCCAAAATTACCACTTAAATCTTACTGTAAGATGTGCTGTAGATGTGCTGTAGATGTCACATTCATACCATGACGTTTCGTCATTGACACGCCCCCAACTTGTAGAAAAATACGAGTTCCCCGGTAGTAATCACGACATTGTGGTGGCGTTCATGTATGCACTTTGTAAATGATGATAATTCCAACGGGACTTCAAAGCAGTAATAGACAAACTAATCAACAAGTAACACAGAACAGGTGAACACACTTGGATAACAAACCAATCATAAGACAGCGGTTGAGACAGGACTAGGACAGAAAAACCAAAACAAACATGAGCACATGGGAACAGTGACATCAAGGGAGAAACTGAGACACACATAACCAGTGGCGTAATATCCCAAACACACATATTGCATTGGTTAATGTGAATTATATCATTAAGATGATTGCTTTTCTCCTCAACCACACCTCCAAATGCATGCCTGCATACACAAAGCCACGCCTCCCAGTACCTACAGACGCTGCCAGTGCTTATCCATGTTAATGCCATACAGTGTAGCTAGCATAGTAGACTATATTAGATTTAACCTTGTGAAATTCAGACACAAGGTACTTTACTGATTGGTCCAAATAATTCAGCAGTTTATAATATTCATAGTATGACCTCTTCAGGAGGAATGGATCTAATCTTGCTTCCAGCTTCATCTCCTTCACAGTCAGAAAGTTCCTCCATCTTGGAACAAGCAACTCCCAGATTGACTCTACTTGCAGCAGATTGTGTGTATTTTTGCACTGAATTTCTGCCCCGCTTGCATTTCTGTACCTATGACTGACGGGACTAAGTAGACCAGCACAGATCTGTTTTTATTATTTTTTTCCCCCACATCCTTTTATTATTTTTTTTTTAAAACTCAGGTGTACGAACACATTGTTTCAGCAACTGTTACACCATGTTCTCCAGATATTTGCACAATATTTTTAGCAGTGAGAATAATAAACTTCTGCAATTCTCTAGCTGTGATCCTTGGAGATTTTTTGGCCACTCGAACCATCCTCTTCACAGTGCGTTGAGACAATATAGACACACGTCCAATTCCAGGTTGATTTATAACATTTCCAGTTGACTGGAACTTCTTAATTATTGCCCTGATGGTGGAAATGGGCATTTTCAATGCTTGTGCTATTTTCTTATAGCCACTTCCCATTTTGTGAAGCTCAACAACCTTTTGCTGCACATCACAGCTATATTCCTTGGTCTTACCAATTGTTATGAATGACTAAGGGAATTTGGCCTGTGTGTTACCTCATATTTATACCCCTGTGAAACAGGAAGTCATGGTTGAACAATTTCCTGCTCCTAGTCACCCAGGTGTACTAAAAAAAGATGTAAAATATCACGGGAATATACTTCAAACATATTTTTCTCATATGATGGGATGAACTGGAACTGGAGCCTCCTCACCCAACATCAACGCCTGACCTCAACCTCACTAATGCTCTTGTAGCTGAATGAACACAAATCCCCACAGCCACTCCCCAAAATCTAGTGGAAAACCTTCCCAGAAGAGTGGAGCTTAATATAACAGCAAAGGGTGAATAAATCTGGAATGATATGGGATGTTCAACAAACACATACAAGTGCGATGGTCAGGTGTCCACAAACTTTTGGCCATACCTTCACAGACTTAGGATATGTGTTCTATGTACAAATGGTTGAAAAGTCGCTGACAGGATCGAGTATTGCAGACGAAAGCTGGCAGCAGATCAATAAGATCAGAGTACAGAGTGATTGCTGAGGTGATACAGTAAGGTTTCTGCTTTAGTACAGACATTCTATAAAATATATACTTAATCTTCTCAGTAAACCGATTACTCTCACATTGCATATTTATTTATTTCCTCTGGGGGTTGGAGTTCGAGGGCATTCACAACAGTAATAGATTTAGCAAAAGGCAGAAAAAAATGGATAAACAATTACAGTCACGCACAGCTAGGCTCATGATTAAATGTATAAACCTGCCCAGTGTGATGAGAGAATGCTCGGGCGTTTATTCCAGGTGTATCGAGCTACGATCAGCAGAAGTGACCACACGGTTGGGTTTTATAGCCGTTATTGACGTTCCAATTTAACTGAGAATGGATGGATGTAGACGATTTATAGATAGATGAATCTGTATTAGAAATAAACATTAATGAAAGTCTCCACAGAATGACGGTCATAACGGGCTTCTGCAACATTTTACAGTACCCAATCACTGTGTTTACATACAGTAAACCCTTCATTACAGCTGACATAAACGTGTATTAAGTATAGAATAAGGAAATAAGTGGTTCAACATGTTACCACCATGAAGGTGATTATTTTCCTATAACAGCACGTCCTGAAGTTTTTAAATCCTCTTACACCATAGCAATTTGACAACGATTACGCGTGTTGCTCCTGGGGTAGCAGTGGGCCCGACCCGTTCTGCTCCCCGGGCCGGTCTGGTCTGACCTGGTGCCCTGCTACTGGAGTTCTGATCGCTTGGAGGCCACTCGCTGTTGCTGAGGATGGCCCCATATGTACAGCCCGGGGACTCACTTGGAAGCTGTGAAGATGACATTGGACTGCAATTGATGCGGGCAGTTTCGGCGCGCTGTCGTGGGACTGCGGTTGCGGTGACGGTTTTGGGACTGAAATTGCCACAAACAAACCCACAAGCAGACTTTGCGCTCGGGTCTCCATCGGTGGACAGTTCATGACTTCAGCAGAATAGACTCCATGTTGAGCCTGTGGTGAATTTCCTGATTACACAGTTGCACTTTTGTTTTATCATGTAGCACACAGTTATAGAAGGGAATTATTTATAATCGCACTATCCGGTGTGACCCAGATGAGGATGGGTTCCCTTTTGGGTCTGGTTCCTCTCAAGGTTTCTTCATGCCGTCTCAAGGAGTTTTTCCTTGCCACCATCGCCACTGGCTTGCTCACTGGGGATAAATTTATCAATTTAAAATTTAGATCCAAAATGTATGTATTTCTGTAAAGCTGCTTTGTGACGATGTCCTTTGTTAATACAAATAAAACTGAATTGAATTGAACTGAATTGAATGATTACGATTTTTAATTTTAATGAACAAAGTCTTACTTTTTAAATAGTTGTAGTAGGGGCATACACACTATACAACACAGTTTAGATTAATAAGGCAACTAATTGTTATTCGACAGTACCACTGAATCTGCTACGATACGATACGGTTTAGTATCCTCTGATCGATATGTCACCTTTGTTCTGAATCTGGTGTAGGCCTAATGTAGGGCTCGTGTATTGCTAGCATCACTACCTTAGTAATGTTCCCCCTCTTCTATATTCATCCGTTCATCCAATCCTCCATCCATTTTCTGTACCGCCTATCCTACACAGGGTCGTGGGGAGCCTGGAGCCTATCCCAGGGGACTTGGGGCACAAGGTGGGGGACACCCTGGATGGGGTGCCAGCCCATCGCAGGGCACAATCACACACACATTCACACACTACGGACAATTTGGAAATGCCAATCAGCCTACAGTGCATGTCTTTGGACTGGGGGAGGAAACTGGAGGAAACTGGAGGAAACCCCTGAAGTATGAGGAGAGCATGCAAGCTCCACACAGGGAAGGCAGGATTCAAACCCCCAACCCCGGAGGTGTGAGGAAAACGTGCTAACCACTAAACCCCCCCCAAATCCCCCTCTAATTATCAAGTCATTAAGTCATCATGGTCTCACCGTAAAGAACAGAAATGATTCCTATGCCGTTAATCACCTAAAATGCGTATTTTATCCCACTCTTCACCTCACTGCACTGCCTCTCTGTATCTGATTACAGCTTTACCAACACGCGACACACCTGAACCAGCTCGTGAGCTAAATATAAAGCTCTCCATATGTCGGATCAGGTGTGTTGGGAGAAGAGGAAGCTTGAAGGTGTGCAGCAGAGTGGAACTGAAGTTGGGAAATCTTAGCTTAGAGGACGTTTTAATGGGAGCTTTAATAGTAATCAAGTATCAGTTCTTGAACAGTGACATTTAGAGCAGTACTGGGAATTTATACAGCAGAAGGGTGAAAAGTAGGTTCGGTTAAAAAAAAAAAACAACAACTCTTGAACCATAATCAGCATATGAGCTACATGTATAATTATACACTGCATATGACTTTATCACTAATTGCAACTAAACGAATAAGCTCTGTCGTATTATCTAACCCTATAAACTGCATCCGTACATTAAATATAGTGTTAAGTAAGGATCAAAACACTCCGTTTCATTCTGTTAGAGGAAAATAATCAACGACGGGGTGGTCTGATGAAGCACAGTCACTGTTACCACCGCAGAGTGGTTATTTCCAACTTATAACTCTACGTCCGGAAGCGTTTTATTCCTCTTATAGCACGGCATTTTGTCAACGATTACAACTTTTTTTATTAAGTACAGGTTATACCGTACATTTTATCCGCTTGTAGTTACGTTTAATGTTGTGGAACGTTCTCAGTTACGCTGTAGCAGCTGTAAACAGTCGTTTCCTCACGCTTTTTTCCCCTCTCGTAAACTCCTCCGTCCTGGAGATGCCGGAAAACTTAAAGCGACACTAGAGTCGATTTAGACTTCCATAAATGTCTTCTTAAAGATCCTTAACGTAAGTCTGGCGTCCGCCGTATCCGTCCCTGTGAATGAGCTGTTACTGTTCAGTCATCGGGTTCATTCTTTCCTTTTTGCTGACATTAGAAGCAGCCTTTATTTATCACGTAGACGTTACAGCGTTCTTTTCTCCTCGTATCGCAGCTTCTCAGGACGTAGGGGTCATTACTAGATCAGACCTGATCCACTTCATCAACATGGCGAAACCGATCATCACAGCTTGATTATAGCGATCGTATGCCGTTCGTACATGAACGTGGGTTATAATTATCTGAACGGTGATGGACTGATGGACGCTGATTTTTCTCCCTCTTCACCGTTAGCAATGTTAGCGTTTTTTGGTTGACATTTCCATTTCGGTCGTGCAGGGACCGAATCCGAATCCGGAGCTGATGAGCGATAAATAATAAGTGGTAAATAATAACTCGCCCCTGCAGACCTCATCAGAGCAGCTCGGCAGATTGAACCGTCGTCCGGATGACGTGAGCGGCACGTCGGGCTCATGCGCGCACGCCTCTCGCGGTTCCTCCACGGCGTTTTCATTACAGCGCCTTCGCTCTGCGCTTTTTTAATACCACAGCAGCACGGTAAACACATTGCGGAAAGGTGAAAATGTTTTCGTTATTTGCCCACCGCTGTCTCGGAGGCGTGTCTTTAAGGCCTCGCGCTGTTTATTGCTTTTTCCCGCCGCCATCAGGGAGCCATCATTCGAGAGGCACTAGACGGGAGTGTAAATATCAAGCCACACACCTTGTTTTCGCACTCCACTCAGCGCTGCATAAGCACAGGAGCTGATGGTTCCTGCAGACGTCCCTGTGAGTTACACACACGCCGCTGATTCATGGCTGCTCAAGGCCATCGCGCGCTCCTGCACCGCCATTTCTAGCATTTTAAACGCTTTCTTACCGTACGGAGCTTACCGTGCACTTCTGATATAGTGTACATCATCCTACACACCTTTTTTTCCCCCCACAGTGGTACAACTAAGGGGGTTCGGAGAGGTTCCTTGCTTCATCCTAAGGTCATTTGTCATGATGCGATGTCGAAACCTGGAAAAATAAAATAAAATCTCGTCTCATCATCAAAAGAATTCGAGCTGAATGAGCTCAAGAGAATTTTGTATCTGAATAATAGCTGTCCATCTGTCAATCAGAGGCGGTGACATCATCAGCCTTGGCTCGGCTGTGAGAAATAAAACGCTGCATGCTGTGCTGTTACGGGAAAATATTCAACAACGAGAAGATTTGACGAAGCGGAGTCACTGTTACCGCCTGGAAGTTCACTGTTTTCCTATAAGAAGGAACCTCACCAATTTGCCAACGATTTACATTTTTTTATTCAGTGAAGAACGACATACTTATTGTCCATTTACAGCTACATTTCATACAAGTTAGTTCCCGTTGTCATTTACGTTACAGCACCTATGAACAGTCGTTCCTTCACCAGCCTCACTTTTTTCTCTCTTTCTTCAGCAAAAAAACCCCCCAACGACGCAGCCTTACGTGTGCGAGACCGCAAAGGACCGCTGCGTCTTTATCGCTGACACTGGAGACTCCTTCCATGAACATCAAAATAAACATCTCCTTACAGTAAACTCCACCATATCAACAAACACACATGATTTGTAATCTAATCATACGGAGCGTTCGCTGTACACGTCCCTGTGAACGAGCTGTTACTATAGCGACAATAAAACGAGCGCACGCTGTTACAGAAAACCTTTCCGGCCAATCAGAAACCAGAAACCGGAAACAGCTCCGCGATGTAATGTCTATTAAAACAAGGTTTTGTTACGGATGATGAGTAGCGATGGTGTGTTTATGCCGATTATTGACGTTAGTAAGCGTTAAGTGTTAGTTAAAGAAAGGGGGCGGAGCCTAAGGTAAATCGCTACTAAACTGTTTCTGACAGTTAGATGAGTGCTCACGGCGTGTCAGGGTGAAGCTCCGAGTCTCGAGTGACTCGCGATCAGCAGCAGAGCCGATCCCGCGTGCTGAGGCGAGAAAAACGCAGAGACGTAATCTCTCATCCATCCACCCTCTCTCCAGCATGATAAGATAAGAGCGGCTGTGGGTTTTACAGGAACTTCAATCAGGAGTGCGCACTATCACTCCGAGAGAGAGTGTGTTATTCCATTTCACACACTCCGTACATCGGCTTAAAGACTCGGCGTCTCGCTCCCGGAGCCGTTTTCCATTTAGGGCATAATCTAGGCTGAGGTATTGGAAACGCAGAGTATTGACTCTGTTTCGGATCCGTGGCTGTGTGTGTGTGTGTGTGTGTGTGTGTGTGTGTGTGTGTGTGTGTAAGTGACAACCCATATATTTATCCAATGGAGACAAATACAACCGTGTGTGTGCGTGCATGCGTGCGTGTGTGTGTGTGTGTGTGTGTGTGTGTGTGTGTGTTTTGGAGGCGGCCTCAAACATGCTCAAACTCCAGATAACAGTTTTATTATTCCAGGAGCTGGCTGTGAGAACGGGATCTTTTATTCATGTGATGCAAAGGAAAACAGGCGGCAAGTCACGTCCGGGGTGTGTGTGTGTGTGTGTGTGTGTGTGTGTGTGTGTGAGAGAGAGAGAGAGAGAGAGAGAGAGAGAGAGAGAGAGAGAGAGAGAGAGAAAGGGGAGGTAAAGGAAAAGCTACGTCCAGGAATACCAAAAAGGGCCGGTGAATTTTAGATGCCCCACAGGACACGGTCACCAGTTCACACACATAACTGGTGTGTGTGTGTGTGTGTGTGTGTGTGTGTGTGTGTGTGTGTGTGTGTGTGTGTGTGGCTATAGATATAAATCAAAATGGAGATCAGGGAGTGTACGTTGCACATTTCTATTTAAGCACCGCATGAATGAGCGCTCCTCAAAACACACCGGTGTGCCGAAATCCTTCCGTGACCACACACACACACACACACACACACACACACACACCCAGGACTCACACACACACACACACACACACACGCATATGGCCAACAGGCACGTTTCACCTCCATCTAAATTGCTGAAATTATTATGCCACTATATACACTTACACACTCTTGGTCACCTTGTAGGTGTTACAGTTTATCTACACACACACACACACACACACACACACACACACACACACACACACACACACACACACACACACACACACCAGTTATGTGTGTGAACTGGTGACCGTGTCCTGTGGGGCATCTAAAATTCACCGGACGCTACTTTTACCCGTGGTGTTTTCCTGCAACAAAATAAAAAAGAAACCCAAATCAAGTGCTTTTTATCCGTTTATGGTTATATTTAATGTTTCTGTGAAGCGAGTTAGTTCCAGTTCCTGTGAACGAGCCGTTGCTATGGAAACGATAACGTATTCGAACGAGCGCGTTAATATAAGTCATATACTCATGCTACCTTCTGACCAATCAGCTTTGAGAGTCGGTGCACAGATGCGTCTGTGGGAAACACTCTCCGGCCGTACAAAGGGCGGGGCCGGAAAAAAAGCCACGGTGGGCCTGCGGTAAACGACGATCCAATGAATTAAGTGCAATTAATTAGCGCGTTTAGCATAATTCCGGCGTTTAGCAGGGTCTTTGTGCGAGCGGTGCGTATCCTCCGTAATTACTCATTCGGATGAGGGCTGATTATTAATGAGGCCATTAAAACAGTGTCTGATTTCCTGTAGAAGAGCCTTCCTGAGCCTGCTCTCCTGATGAGCGGGGGTTAATCTAATATCACAGCTGTCCATACTGATGCCTGAGACGCGCCCGAGCTGAATTTAACCACCTCATCAACGGGGACGCATCGGGAAAAATGTTATGTGGCATAGTGAAATGGACATGAGTCTAATGAATTCAGTTCAGTTTGTAATCAGATACTCCTGTTACATCAGCACAGATAGCATTTTTATTAAGTAAGGTAAGATAATCCACGGCTAGGCGCGCGTTACACCATTTTAATGCACGACGTGGAGGTGAAGAACCACCTGACGTGAAGGGGAGTGCGTTAAAATGGTGTGACGCACACCTGGCCGTGGATTATCCCGCTTCAGAGATGTTTGCAGCTCAAGATTCGACTGAAAGGATAAAAAATAACGGTTGATTTTTGTTAGTTATTTTATATCCGGGTCATCAGATCTAGAATTCTGCCCTCCCTAAATCATACACAGAGAGAAAGTAGTGCGATAAGATTATATTTATTTGAATGAAGTGTAGTTATTTGAGACAGAGAGAGAGAGAGAGAGAGAGAGAGAGAGAGAGAGAGAGAGAGAGAGAGAGAGAGAGAGATGTGTGTGTCGCGTCTCTACTAATTATGAAGCTGTGAGTTTAATTACTGTATGCAACTGTAACTACTGTTACTATGGTTACAGTTGCTTGCTGTTGAACGCACACCTTCTAGCCAATCAGAATCAAGTATTCAGAAAGACTATGCTATAATATTTAATAACGTCTACAGTTTTTGTTTTGTTTTTTAACTGGTGAAGCAGATTTTTAAAATAAATTTTCAAAATTTAAAATCACTAAGTAGAGACAGTAAAATAGTGTATATATATATATATATATATATAAAAACCTCCGATCTTATGTCATGGGGGAAAAAAATCTACAAATTTCAAATCTACAAAGCTAGGACATGGAAGGGGCGGGGTTCAATTGGTAACTCCGCCCCCAGTCGTAATTTGAACCTTCTTACAGTCTTCTCTTGATTCAAACTGATGTAATCCTACATGTAATTTTAATTACGTTATATTTTTAAGTTTTTCGTTTGAAGTTGTTATTAATTCTATAGAAGGGAAGATTTGAACTGTATACATTTACGCATTGAAAGTAAATGAATTGTTTCGGTTTACCGTATGAGGAATGTTAATTATTCCCTGAACACTTTGGTTCCAGGTGTAAGGGTTTTCTAGGGGGAAGCTTCCAGAAGAGGGACTTTAAGTTACTGCCTTGCTGATAATAACGCGTTTTATGAACTCACTGCTGACGAATTTACGGGTTGAATTTAGAGTTGTGTGAACTGTAATGAATTTGCAAGTGTGAGATCACGTGATCTTTTGTATCAACTGGATCTGGATAAAAAGTGCTGGACCCTGAGTTTGTGACCATAATGATCATTAAATTACATTTTAGTGGGAAACTAACCAACTCACACCAACTTAAGAATGAATGTATTGCTGCTTCGATAACAGTCTTTTAACCCGTAGTGTCGTTTTTCTAGACTTCGTCTTCATCTCTAGCCTCTTGAACGTAAATTAGCATTAATTAGATACAACCCCAATTCCAAAAAAGTCGGGACGCTGTGTAAAATGTAAATAAAAACAGAATGCAACGATATGCAAATCTTGTAAACCCATATTTTATTCATGACAGAGCATAGAAAACATATCAAATGTTTAAACTGAGGAAATGTACCATTTTAAGGGGAAAAAATAAGGTAATTTTGAATTTGATGGCCGCAACACGTCTCAAAAAAGTTGGGACAGGGGCAACAAAAGGCTGGTAAAGTAAGTGTTACTGAAAAGAAACAGCTGGAGGAACATTTCGCAACTAATTAGGGTAAGGTCAAGGTTAGGTCAGTAACATGATTGGGTATAGAAAGAGTATCTTAGAGAGGAAGAGTCTCTCAGAAGTAAAGTTGTGGAACAATTTCAGAATAATGTTCCTCGACGTAAAACTGCGAAGACTTTGAATATCTCATCTCAAGGCTGAAAAATCACCCTTTTTGGAATTGGGGTTGTATATATTTTGACATGAAACTCCTCCTATTTTGTAATTACAACGTTACAGTCCTCAGTCATAGAGTATACTGTATGTAAACAATACGATGTGAAAAATGTCCTTTGTCTTCCTAAACTCCATCTGTACCTCCGAATGGTTCATTAGCCCAAATATATTTTAGCACGGGATTCTCCTCGATGGCCATGTTTACATTTTACATTAACCCTGAAGGAATTGTGTTTATACCGTGTGTATCCTAATCTCAGCAGTGTGTAGATGATCTACACACTCAAAGTAACGCGTGGAGCGAGGTTCGACGTCAGTGTTACGATGACAGCGAGGGCTGCAAGTCTGCTCAGTGTGTTCGGCTTTTTAATCGCTTGAGTTCGAACCAGTTTGACGTAATTTCTGTCTCAGAAAACGGTCATCCGAGTGCCATTAATAAACAGACAGAGAGAAGAAGAGTCTGTGAGCATTTCATCTTTGGTGGACGTTCAGAAACACTCATCGGTTGATGAACACAAAATACACACATTATCCTTCGGTATAGATCCTTTACTCGTCCTTTAATATTACCGACACCGTCTGGGAATAAGTGCACAAGATCGTTTCAATATTTTTTAAATCAAGTGTGTGTTCTGGATCCTCGCTGAATGTCTGAGGAAACCGACTTTACTGAGATTAATTCCTGTCCTGTATCTGCCTCAGAATGTTCATTTGACAATTACAATTAGATTTAAATTGATTAAACAGATGAAAATGTGTAACATGAGGACTGTTTCATTGTGCATCGTGACTAAAACACATGTACACGTGCAGAATAAACACAGAAATAATGAAAGTCATCACACACTCAGCTTTACACAGCTAATATTCTTCTCATCAGTGGATTATTACAAGGATTTCAACTCGCCACATTTGATCGTATTGAGATTTCTATCCAGACGAGGTGTTTGAGATGTTCACATGAACGCTTTTTATTCTAATTGAGATCATTAATGGATTATTACACTGCGAATAAATGTAGCAAAACGTCACAGTCTGTAAACGATATCTATATGATATTCATCCCTGAGTTACCGGTCTGTCTCTTTCCAGGTCCGCGTCTCGTCTGGGCCTCTGGACTGTGAAGAGATCGGTTCTGCTTCGTTAGCCTAATTAAATTTGGGCCGAAGGTTTTTCTGGCTCTGTCCGGCCGCCCCCAGAGAGCGTGTGAGCTAACAGCAAGGAGAGCATTAGCCTAATATGGGACATCTGGTGCCCATTCATTACTTTCACCATCCTTGAAGTCCCCGACCCGAAATGTCATTTTTCACTTCGGAGCCGTCCGACTTTGGTGGAATTATCAAAGAGACGAGAGGAGGGGAGGAGGGAAAGAAAAGAGGGATTAAAGGAGGAAACAGAGAGAGAGGGAGGGGAAAACCAGCTTTCATTACATGATTGGACGTTCAAAGCAGAGAGGTGAAGAGGTGAAAGAACAGACGTGGGTTTAGTGAACCTCCACAGTGCTGTAATAATATAATAATAGCTGTTATATCACCTTTCACACACACACACACACACACACACACACACACATACACACACACACACACACACGGATGCTTTAAAGCTCCTAAAAACGTGGTTTGAAATGTTTTCTTTCTTTCTGATACCAAAGACCTGTTGTTCGTATAAACATTTAACAATGACAGATGCAAGAAACTCTGTAAGTCCCTAAACTACAATTTAATTAGAGCTAAAAGCGACAGAAATTCCATCACATAATGATTGACAGCGCCATTTCCCTGGCAACTACTGGTGAAAGTGCTAATGTTAGTGAAGCATATAGGAATGACAGAGCAGTCTTTTTTTTTGTGTGTGTGTGTGTGTGTGTGTGTGTGTGTGTGTGTGTGTGTGTGTGTGTGTGTGTGCGAGTCATGAACGCTGACGTATTTTGCACATATTTCTTATAAACACTTCCCTGTGTTTATTTACTTCTTCATTTAAAGTGATTTTTTTTTTTTTTTACCGTCCTCTCATTCACTGCCCGCCGCAGCACAGCGTTAACCTGTATTAACCGTTCAAGTTGGCGAAGCTCGGCGAGATCGGATTAACTTTGTCGTGTTCATCTGTTTATGACGCGGTGAGGCTTTATCATACATACTGTGTGAGAAATTAGGCTTGAGTAGTGATATGAGCACTAGGCACAGTATAGGTCCCGACGATACGAGTCATAGTGCAGCCGCTCTGCTAATTCTCATTTCTTTAATACTAGTAGACCTATAAATCTATAAATGGGTGGAAATGGTAACTCCATGCAGTTTTGCTCATGCTCAGGCACAAAGAGGCAAATTCCAGCATCGCCTAAAGAATAATACAGAAATCTCTCAACTAAAATTATTCCTTTTGCAGTTGGTGTTCATTTCACCACAGAAGCAATCGCTAGCACTGAGTGCGATGTGTTTGGTGGGATGTGTTTCGGAGTACGTTTAGCCTTCCGGGTGTTGGTTTGAAACACAGGTAAAGCCTGTATAGACGCATCCGCAAAAAAACAATCTGTTCGGCGTGAAGTGTGCGACTGAAGCTGGTGGCTCGCTGTGCTTCATCCGTGTACGTTTAATCCGTTTTTCACGCTGAAGTGGCCCTGATACATCTCTCTAAACCAAGCTGTTACTTCTCCACACACTGGCGCTGAAATACCGCCGGGATAGCTGACGAGGTCGTACGCAAATTTGCCCATTACAGCCAATTAGTGGGTGTTTAGAGCGAATTAAAATTCCTGCCTCCGTGTTCCTTTCATGTGCTAATAAATATTAAGCACGCGGCACAGACTGCCCGATTTAGATATTCCTTTGATCCGGTAGCTGGAGAAGATTCATCCAGCAGAGCGCTGGCATGGCACGGATACTTCTGTCACACACACACACACACACACACACACACACACACACACACACACACACACACACACACGTTTCCTCGCCATCCTCTGCCTCTGAACCTCCCCACAGCTTATCCAACAAGTGTTTGACTCTATTTATACGCCATTCAGGCCAATTATGTCTAAACTCCATGATACGAACACAGTGAAGATGTCAGCGCTCTTCTCTCTGAGTAAAAAATGGCCTCCTCAGTCAGATTAGCACGCGCCATTCGATCCGTCTACATACGCGACGGATTAGCGTTTTCGGTTTAATTAAACGCAGCACTAAAAATATCGGACGTTATACAATCGGATTCTTTCCCGTCGAGCCTTCAGCGCCTTCGTGTAACCTTATTAGAAACAGCGAACACTGGTTTTAACCACAAGGGATCAGTGTCGAGGATTTCCCTCCACATCAGCCCGTCCAGGATTTCGCGATTTCGCGATTTCGCGATCGCAGGAATTAACGCGAAATCACGCAATTTTTAAAAAAAATTTACCGCATATTCTCCACAGATCTGGGCCGAGACGCGTCATGTGACGTCATCACCTCTCCGATTCACGTGTGTCGAACACGAGTACAGCTAAACGAGCTCATTTACTAACCGACATCAAAGAGCGTGCAAAACTATTTCGTGTGACTGCGATTTCGCCAATTCGGGTAGTTTTCCGCAAAAAAAGCACAAAAGACTCCGCAAATTGCATCACAAATTTTGAAAAAGCCGCAACAAAATCAAGCATTTTTGGCTTCAAATATTAAAAAAAAAACCCCTCCTGTACGGACCGCTACATTGTTGAGACTCGTAAAACGAAACGGTGGTCCACATCCTAAATCATGTTTTAACCCCTAGTTCACACACAGGATGTTGAAGCAGTAGATCAACTAAAATCTGTAAATGTCCAGCTACATCAAGTCTGGATAAACGGGTAAAATGACTGAATTGCGACAACAATTATCATCTAATGCTTAACTATTAATGATTACTTCATCTGAAGAGGTTATTTCTGGCTCATAGTGTTAGGGTTTCCCTCTCGGCGCTGCGGCTGAGGACGGCCAGTAGCGCACTTCCGCATTCCCCTCTTCCCCATTCATAAACCCGGTTGGACTTTCCCCATTCACAGACTCTCGTTTTGTTTATTTCTCCATGTGCTTTGTTTTGGTTTACGTCATGTCTCCTCCATTGTATGTTTATTGGTTCTTTGTATGTGGTTCATGTCATGTCTCCGCCCCGTTCGTTCATTGGTGTTTCGTTATTAACTCCAGGTGTTTTGTGTTTCGTTAATAGTATTTAAACCCCTTTGTTTCTCCGCCTCGACGCGGAGTATCGAATAGAACTGAATTGAACTAAACTGAATTAGATGTATGTACGTGCCTTTGTGTTTGCACTCACCTCGCGTTTCCTGGACTATGGATTATTGTGGATTATTGCCTCGCTAGTTTTTGGAATCACTGCCTTGTTATTTTGGAATTATTGCCCTGCCTTTTATGGATTATTCTTTACCTGTTCCTATTTTTGTGGATGTCCCATTTCTTTTGCTTATTCCTAATAAAGTGACCGTTTCCCCAGCGCTTGCATCCAGCCCCCGTTTGTGTTACGTAACTCATGGTAGCATGTTTCGACTAGCAGAATGAACTCTGACATGGACAGTTTTTATGGCTCGAAGCAGAAAATAAAGACATACTTCTTGTAACGTAGTTAAATAAACACGTCTAATCCTTTCTGAAGAATCGGAGCCGTGTGAAATCTGAACGTCTGTGAAAGTTCTTTACTTCCTCATCGAGCTGCCTTCAGCTAAATTATTTACGTAGAGTAAATGCATGTAATTGGATAAACTGCAGCAAAGGACCTGCTACACGGGCTTCGTGTTTAGAAAAATAGAATCGCTGAACTATTAACATTGATTTTCATGCCTTTATCATAACGCTCTGCTACAGTACCAGGTTCGGTCCTGTGAAATACTTTTCTATCCAGAGCGCTGTCTGCCGGTTGACGACCCCTGCGGTAGCCAGTCACTCTAATCAGACAGAGATTAGACGCTGTCCTTATACTGAAGAAGTCACTCAGCAGATGGAGACTCTCTCTCTCTCACACACACACACACACACACACACACACACACACACACACACACACATGCGCGGCTGCAGGCCAGATTGGTGTTCGTCTGGCACTCAAACCCCGTGGTTCCCCGTCTGAGGCGATCTGAGCACTTTTCACCTGTGACTCATGCAGAAGGGGATCAGATGAGAAATGACTCCATACAGATCAAAAGAGTTTCTGTGTAGAAATCAGACAGAGCAAAGAACTAAAATACAGCCACTAAATATTTATCATTATGAGATTTAATACAAATACAGGATTATTAAACCTATTTATTTTGTTTTATCTTTTAAAGCTTGAAGTTCTATTTGCGGATCATATTATGGAAAGGCTTTAATTGAAAGTTTGGTAATATCCTTTTTATAAGCAACTAATGCATTGCTTATAAGCAAGTGCTACATATTTTCTAATCACATAACACCTACTTTATAAACAAATACTGTGCAATTTATGAGCAAGTACTGCAATGGTTATAAGCAAGTACTGGATAGTTTATAAGCAAGTACCAAGTCATGTATTAGAAAGGTTATGAACAAGCACTTTAGTTTATAGTTTATAAGCAAGTAATGTGTACTTAACAAATTAGTAATGTACAGTTTATAAGCAGGTAATATACAGTTTAAAAACAGTAATGTGTAGCTTATGAGCAAGTAATATACAGTTTATAAGTTGTGTAGTTTATAAAGAAGCAATATACAGTTTATAAGCAAGAAATGTGTAGTTAATAAACAAGTATTATACAGTTTATAAACAAGTAATATACAGTTTATAAACAAGTAATATACAGTTTATAAACAAGAAATGTGTAGTCAATAAACAAGTAATATATAGTTTATAAGCAAGTAATTTACAGTTTATAAGCAATTAGTGTAGTCAATAAACAAGTAATATATAGTTAATAAACAAGTAATATACAGTTTATAAGCAAGTAATATACAGTTTATAAACAAGTAATATACAGTTTATAAACAAGTAATATACAGTTTATAAACAAGTAATATACAGTTTATAAACAAGAAATGTGTAGTCAATAAACAAGTAATATACAGTTTATAAACAAGAAATGTGTAGTCAATAAACAAGTAATATACAGTTTATAAACAAGAAATTTGTAGTCAATAAACAAGTAATATACAGTTTATAAGCAATAAATGTGTAGTCAATAAACAAGTAATATATAGTTTATAAGCAAGTAATTTACAGTTTATAAGCAATTAGTGTAGTCAATAAACAAGTAATATATAGTTAATAAACAAGTAATATACAGTTTATAAGCAAGTAATATATAGTTTATAAGCAAGTAATTTACAGTTTATAAGCAATTAGTGTAGTCAATAAACAAGTAATATACAGTTTATAAACAAGTAATATACAGTTTATAAGCAAGAAATGTGTAGTTTATAAGCAAGTAATTTACAGTTTATAAGCAATTAGTGTAGTCAATAAACAAGTAATATATAGTTAATAAACAAGTAATATACAGTTTATAAGCAAGTAATATATAGTTTATAAGCAATTAGTGTAGTCAATAAACAAGTAATATACAGTTTATAAACAAGTAATATACAGTTTATAAGCAATTAGTGTAGTCAATAAACAAGTAATATATAGTTAATAAACAAGTAATATACAGTTTATAAGCAAGTAATATATAGTTTATAAGCAAGTAATTTACAGTTTATAAGCAATTAGTATAGTCAATAAACAAGTAATATACAGTTTATAAACAAGAAATGTGTTGTCAATAAACAAGTAATATACAGTTTATTAGCATGTAATATACAGCTTGTAAATAAGTAATGTGTAGTTAATAAACAAGTAATATACAGTTTATAAGCATGTAATATACAGTTTGTAAATAAGTAATGTGTAGTTAATAAACAAGTAATATACAGTTTATAAACAAGTAATATACAGTTTATAAACAAGTAATGTGTAGTAATGTGAAAGTGATATACAGTTTCAATTACAAAATCAATTACACAAATCTTTAATTTATTCTTACTTTACATGTAATGTAGATTAACACTGCGTGTGTGTGTGTGTGTGTGTGTGTGTGTGTGTGTGTGTGTGTGTGTGTGTGTGTGTGTGTGTGAACAGAGCAAACTGTCCTACTATATTTTTATCTCCTTCTGTGAACTTTGCTTTTAGAAGACATGCTGAAGTGTAAGGTGTAAATGCCAGGAATAATTGTGTAGTTTATACACCTGCCTGTTCCACTGGGACCCGAGCTCAGGGTTATTTAATTTATTTCATTATTTCTTCTACAAGAATAATTAAACCATGCCGTAGTAAAGCAGGGCAAGAGGAAGAACGAAGAAAACACTTTTTTTTAACTGCGCTGAATTTACATTTGCAAAAGTAATTCTCTGTTTAGCTTCTGATTTACATTACCGTAATTATTGAATTAGAGTCATGATAAATACACGATAAGATAACTGTACAACCATATATTGTGGTTTTTAATGCATCACCGTATCCACTTACACATGAACAACTGTACAGTAATCCTGCTTTCTGATTGGACAATCTGGTCAGAAGTCATGATATAACCAGACTGGACGTAAGAAATAAAACACTCTGTGTCGTGCTGCGATTGGAAAATAATCAATAACATGGTGGTGTGATGAATCAGAGTTACTGGTACCACATTGACGTTGATTATTTTCCTATTACAGCACATAATGAAGTGTTTTACTCCTCTCTATCTGACTATGATTCCTGGATCAGCTGTAATAAATATCACAACAAACACGCACACTTAATATCCATCCTGCACTATTTATAATTAGTTATTGTTTTTAATCAAAAGTGAACCCTCCAGCTTTGTACTGAAGCACTATCTGCACTCATTCATGTCCATCCAGGTTGATCCCTGACTCTCTAGCTTTATGTTAAATGTCATTTATGTGCCGCATATATTGAACTCCTATTATATTTCAGATTCGTCATTATACTAAGGGCTGCACCTTTAATGTGTTGTATTTCTTTATGTTCTTGTTGTAGTATGATGGGTCGTTTTTGAAGGACACACTAAGGTCAGAGTTAACATTCATGCTCAGCCTGCCTTCTTCTTCTTCTTCTCTTCCCTGTACATACTGTAGCTATTCCTCTCCCATCTGTAGATCGCACTGGTGTAGACTGACTGAGGTTACTGTATACTTTTGCACAGTACTGAAAAGCTAATCTGAAGATCCCAAAGCGTGCAAATACATATAGAGAATCTGAAGATCAATCCTGCCTCATGACTCATCTTTCTAACGACTTGGTGCCGTGACCCGGATGCCACACTAACACCACCTACACCACTGTTTATGAACCAAGAGAAATGTTGTCTGGGTTCTTATCCTTGTTCCTTGTACTGTAAGATTTCCATCAATCAGAGAGTTATGGCCTGATAAACAAATAAACAACGTGACTGTTTAGAACATTCATCCTTTTCCAAATGTGTTTTGAATTTGCTGTACGAACCGATTCGACTCATTGAACATGTGTTTGGTATTTCAGCAATTCTGCATTCCCATGGCTAATAGCGTTTATTAGAGAATATATTAAGTTTGTCAGGGATCTTTTAACATTTATTCTGTTTAATAGTTGTGAGGATTGTTTCTCTGTGCTGCGTTTTTGTCTGTCTGGACTCCGATGTTTGCAGAATTTCTAACGACCTGGTGCCGTGACCCGGATGCCACACTAACACCACCTACGCCGTTATTTATGAACAAGGAAAAACGTTGTCTGTGATCCTTTCCTTGTAAGATTTCCACGGATCAGTGGTTTATGGCTCATATTACTTCTAAACAAATAAACAGCTCAAACACATCAGCATGTTGTTAAATCTTTTGAAAAAATGCTAATCCTTTTTCAAATTTGGTTTATGAACTGATTCGAGTCATGGAGCCGGTTTCTTTTATCGTCTGTTCTTCGTGACGATTGCTTTTCTGTGTTGCATTCGGTCTGTCTGTATCTCTGGGTTACGGGCACAAAGTCGCTGTAATGTGGCGTGTGCATATCACACACACACACACACACACACACACACACACACACACACACACACACACTGAACTCTAAACACTGAACTGGTTTCCTGGGTGTTGACAGAGATATTCCCATTAGAGAGGCTGAACAATATTGGCATCCTCATCCTCCTCCATTACGACTGGAGGAACGTCGGTGAGACAGAAACAGAGCTTTGTCCCCAGAAGAAAAAGAGAGAGAGATAATGATCAGAGCGATGTCCCTTCACTCACTCTCTCCATTCTGACTCTGTAGTGCACTGACATTTAACACACCTTCATTTTCTCTCTCTTTTCATCTCTAACCCATTGGATGTTCAGCAAATTTCCAGTCTCAGGAATTGTGCATTTCCTCAGCTATCAAACACTAAGATGACATTTTACTGACTTGATCCTTATTATAAAAAGCAGAACTATGCACAAATCCTCAGATGTGTTGTTTAGTCTCAGGGAGTTTGCCCTAAATTTCTGTGACAATATCTGTGGTTAAATGCAGTATACAAATACACATTCCACTGAACTGGAATTAAGAGCTGAATGTCACAGGAAATCACTGTGCTGTTATAATAATTGCACTTAACTACACGCTTAAGACGTGAGTCTTCTCCTGATGATTCGAGTCTCCCAAAGCCGGAGTGTTTATACTGTAGAGTTTTCCATTTATCAAAGGCTGGTACAAAATTTTAATCGGGTAATCCATAATATCGATGAACCAGTTTTGGTTAATTGAGACAGATCCGGTTTAAATCTGTGTGTTACCTCCTAAATCCTCACACACACTCTGATTGCACAGGATTCCGCCTGCACAAATGGCTGCCCCAAGTGGAACTGTATTTCAGATATTATGAAAGAAACAAACTACCTACACTATGTGTCAGAACAGATTCTTTTTAAAAATTAAAACAATATATATATATATTTGTTAGAACACAGAAACGGGAGCTGGACGAAAGCGCTGGGGCAGCGTCACTTTAATAGGAACATAATCAAAAGTATCGGAAACACGTGAAGAAACGTAAAGCAAACGAAAAAAGGCAAAACAAGCAAAGTTCGGGGCGATGGCAAACAATATCCGATATGGGCAAGGCGATGATCCAAAATCCAGAGACGTGGCAAAGATCCAAAACACCAGTAAAGACAGCCCTTAGAAACGAGGCTTGGTATAGACTTGAAACAAACGTAACTCGGCTAATACTTCGCGACGAGGCGAAGAAATAAAGCGGCTTAAATACATGGACCAAACAAGAGGTTAAAATAAAACACCTGAAACACGTTTAGACACATCAGGAACAGAACCAATGAACACACAGGGGCGGAGACAAGACATGAACCAAAACATAGACGCACGTGGCGAAGTAAACAAAAACGAGAGTCCGTGAATGCGGAAGTGCGCCGATCGCCCGCTTCGGCGAACACAAGAATAATATATACAGGTGCATCTCAATAAATTAGAATGTCGTGGAAAAGTTCATTTATTTCAGTAATTCAACTCAAATTGTGAAACTCGTGTATTAAATAAATTCAATGCACACAGACTGAAGTAGTTTAAGTCTTTGGTTCTTTTAATTGTGATGATTTTGGCTCACATTTAACAAAAACCCACCAATTCACTATCTCAACAAATTAGAATACTTCTTAAGACCAATAAAAAAAAACATTTTTAGTGAATTGTTGGCCTTCTGGAAAGTATGTTCATTTACTGTACATGTACTCAATACTTGGTAGGGGCTCCTTTTGCTTTAATTACTGCCTCAATTCGGCGTGGTATGGAGGTGATCAGTTTATGGCACTGCTGAGGTGGTATGGAAGCCCAGGTTTCTTTGACAGTGGCCTTCAGCTCATCTGCATTTTTTGGTCTCTTGTTTCTCATTTTCCTCTTGACAATACCCCATAGATTCTCTATGGGGTTCAGGTCTGGTGAGTTTGCTGGCCAGTCAAGCACACCAACACCATGGTCATTTAACCAACTTTTGGTGTTTTTGGCAGTGTGGGCAGGTGCCAAATCCTGCTGGAAAATGAAATCAGCATCTTCAAAAAGCTGGTCAGCAGAAGGAAGCATGAAGTGCTCCAAAATTTCTTGGTAAACGGGTGCAGTGACTTTGGTTTTCAAAACACACAATGGACCAACACCAGCAGATGACATTGCACCCCAAATCATCACAGACTGTGGAAACTTAACACTGGACTTCAAGCAACTTGGGCTATGAGCTTCTCCACCCTTCCTCCAGACTCTAGGACCTTGGTTTCTGAATGAAATACAAAAGTTGCTCTCATCTGAAAAGAGGACTTTGGACCACTGGGCAACAGTCCAGTTCTTCTTCTCCTTAGCCCAGGTAAGACGCCTCTGACGTTGTCTGTGGTTCAGGAGTGGCTTAACAAGAGGAATACGACAACTGTAGCCAAATTCCTTGACACGTCTGTGTGTGGTGGCTCTTGATGCCTTGACCCCAGCCTCAGTCCATTCCTTGTGAAGTTCACTCAAATTCTTGAATCGATTTTGCTTGACAATCCTCATAAGTCTGCGGTTCTCTCGGTTGGTTGTGCATCTTTTTCTTCCACACTTTTTCCTTCCACTCAACTTTCTGTTAACATGCTTGGATACAGCACTCTGTGAACAGCCAGCTTCTTTGGCAGTGAATGTTTGTGATTTACCTAGTGAACCACACTGAGAGACCATTTTGAAGGCTCAGGAAACCTTTGCAGGTGTTTTGAGTTGATTAGCTGATTGGCATGTCACCATATTCTAATTTGTTGAGATAGTGAATTGGTGGGTTTTTGTTAAATGTGAGCCAAAATCATCACAATTAAAAGAACCAAAGACTTAAACTACTTCAGTCTGTGTGCATTGAACTTATTTAATACACGAGTTTCACAATTTGAGTTGAATTACTGAAATAAATGAACTTTTCCACGACATTCTAATTTATTGAGATGCACCTGTATATATATATATATATATATATATATATATATATATATATATAAATGTTAAATAATTTCAAATAATAAATAACAAATAAATAAATAAATAAATAAATAAAATTTACAAAACAATAATATAATAATTTTTAAAAAATTACTTTTGCCTATGTATTCTGCTGGAGAATTTCTGGCGACAAAGTCAACAATAACCTAACTGTAAGATGAAATCTTTGCCAGTTCAGAGTTAATACAGTTCGATTTAACACCCAGCTCTGCTCTCTGGCGATTTTACAAAGAGTCCAACTATAATCAATCATTTTTTTTAGAAATGACACAAACAAAATGAAGCAGTTTTTGCATAAAATTAGGTCCATTGGACACACGGCGACGCAGTTTATGATGCACGGTAAGATGTAATATGCCTACTCTTTATGTATTATAAACATAGATTTTCTATATGATATTTACAAAATTTAATTGTCGGAATATGCTGTGATTCATATTATTTTTTAATTTTTTCTGAGAAACCGACATGGCGCCCCCTTGGAGTTGGTGCCCTACGCAAACTGCATCATCCGCGTATAGGGAGCGTCGGGACTGATCTACTATACGTTATATCTACGGTATATACACATGAATGGCAAAATTAAAAAAAAAAAAAAAAACGAAATAAATTGTTATAATAAGGCGTGTAACCAAAGTTTTAACAAGCACAACATGGGCATAACGTACAGGAAAATCATCCGTGACCTGTTGGTGTGATGTGGAACAATACAATAAAGTGGATTATTTGGATGTCCCGAGGTTTTTTAATTCCTCCTCACAGCAACGTACCCAAAAATGACCATTATTAATTTACTGATGAATGACACGTGCTACATTTAATGTTGTGGAATGTCCACAAAACAGCTCAGTTGCTGTTATCACTTATAACTTGTCTCATGGAAGTTGAAGTTGACGTTAATCAGACAAAAAAACCCAAAAAAAACCCAAAACACAGTTAGCCGCAAAGCGTAAACTCCTCTGGAGTCTTTCATGTGGAGGAACTGACTCCTACTGACTGTTACAAAGCGCTGACACTGGAGACTCCTTCCATACACGTTTGTCTTTCTTACATAACAATACTTTTAGACTGATAAAATATAAATATAAACCTGCGTACTGTCAGAGCTGCCGTTATAGAAAACCAATCGACACGTTCTGACCAATCACAATCCAGAATAAACAACGCTGTAGTATACAGTGCTATAATACATTAGTCATGTGAATTCCTCCTCACCAGTAGAGGGCACTGTTTCTGGATCACTTGTTCATTTCCTGTTTACTTCCTGGTTTTGCGCTTTACTCTTTAGCCAGTATCCTGTATTGTGTTAGTTCTGAGCTGTGTTTTCTGTTTGCTTTATCTGTATTTTCACAATTATTCTCGACAATCCTTCAGACTTTTCACTTTCGGTTTGATGATTATGTTATTAGAATATTTGTCCAGTGCCTGTTTGATGACTTTGGGGTTTGGATTGTGTTTAAATGAACTCTGCACGTGGCTCCTCGTGCTTCCTCCGAGTCCGGTACGTTACGACTCCTTTACATGGTTTTTTCTGCATGCAATTTTCCTTTTGTCATTTCCTTCATTGTCTAAAAAGTCAATTCAAATACGCCAATTTAATTACGTTTATATTATAAGAGTGGCCTAATATAAACAAACAAACAAAAAAAAGGCTGTTAAAGCATTAATAATGCAAAATGTCATAATTATGTATGAAGAACAGGAACAAACCTTGTGGAAACGTAACAGTTTAGTGCCTTTGAATAAGTAAAAACCCAGTAGATAAAGGTGGCTCCTCTTATGTGCCACGTTCAGAGAGATAAGCAGAGTTAAGTTACCGATAAGACCTTCAGGGTCGAGAAGTCCATTAGGCTCCAATTCTGACCCATCTGAGCTTCAAAAGCTGCTGCATTATTTATTTGTTAATCATATCGGTTTATTCGGCCCAGCGGGTGATTTAAGCAAAAAAAAAAAAACATCATATAACAGTTCTCCTGTTTGAGGAACGCACTTCAGAAGCTACTTAAGATATTAACATGTTTCCCAGAAGACAAAATAATAACAATTTACCCCGATCATCCTTTTCAAAAGTTTACACTCCCCATGGCTCTTAATGTAATGTATCGTCTTGCCTTCTTGAGCATCAGTGAATGTTTGCACCTTTTGTAATGGTTTGTAATAGTACGAGTCCCTCAGTCGTCCTCGGTGTTAAAAGATGGATCTCAACGTCATATAGTCGCTGTTGGAAAGGGGTCAAATGTGCAGAAGATGCTGGAAAAGCAGAGAATGTTCCGGACCTGGAGGATTTTTCTGAAGAACAGCGGGCGGTTTAACTGCTCAGGACAAACAAGGGACTCATGAACAACCATCACACAACATAAACACGGTCGTCGATCATCCAGGTAACGACACACAGTATTAAGTATCGAGCGTATGTCAGCTTTTGAATCGGTTCAGTTGTGTAAATTCAGTTATTATTGTTTATTTATTAATATTTTGTCGATTCTGCAGGGCGTATGTGAACATATGACCTCAACTCTATATACTGCGACTGCAGAAAAGTCATTTGTCCAAATCAACCAATATTTCGTGCAATCTCTTAGTCGCAGTAGTTGTAAAAGTTGGGTCTAGGGATCCGTGACATGGTCACATGATCCACCATTATTATACTTATTTAGTTTCATTCTTATATTCATAACATACACTGTAAAAAAAAAAAAATGATTGGCAGCAGTGTTGCCTGTAAAGTACTGTAAAGTTTACACTAAATAACTGTAAAGTACGGTAATATCTTGCATAGTATAAAATAACACATCATCCAGTATGTTTGCTCATTCGGCTGATTTAAAAACAAACAAACAAAAGCGTTTTATGCTTGATACAATTGAGCAGAAGGTTAAGGGTCTTGGCAGTGCTGAGATTTGATCACATGACCTTCTGATCTGTAACGCGAAGCCTTAAGTACTGAGCCCACTGAGTCACCACAACTAGCTTGTACTGATTTACTTCTTACTAGCATATAAAGTTAAATTCAAGATCAGTACAAGGTGTTTCTCTCTTCCTATTCTCACCCCTGCCTAAAAAAATCTTTAGATATCCCACTATGCATTGTGTTTTCTGGTATTTTGCTGTAAACCAATGCACTGCTCTAATTGCCTAATCGTTTACAGTATCCTTTTACCATCCTGTAAAATGATACAGCAATATTTTACTATAAATTCACAGCAGGGTTTTTTTCTTTTTGTTTTCTTCTTCTTCTAAACCGTGTAGGTCTTATATTTATTGGTAGGTTGGACTGGTGGCTTGACTTGAATGGATTTTAATCCAAACTTCAGTAACTCTAAAACAATTAGGTCTATAAATAATGTCACCTGGACCTACCTAATGTGTTCTTTCAGTGGAATAATGACTCCAATAGATGGGTACAGTACATTAGGATGAAATGATGTTCGTAAACCTGTTTCGCAAGGGGGGGGGGGTGAAATTTATTTTACAATTTAAAGTTGCCAAAACGTCTGAGAACTTCTGTCCCATTGCACCGGAGTGGGATCTCAGTGTGTTCATCCTATAACGCGTCTCAGAATGTAGGAGATGTGCACTAACCAATCAATCTTATGTATCCCAGATTGCAAACAAAGTAAGAACACCAAACTAGAATGATTAAACACAGGTCTATAATGGAAGCGTCTTTACCTTTACTGTAGATTTTGCATTGAGTTAGCGTTGCCGGCCTGGGTTTGAGCAGCCGAGCCAACGCATTTCACACTCCACGGGTTCTGATAAGCATATTCATAGCCTGGGATCACAATAAACACGGAAACAAAACAAACACAAACAAAGCGAGACAGTTTGTTAGCCATCTGTGCTCCCTTTTCAGCGGAGGCAGATGCCCAGCAGAGCCGTAACTGAAATCACTCCTCTCATTAAAACCCTGTGTGGAGATAATAGCCAGCGTTTTATCATTCCTGCTGAATAACAAGGCGTAAATAACGTTAAAAGCACAGGTTTCCCCACTGCTACTGATTATTTAAACACTTAACACGGCAGATTTGTTCAATAGCCGCGACGAGTGGTCAGACAGCCGAAGTACAGTGCAGTGCTAAAAAAAATTGGGCAAATAACAACAATACATCACCAAAAAACAAACAAATTAGCAGAAAAATCACTGATCACAAATATTTCATTATAAACATATTCAGTGTGATTCGGGATGGCGTTTCGGCAGAGACTCGACTCGGCTAGTTAGCGATCAATGACATGATGGCGTTGACGGATGTGTTCGTGTACACATGAGGACATCAGAAAGCTGGACAGACTGAAGGACTAAAGCACCGCTGCATCGCTCTCTTTAGGTAGACAGGAAGCGAGAGCTAACTCTCACTGCAGGATTCTCAGCAGGTGGTTGAACAGCATTGTGGGTAATGCAGGAAATCATGAAAATAGACCAACATACAGTATTCATGAAAGAAGTTTAACATAAAACAAACAAAAACTCTACACACGTTAATTATGGAGATTAATATAGAAGTCATTCATACACCTTTCAGATTTGTCCAAAGTAAGTTTGTTTGTGTTTGTTAACACTTTATATTTCTAGATATTTATATTTCTACTTGAAATGTATGTATAAGTTCTCTTTAGTTTTTATTGGAATGGGGAAGCTACATTAAAAGTCTGTTTTGCGATATTATTTCTGTTGGCTTTACTCACCCTGAAGCTAAATCTCCATCAGCAAGCTTTGTTTTTTCAATATTTCTAAATACGTTCGCAAGAAAAATGACAATTCTGTTGGTAACTTTGATTTATTTTACAAACCTTTGGTTCCTAGCCAAACTTTTTTTTAATTTTATTTTAACAGTTATATCTTAATATTTCACAATACACTTTTCGGGACTGTTGTGTTTATTGTCAGCATTGTTTATTTTTTATTATTTACCAGCTCTGATTGGAAACAGTTGATTACAGGTTAATAAAAGCTTGAATCTTTTAAAATGTTTTTTTTTTTTTTTTTTTTTTTTTTATAAACACTTTACTGCACAGTGTTGCCATATGGCAACAATTAATTTAGCTCTCCTTTTTTTGTGGCAATAATACAAAATTACTATTTTTCTATGCTACTGGAAAAAGGGTAGCTTCAACTTAAAAAAAAATCCCTGTGCCATGACCAGAAAGTGCTGACAAATTTTTCAATATTTCGGCAAAACTACTTAAAGGAAAGTTAACATAAATTAACTTAATTTTTTTTTTTTTTTTTGTCATTTAAACAAATGTATACATTTTGAGTATTCTGTTCAATTGTCAAATGTAATTGTTGCCATATGGCAACAACATGCGATAATGGAACTGTGGTGTGAGTTCATGAATTGAAACAGGCCTACAAGACATTAGACTTCTTTAATAGTATATTTAAAATTTTTTCACATTCAAAGTAAGAAAAACTTGTAATTTCAGACATTTTGTAATTTTGCAGCTTGTTTTCTAAATTTTCGTTTCTAGAAAAAGAATTAAGAATTCAAGTAAAAGAATAAAAAAAGATTCTTCACCCAAAACATGTTTCAACCTAATTTTTGTATGTATTTTGAGTGAGTAAATCCAACTGTAACTCCTTTCTAGAAGACATAACTTTTACATGCTTACTAGGTGGCAAGAAAACTTAACAGTCTTAAAACTTAACTTAACAGTAAACTTAACTTAACTTAAAACTTAACAGTCTAGAAAATGCTATACTTGGAATTGTAATGTCATACATTTTGTGTTATTTTTTTACTATGTGATACTTTCCACCACTGCACATTGTTGCCATACGGCAACAATTTACTTTTCAAAATATATTTTTTTAGTACTTGAACTAATTCAAGTAATAAAAATCCATAAAATGTTTTTTTTTTCTAATGTAAATGAACTAATTCATGCAGTTTCTGACTTTTTCGGTGTTAAATAATTCCTATTTTGTAGGCATTAAATAAAAGTATAATCAAAATGCAACACTTTTCCGCTGCCACTTATATATGGTGATACATATTGTCTATCGTATAAATGTTTTCAAGTATCGTGATATGATATTTTTGTCATATCGTCCACTATCGCCCTACTTCAGGATGGGATGCTTTATTTGAAGAGCACAGAAAACAAAAATGCTCCCTATGCTACTGAATATCCAGGATGTGATGTAACCGATTTCAGATCACGTCTGCTGATGATAATTATTTTCTTTAAGTTTATACAGAAAAACAAACTTTGTACGGATTTAAACTTTTGAAAAATTCACATCGATTCAGTGCAAGGCTCGAATTTTTTCCCCTCTGTCTGACATAATAGACTCCGTGACCCAGCGGGACAGCGAGGGCCTATTAATATTTAATTCTACCCTTCCCACAATGCACTGCGCTGGAACAAATCGGTTCTGCGCTGGAGATAAATAGTTATTGAAGATCCACGGTACATTGTGCCAGTTACGCAATTTATATGCATGCGTTAGTAGTGTAAATAATGACTTTTCTATACGCAGCTCGTTATAGTGGTGAAATAAAGGACACGGGGAACACAGCAGCACCTCTAAAAGGCCTTTTTAAACTTTTATTCACTTAAATTTTTCAGTGTTTAAAGCAACGAGAAAACATTGAGAATGTCCTTTGGTGGGGTTTCCGTCATTACACTTCAGCCTCATTTCATGTAAACCAAGATTCTTTGATGCTAGCAATCTGCCAGTACTTAAGAAACTGCATAATTAAAAAAAAAAAAATACTGCATGTTATCTATCTATATATAGAGCTGAAAGCAGCGATTTTGCGGGGGCCAAGCACCAGATCTGCGTTATAGAGTTTTTTAATTTTTAAAGCTGTAGATGTAGCAGATGGCCTCATCCTGTTTGAGGGGAAAAGACACACTTAATTATTAGCAGTGCTATCAAAACAGGAATTTATGTACAGTTTGATGACATGAGGAGGGAAAACATCCCCATGATAAATTACCTGTGCAGGTGTTCTGACTATTGGAATCCTTCCCACAATATTAACTGTAATTTGATGTGATTTTCAGGAGCAGGTTGCACCAACAGATATTAAGTCAGGTGGGTTTGGTAGAAAGAAAAAAAAAAAAAAAAAAACTTTATTCCTGACGCGTAAACTGAAGTGAAAACTTGCACAAAATTACGATTCACTTTGCACATACTCCTAGCATAAAATTAGCTATAGACATAGCTAATATTAATATCTAATGGAACAAAAAACCCACAAAAGTAACTTTAGCCGCAGTAAATGAACTGAAATAAACCGTGCACACAATTCAACAGCAAAATTAAGGTGGGGAAACTGATGTTTTTTTAATAGTATAGTAGAAAAACATACAGGTGAAGATGTTTAGAAAGAGCAAGAACGAGAACGGACATACCGTATCAGCTCAGTAACACCTCTGTGTGTTTGGGGAGTACACGCAATTTTGATTATCTAGCTAATATTTATTGAACTTATCATAGAAATCATCTATAGTTGGTCGTAATGTCTGCTCCCAGCTAAGCTTAAATAATATGCTCAGTATAAGTATTTATTTTAGGCCCAAAATGTTCTCGGTGTCAGATTCTACGATGATACGATCCTCTAACGATAGACCTGCGATAAAGGCGAGAAAATTCTGCTTACATCATCGATTACCCGGAAACCGGCTCGTGCAGAAAAACGGGCTCGGGTTAAACACAAACACAAGCGAGCTTGAGGTAATCCTCAGATTTTGTTCTGTCTGTTAGCATGTTTTGTTTACGTTTCTTCATCGCCACTAGCGTAGCTGTTGTAGCTGTAGCTACGGTACGTAGCTGTTAGCTGTAGCTGTTGTGTTCCGTGAGTTTGGCGTCATCCTATTCGTGGATTTTAGACGAGTGTCATAGCAGCACTCACGCACTGAGAGTTTAACTATATATTTCTCGCACTGACAGGTACTTTGTCGTCGTCAGCTGTCTTTGGTCGCAGTGGCACTTAATCAAAGCCAAAAAAAACAAAACAAAACGTCACAACATGCGTTCTGAGACTCACATTTACATTTACATTTCATCATTTAGCAGACGCTTTTGTCCAAACGAGGAGAACAATAGAAGCAATTCGGTCAACAAGAGGGCAACAGTATACAAGTGCTGAGTTCAAGTGCTGATTGTGAGATGGGAATCACGATCTCAACTCACAACCAGTGAATGTTTTTTTTACAACGCGAGATCGTTGAAATCGGGGCGAACTCCATACAGCATAAAGCCGCCCCGTCTCTGCTTTCTTCATATCCTGTTGGTGCAACCGATCCTTGACGTTTTAACACAGTCGCTCTTTGAATACATTCAATTGTCATGATTGAGATCAGAAATAATCCATGGCTCTCGGTGCTTGGCCCCCTAAAAATGAAAAAGTTTATTAATCATCCATCTTTTCATGTGTCTTTAACATATTTATCACATCGCTCTTAAACACAGTTTATCAGTAATATGAGTAATAATAATAATAATGATGATAATAATAATAATAATAATAATACAAAAAATTCTGTACTATTTATTGTAAAGAAAATAAATCTTTGTAAATACAAAAATTAAATACGCTGATGATTTTTTAAGCACTTCTTCATGGGTTTATTTATATTTTGGGGACAGCTAATACACAAGTGCCGCACTGACTCTGACATCGGACAATAAAATCATAATAAAAAACAAACAAACAAAAAAAGGGGGGGGAGGGGGAGGGGGTTGTGATCGTCGAGGCTTTTTCACCAAATACGAGTGGAAATTGATGGACTTCCTTTAAACGCAGCTCAGTCTGATCTCCACAATGCACTGACAGCGAAGAATGATTTTTTTTTTTTTTTCTTCTCATGAGTCTTTATTTATTTTTATTTTTATTTTTATTTGATTTTTTTATCTTTTTACAATTTTGTAAATAGTCCAAGTGATCTGGACACATTCTCCGTGTGAGGAAAAGCCGAAAAAAAAAAAGCAGTCCAAAGTTGTCCATAGTTGCGGGCGTTCGCCATCTCGATCCCAAGTTACCGTGGCGATAAAGAGGAAGTAGCAAGATCAACTTCCTGTTTGCTCTTGATGGGGAGGAGTAGACTGGAGGAGGAGGAGGAGGAGGAGGATGAAAAAGAGGAAGAGAAGGAAGAGGAGGGGCGGGTTTGGGTTTCTGCTATGGCTTAGTCCACCATAATCCTTCACGCTGACGCTTTTATGAAGCAATGCTTGGATAAATTCTCTAAATAACATCTCGTGACTTTTTTTTTTTTTAAATAGATTTGTAATATTTTTAAATTTTGTATACATGTATATTTATATAATTATTTATTGTCCTCTCAAATTAGGGTTTTGCTCTGATTTCTGATGATCAGCCTTGTATATGTATTGTGTGTGTGTGTGTGTGTGTGTTTGTGTGTGTGTGTGTGTGTGTGTGTGTGTGTGAGTTTGCTTGTACGGTAAAAGCTGTGTGTGTGTGTGTGTGTGTGTGTGTGTGTGTGTTTCTCAGAGGGTTAAAGCCCAGGAGGAACTCAGCAGCAGCAGCAGCAGTATGATGATGGAGGACGGGATGGAGGTCTGAGCCGAATCAGACGAGCCGCAGCCGGCTTCACTGTCGCAGCGAACCTTCTCACACAGCAGGCCCGAGTATCCCTGGGCACACTGACACCTCACGTTGTTCACACACACACCACCGTTCTGGCAGCGGAGCAGCTCGTCGTCACACACTCGGGCTGCGACAGACAAGAAGGAGAGACGTCAATGTCCAAACACAGGAAGCGCTCAATAAAAACATCAGCGGTGCACGGAAACCATGAGAGGAAAATAGAAAAATTATTTTAACCAAACTGGAAATCAACGGAAATTTATAACTAAAAATAATATATAATAATAATAATAATAATAAATGATCTGCCCAACACAGCTTAAAACACACACACACACACACACACACACACACTCCTACAGGTTCTTCCATTGTCCCTCTGGGACCTTAAAGGTTCTACATAGAACCCTACAAGTGTTTCCTTCCCATTATCCAAGACTAATATCCCTTAATGATCCAATGAGTCCTTAAAAACGCTGCAAAATAAAGCCATCTTAGCATGTAAATAATATGTAAAATATATAGTCAAATTCATCTAGTATTTCCTGTTAAAGCTATACAAAATAAACGAAATGTATTATGAAACCTGATTCCAGACCGATTCCTCGCTTCAGATTCTTGAACTGTTTATTTCTAGTAAGAAGTAAAATCAGACTAAAACCAGGCTGAATATTCTTATACTGGATAAATAATTATAATAAGAAGAAACAGTAGATAAATCTGCTCATATTAAAGATATTTTCACGTGGAATGAGGTTATATTTTTGCAGTTAAAAAGCCTGTACTGTGTGTTAATCCCTGTATTAATACACCTTTTGTTTGTGTTTTCTGCTAGAACCCACATGATCACGCTGTTATTCGCACTGATACTAATACGAGTGTGTCAAAGTGAATCACACCAACACACAAAAACACACAGCACTTAGTTTACAGAGTCGGGTTCTTAAGTATTTGGACAGTGAGACAGTTTTGGTAGTTTTGCCTCTGTACACCACCACAGTGGATTTGAAATGAAGCCATTAAGATGTGATTGAAGTGTAGAATTTCAGCCTTAATTTAAGGGGTTTAACAAAAAATACTGCATTAACTGTTTAGGAATTACAATCCCTCCATTTTCACATTCTCAAAAGTAACTGGACAGTTGACTGATGAGCAGTTTCATGGCCGGGTGTGGCCTGTTTCCTCGTTATTTCATGACAAATTAAGGAGATAAAAGGTCTGGAGTTGATTCAAATTGTTGAATTTGCATTTGGTAGCTGCTCATGGGAACTCCCAACATGCGGTCCAAAGAGGTGTCGATGCGAGTGAAGGAGGCCATCGTTAGGCTGAAAAAAACAAAACAGACCTATCAGAGAGACAGCCGAAACTTTAATAGTGGCCAAATCAACAATTTGGTATGTTCTTAAAAAGAAGGAATGCACTGGCGAGCTCAGCAACACCAAAAAGCCTGGAAGACGAAAAAGTCAAGAACACTCTAGAGGAGGTAGGCATATCACTGTCAAAGTCTACAATCAATGAATGTAAATACAGAGGATTAAACCTTTAAAAAAAATGCCTGACCAGATCTGATGCAAGATGAACTTGGAGTATGGAGTATGGAGAAGGAAAGGAAGGGCTCATGATCCAAAGCATACCACATCATCTGTCAAACATGGTGGAGGAGGTGTTATGGCATGGGCATGTATGGCTGCCAGTGCAACTGGGTCACTGGTGTTTATTGATGACGTGACCTCTGATAGAAGTAGCAGGATGATTTCTGAAGTGTATAGAGCTAAACTTTCTCCTCAGATTCAGTCAAATGCTGCAACACTGATAGGACGGCCAAAACATACCACGAAAGCAACCCAAGAGCTTCTTAGGGCAAAGAAACTTGATGTTCTTAAATGTCCGATGGTTTCAACCCAATTGAGCTACTTTTCACTTACCGAAGACAAAACCGAAGGCAGAGAGACGCACAAACGAGATGCAACTGAAGGCGGCTGCAGTAAAGCCCTGCCAAAGCGTCTCAAGTGAGGAAACTCAGCATTTGATGATGTCCATGGGCTCCAGATTTCAGGCGGTCATTGACTGCATTTGTTGGTTTGTCCAATTACTTTTGAGCCTGTGAACATGGAGGGACTCCATTTCCCAATTCCTCCAATTCCTAATCGGTTAATGCAATATGTTTGTTAAACCCCTTGAATTAAAGCTGAAGGTCTACACTTCAATCACATCTTGATTGCTTCATTTCAGATCCATCGCTGTAGTGTACAGAGTCATAATTACCAAAATTGTGTCACTGTCCAAATACTAATGGACCTGACTGTATATTAAATACTATCTATAATAAATAAATGCAATTCCAAAGAATGTTTTCAATACGTAAATCTCTTCTGCTGGATATTCATCACTATTTTTCACAAAATGGCTTCTCAGTTGGGCCAAATCTGAATAAGCCAATCCGAGCGCAGGAGGCGGGAACAATTAAAGCATTTACTACAACATTATAAACATTAGCGGTGCATCTCACTGACGCTATCTGTATCTGTATCTGTATCTGTTTAGGGCTTCAAATATCTGTATCCGCATACTTTATAAGGTTCTAAACCTGAAGTGGGTGTGGCCTAATCCAGAACAATGTTTTTTTTTTTTTCAACCCAAGCTCCTTAGTGAGTCCAAAAGAGCAAAAATGGTTACTATTATTATCTTGGATACTTTTATAATACAACCAAACAAAACAACAAAATAAAATCCATTTAGACTTGCAGCGGGATGTTGCGTTTCTATTTTATTCTATTTATTTATTTATTTAAAAATATGAACCCTACCACTTATAGAGAATTTGATAAAACTTTATTAATTATTACTTGAATATATAATGAGAGGATTCAATAATTAAATATTTGTTAAATATGACAAGAAATAAATAACGCTGAACTTAAATCGTGGCATAAATAATGAATTAAACGTGTCTGGAAATATTTTGCTAATAAATTATTTAAATATATATTTATTTCAACGAGGCGACTGTACGCACGCTATGAAAAGTGACGTTAAATAAGCAAATGAGGGCTCGGTGATTGGTTGAGAGATCTCTGAGGGCCTAATAAATGTAATATATGCAAAACACCATCTCACACACACACACACACACACACACACCTACCGCATCACGCTCTCATACACTCACTCGTTTTTTAAAGCAGGATCAGGGAAGCAATCAGGGAAGCTCGTTAGTGTGTGATGTGTGAGTGATTTTAATTAAACTGACATGTTTTACCTTAAGGACACCGATATAATTACCAGCTTTTATTAATTAAAATATCCACTCCTGACCTTGAACGCTTATCTTATCTTTAAACATCTCCTCTTCAAACAAGTCGGGGAGTGCTTTTCTTGTCGCCGCTGATAAAAATGGAGCTGTGATGGATGAGTTTAAGGTTTCCTGATAAACCCGCTACCTTCGATGCCTCCTATTTATACGTTAAGTGCTTGCGGGTAAACCTGGGGGGGGGGGGGGCTTCGAAAATAGAGCGGGAGAAGTTCATTGAGTGCTTCGAACCCAAACATCAATAGGACCTATTAGTGAAGTGTCACAGGCAGATCAGTAAAGGCAAAACTTTAAAGAAGGGATTGTATATCTGAAGAGAATTCGAGAGCAGGAATTCTTATGAAAGGAAGAAGGAGAGTGGATCGATTGAGGCCCCTTTTCCTGAACGCAATTCTTCTTCTGACTTAAAAGAGTTCTTGGGTCAGTCCTTAATGTTCCTCCCTCTCCCTCTCCGTCTCTCTCTCTCTCTCTCTAACCTTCTCTTTTCTCAAAGTCCCCAATACCTGAGGAAAAGCTGCCGAGTCTCACAGACTCCCTGCTATGATTTATGACCGTGATTGAAACTATAACACACTTCCTTATTCTCCACAAAAAAAAAAAAAAAAAAAAAACAGCCCATAAAGCCCTCGCTCGGTTCCCGGAGCGGCCTCCGCACCGCAGCCGTAAACACTATAACCTCTAAATGCCATGTGGTCGTTCCGTCTAATAAACACCGGCGTCCATTTTCAATAAAACGCACCTAACGTCCTTTAAAAGCCATTAAACGAGGTTTGAGGTGGTGTGTTGCAGACAGTCACAGGGACGCCGCCCCTCTGTTCCAGCCCATCACGTTTACAATCCTCAGCCGTGTAAACACAGCCCGAGTGGAGAATAAATCGAGCGATTTATTAGGTTTGCTTTTGATATGAGGTATAATATTTATCGAGGGCGTCGGTGGGCTAGGTGACGCAGCGCAGACAATGGCTGGTGTTTGACGAGAGATTCGAGTTTTTAATTGCGTCCTTCAGTCTGCATGCAGATGGAGAACACGCACACGTAGCCGTGTAAAAGCTGAGAACTCTTTTTATTTCACAGGTTAACAGAAAAACGTTTTCGAGTATTTGGATAGTGAGACAGTTTTGGTCATTTTGACTCTGTACACCACCACAATGGATTCTGAAATGAAGCAATCAAGATGTGATTGAAGTGACGACTTTCAGCTTTCTCAAAACGTTTCACATTCTCAAAAGTAATCGGGTAATCGACTGATAAGCAGTTTCATGGCCGGGTGTGGCCTGTTTCCTCGTTATTTCATGACAAATTAAGGAGATAAAAGGTCTGGGGTTGATTCCAAGTGTTGAATTTGCATTTGGTAGCTGCTCATATCCCAATATGTGGTCCAAAGAGGTGCCGATGCAAGTGAAGGACGCCATCATCGGGCTGAGAAAACAAAACAAAAAAACAGACCCATCATAGCGATAGCAGAAACT